>CM026388.1:2103127-2220298 GCA_014843695.1 Archivesica marissinica | reverse complement strand
CCTACAGCCACATTGTACACGTGTAACATGTGGTATTGTTGTAGAGAATACCGCTACCTACAGCCACATTGTACACGTGTAACCTGTGGTATTGTTGTAGAGAATACCGCTACCTACAGCCACATTGTACACGTGTAACCTGTGGTATTGTTGTAGTAGAGAATACCGCTACCTACAGCCACATTGTACACGTGTAACCTGTGGTATTGTTGTAGAGAATATCGCTACCTACAGCCACATTGTACACGTGTAACCTGTGGTATTGTTGTAGAGAATCCCACTACCTACAGCCACATTGTACACGTGTAACCTGTGGTATTGTTGTAGAGAATACCGCTACATACAGCCACATTGTACACGTGTAACCTGTGGTATTGTTGTAGAGAATATCGCTACCTACAGCCACATTGTACACGTGTAACCTGTGGTATTGTTGTAGAGAATACCGCTACCTACAGCCACATTGTACAGGTGTAACCTGTGGTATTGTTGTAGAGAATACCACTACCTAAAGCCACATTGTACACGTGTAACCTGTGGTATTGTTGTAGAGAATCCCGCTACCTACAGCCACATTGTACACGTGTAACCTGTGGTATTGTTGTAGAGAATACCGCTACCTACAGACACATTGTACACGTGTAACCTGTGGTATTGTTGTAGAGAATACCGCTACCTACAGCCACATTGTACACGTGTAACCTGTGGTATTGTTGAAGAGAATACCGCTACCTACAGCCACATTGTACAGGTGTAACCTGTGGTATTGTTGTAGAGAATACCACTACCTACAGCCACATTGTACACCTGTAACCTGTGGTATTGTAGAGAATACCGCTACCTACAGACACATTGTACACATGTAACCTGTGGTATTGTTGTAGACAATACCGCTACCTACAGCCACATTGTACACGTGTAACCGGTTGTATTGTTGTAGAGAATAAAACTACCTACAGCCACATTGTACACGTGTAACCTGTGGTATTGTAGGGAATACCGCTACCTACAGCCACATTGTACACATGTAACCTGTGGTATTGTTGTAGAGAATACCGCTACTTACAGCCACATTGTATACGTGTAACCTGTTGTATTGTTGTAGAGAATACCGCTACCTACAGCTACATTGTACACGTGTAACCTGTGGTATTGTAGAGAATACCGCTACCTACAGCCACATTGTACACGTGTAACCTGTGATATTGTTGTAGAGAATACCGCTACCTACAGCCACATTGTACACGTGTAACCTGTGGTATTGTTGTAGAGAATACCGCTACCTACAGCCACATTGTACACGTGTAACCTGTGGTATTGTAGAGAATACCACTACCTACAGCCACATTGTACACGTGTAACCTGTGGTATTGTTGTAGAGAATCCCGCTACCTACAGCCACATTGTACACGTGTAACCTGTGGTATTGTTGTAGAGAATACCGCTACCTACAGACACATTGTACACGTGTAACCTGTGGTATTGTTGAAGAGAATACCGCTACCTACAGCCACATTGTACAGGTGTAACCTGTGGTATTGTTGTAGAGAATACCACTACCTACAGCAACATTGTACACGTGTAACCTGTGGTATTGTAGAGAATACCGCTACCTACAGACACATTGTACACATGTAACCTGTGGTATTGTTGTAGACAATACCGCTACCTACAGCCACATTGTACACGTGTAACCGGTTGTATTGTTGTAGAGAATACCACTACCTACAGCCACATTGTACACGTGTAACCTGTGGTATTGTAGGGAATACCGCTACCTACAGCCACATTGTACACATGTAACCTGTGGTATTGTTGTAGAGAATACCGCTACCTACAGCCACATTGTACACGTGTAACCTGTTGTATTGTTGTAGAGAATACCGCTACCTACAGCTACATTGTACACGTGTAACCTGTGGTATTGTTGTAGAGAATACCGCTACCTACAGCCACATTGTACACGTGTAACCTGTGGTATTGTTGTAGAGAATACCGCTACCTACAGCCACATTGTACACATGTAACCTGTGGTATTGTAGAGAATACCGCTACCTACAGCCACATTGTACACGTGTAACCTGTGGTATTGTTGCAGAGAATACCGCAATCTACAGCCATATTGTACACGTGTAACCTGTGGTATTGTTGTAGAGAATACCGCTACCTACAGCCACATTGTACACGTGCAACCTTTGGTATTGTTGTAGAGAATACCGCTACCTACAGCCACATTGTACACGTGTAACCTGTGGTATTGTTGTAGAGAATACCGCTACCTACAGCCACATTGTACACGTGTAACCTGTGGTATTGTTGTAGAGAATCACGCTACCTACAGCCACATTGTACACGTGTAACCTGTGGTATTGTTGTAGAGAATACCGCTACCTACAGCCACATTGTACATGTGTAATCTGTGGTATTGTTGTAGAGAATACCGCTACCTACAGCCATATTGTACACGTGCAACCTGTGGTATTGTTGTAGAGAATACCGCTACCTACAGCCACATTGTACACGTGCAACCTGTTGTATTGTAGAGAATACCAATATCTACAGCCACATTGTACACGTGTAACCTGTGGTATTGTTGTAGAGAATACCGCTACCTACAGCCACATTGTACACGTGTAACCTGTGGTATTGTAGAGAATACCGCTACCTACAGCCACATTGTACACGTGTAACCTGTGGTATTGTAGAGAATACCGCTACCTACAACCACATTGTACACGTGTAACCTGTGGTATTGTAGAGAATACCGCTACCTACAGCCACATGTACACGTGTAACCTGTGGTATTGTTGTAGAGAATACCGCTACCTACAGCCACATTGTACACGTGTAACCTGTGGTATTGTTGTAGTAGAGAATACCGCTACCTACAGCCACATTGTACACGTGTAACCTGTGGTATTGTTGTAGAGAATATCGCTACCTACAGCCACATTGTACACGTGTAACCTGTGGTATTGTTGTAGAGAATCCCGCTACCTACAGCCACATTGTACACGTGTAACCTGTGGTATTGTTGTAGAGAATACCACTACCTACAGCCACATTGTACACGTGTAACCTGTGGTATTGTTGTAGAGAATACCGCTACCTACAGCCACATTGTACACGTGTAACCTGTGGTATTGTTGTAGAGAATACCGCTACCTACAGCCACATTGTACAGGTGTAACCTGTGGTATTGTTGTAGAGAATACCTCTACCTACAGCCACATTGTACACGTGTAACCTGTGGTATTGTAGAGAATACCGCTACCTATAGCCACATTGTACACATGTAACCTGTGGTATTGTTGTAGAGAATACCGCTACCTACAGCCACATTGTACACGTGTAACCTGTTGTATTGTTGTAGAGAATACCGCTACCTACAGACACATTGTACACGTGTAACCTGTGGTATTTGTAGAGAATACCGCTACCTACAGCCACATTGTACACGTGTAACCTGTGGTATTGTTGTAGAGAATACCGCTACCTACAGCCACATTGTACACGTGTAACCTGTGGTATGTTGTAGAGAATACCGCTACCTACAGCCACATTGTACACATGTAACCTGTGGTATTGTTGTAGAGAATACCGCTACCTACAGCCACATTGTACACGTGTAACCTGTGGTATTGTTGTAGAGAATACCGCTACCTCCAGCCACATTGTACACGTGTAACCTGTGGTATTGTTGTAGAGAATACCGCTACCTACAGCCACATTGTACACGTGTAACCTGTGGTATTGTTGTAGAGAATACCGCTACCTACAGCCACATTGTACACGTGTAACATGTGGTATTGTAGAGAATACCGCTACCTACAGCCACATTGTACACGTGTAACCTGTGGTATTGTAGAGAATACGGCTACCTACAGCCACATTGTACACGTGCAACCTGTTGTATTGTAGAGAATACCACTATCTACAGCCACATTGTACACGTGTAACCTGTGGTATTGTTGTAGAGAATACCGTTACCTACAGCCACATTGTACACGTGTAACCTGTGGTATTGTAGAGAATACCGCTACCTACAGCCACATTGTACACGTGTAACCTGTGGTATTGTTGTAGAGAATACCGCTACCTACAGCCACATTGTACACGTGTAACCTGTGGTATTGTAGAGAATACCACTACCTACAGCCACATTGTACACGTGTAACATGTGGTATTGTTGTAGAGAATACCGCTACCTACAGCCACATTGTACACGTGTAATCTGTGGTATTGTTGTAGAGAATACCGCTACCTACAGCCACATTGTACACGTGTAACCTGTGGTATTGTTGTAGAGAATACCGCTACCTACAGCCACATTGTACACGTGTAACCTGTGGTATTGTTGTAGAGAATACCGCTACCTACAGCCACATTGTACATGTGCAACCTGTGGTATTGTTGTAGAGAATACCGCTACCTACAGCCACATTGTACACGTGTAACCTGTGGTATTGTTGTAGAGAATACCGCTACCTACAGCCACATTGTACACGTGTAACCTGTGGTATGTTGTAGAGAATACGCTACCTACAGCCCATTGTACACGTGTAACCTGTGGTATTGTTGTAGAGAATACCGCTACCTACAGCCACATTGTACACGTGTAACCTGTGGTATTGTTGTAGAGAATACCGCTACCTACAGCCACATTGTACACGTGTAACCTGTGGTATTGTAGAGAATACCGCTACCTACAGCCACATTGTACACGTGTAACCTGTGGTATTGTTGTAGAGAATACCGCTACCTACAGCCACATTGTACACGTAAAACCTGTGGTATTGTTGTAGAGAATACCGCTACCTACAGCCACATTGTACACGTGTAACCTGTGGTATTGTTGTAGAGAATACCGCTACCTACAGCCACATTGTACACGTGTAAACTGTGGTATTGTTGTAGAGAATACCGCTACCTACAGCCACATTGTACACGTGTAACCTGTGGTATTGTTGTAGAGAATACCGCTACCTACAGCCACATTGTACACGTGTAACCTGTGGTATTGTAGAGAATACCGCTACCTACAGCCACATTTACACGTGTAACCTGTGGTATGTTGTAGAGAATACCGCTACCTACAGCCACATTGTACACGTGTAACCTGTGGTATTGTTGTAGAGAATACCGCTACCTACAGCCACATTGTACACGTGCAATCTGTGGTATTGTTGTAGAGAATACCGCTACTACAGCCACATTGTACACGTGTAACCTGTGGTATTGTTGTAGAGAATCCCGCTACCTACAGCCATATTGTACACGTGTAACCTGTGGTATTGTTGTAGAGAATACCGCTACCTACAGCCACATTGTACACGTGTAACCTGTGGTATTGTTGTAGAGAATCACGCTACCTACAGCCACATTGTACACGTGTAACCTGTGGTATTGTTGTAGAGAATACCGCTACCTACAGCCACATTGTACATGTGTAATCTGTGGTATTGTTGTAGAGAATACCGCTACCTACAACCATATTGTACACGTGCAACCTGTGGTATTGTTGTAGAAAATACCGCTACCTACAGCCACATTGTACACGTGTAACCTGTGGTATTGTAGAGAATACGGCTACCTACAGCCACATTGTACACGTGCAACCTGTTGTATTGTAGAGAATACCAACTACCTACAGCCACATTGTACACGTGTAACCTGTGGTATTGTTGTAGAGAATTCCGCTACCTACAGCCACATTGTACACGTGTAACCTGTGGTATTGTAGAGAATACCGCTACCTACAGCCACATTGTACGTGTAACCTGTGGTATTGTTGTAGAGAATACCGCTACCTACAGCCACATTGTACACGTGTAACCTGTGGTATGTGTAGAGAATACCACTACCTACAGCCACATTGTACACGTGTAACATGTGGTATTGTTGTAGAGAATACCGCTACCTACAGCCACATTGTACACGTGTAACCTGTGGTATTGTTGTAGTAGAGAATACCGCTACCTACAGCCACATTGTACACGTGTAACCTGTGGTATTGTTGTAGAGAATACCGCTACCTACAGCCACATTGTACACGTGTAACCTGTGGTATTGTTGTAGAGAATACCGCAACCTACAGCCACATTGTACACGTGTAACCTGTGGTATTGTTGTAGAGAATACCGCTACCTACAGCCACATTGTACAGGTGTAACCTGTGGTATTGTTGTAGAGAATACCACTACCTACAGCCACATTGTACACGTGTAACCTGTGGTATTGTTGTAGAGAATACCGCTACCTACAGCCACATTGTACACGTGTAACATGTGGTATTGTTGTACAGAATACCGCTACCTACAGCCACATTGTACAGGTGTATCCTGTGGTATTGTTGTAGAGAATACCACTACCTACAGCCACATTGTACACGTGTAACCTGTGGTATTGTAGAGAATACCGCTACCTATAGCCACATTGTACACATGTAACCTGTGGTATTGTTGTAGAGAATACCGCTACCTACAGCCACATTGTACACCTGTAAACTGTTGTATTGTTGTAGAGAATACCGCTACCTACAGCCACATTGTACACGTGTAACCTGTGGTATTGTTGTAGAGAATACCGCTACCTACAGCCACATTGTACACGTGTAACCTGTGGTATTGTTGTAGAGAATACCGCTACCTACAGCCACATTGTACACGTGTAACCTGTGGTATTGTTGTAGAGAATACCGCTACCCACAGCCACATTGTACACATGTAACCTGTGGTATTGTAGAGAATACCGCTACCTACAGCCACATTGTACACGTGTAACCTGTGGTATTGTTGTAGAGAATACCGCTACCTACAGCCATATTGTACACGTGTAACCTGTGGTATTGTTGTAGAGAATACCGCTACCTACAGCCACATTGTACACGTGCAACCTGTGGTATTGTTGTAGAGAATACCGCTACCTACAGCAACATTGTACACGTGTAACCTGTGGTATTGTTGTAGAGAATACCGCTACCTACAGCCACATTGTACTCGTGTATCCTGTGGTATTGTTGTAGAGAATACCGCTACCTACAGCCACATTGTACACGTGTAACCTGTGGTATTGTTGTAGAGAATCCCGCTACCTACAGCCACATTGTACACGTTTAACCTGTGGTATTGTTGTAGAGAATACAGCTACCTACAGGCACATTGTACATGTGTAATCTGTGGTATTGTTGTAGAGAATACTGCTACCTACAGCCACATTGTACACGTGTAACCTGTGGTATTGTTGTAGAGAATACCACTACCTACAGCCACATTGTACACGTGTAACCTGTAGTATTGTAGAGAATACCGCTACCTACAGCCACATTGTACACATGTAACCTGTGGTATTGTTGTAGAGAATACCGCTACCTACAGCCACATTGTACACGTGTAACCTGTGGTATTGTTGTAGAGAATACCGCTACATACAGCCACATTGTACACGTGTAACCGGTTGTATTGTTGTAGAGAATACCACTACCTACAGCCACATTGTACACGTGTAACCTGTGGTATTGTAGAGAATACCGCTACCTACAGCCACATTGTACACATGTAACCTGTGGTATTGTTGTAGAGAATACCGCTACCTACAGCCACATTGTACACGTGTAACCTGTTGTATTGTTGTAGAGAATACCGCTACCTACAGCTACAGTGTACACGTGTAACCTGTGGTATTGTTGTAGAGAATACCGCTACCTACAGCCACATTGTACACGTGTAACCTGTGGTATTGTTGTAGAGAATACCGCTACCTACAGCCACATTGTACACGTGTAACCTGTGGTATTGTTGTAGAGAGTACCGCTACCTACAGCCACATTGTACACATGTAACCTGTGGTATTGTAGAGAATACCGCTCCTACAGCCACATTTTTTAAACATCAGTTACATATGATAATGTAGATCTTTAGCGAATAGCACAGATCTAATAAGGCTGCACAGAAGGTGCACAGGCTGATCTGAGTTATGCTGGTTACAGATTCCTGAAGTCCCATTTTCATATGATATGACACCACTCAATACAACTACCAAAATACATGATTGTATATCATGTTGCAATAAGTTGCAACCACACACAATAAATGCAATCCCAGGCTATGTCACCATATAAGCTACCTACACACCAAGTTTAACCTTGATAGCTCATCTGATACTGACCATTCTCGATCTTTTAGTAACAGTGACCTTGACCTGACTGACCCCAAAAGCAATCCCAAGCTTTGTCTTGATATAAGCTACCTATGTACTAAGTTTCATGGAAATACTCTCACCCTAGCAATTCACGTTGAAACGAGCGTTTTGATTGGATTATTAGAATGTAACAAGATGTTTTTTTTATATGAAGAATAATCATAATCCAATCAGAACGCTCGTTTCAACGCGAATTGCGCCGCTTTAGAAATTTTCAAAACAAATTGAAAATTCTACGAAATCTCTTTTTGACTTACATTTTTGCCGAATAAACCTACACGTTAGTGGAAACACATGTTATTGATAATGTTAAAACTCTCCAGTCGAAGATTTTTTTTTGTTGCTGACAGAACCCGTGTCCTAGTATGGAAATGTGACCTGCTATGGCCAATGTATGTGGCAATTGTTTGCAAAGTATACATCCATGCAGCTTAAAGTTGTGTTTAATTTGAAGAACAATATAAAGATTCGGGATAGGCGTTATATTTGGACAGATTTGTACAAAATTGTTTCGGATAGGGCCATTTTACTGATCGATGCGAAATCTGACATTCCACAGAGTAGAATCCCTGTACTTAAATATATATATACTAGTACCCCCAAACGTGCCGAATCCCTGTGATCTATGCTACAATAGTATCAGAATTTGTATTGAAAATGTTATGAAATGTACCTTGAGCATAGTCGTAAGCATCAATATTACAACAACAGCACCCAAATTTGTGTTGAAAAACATTTAACTTGCTATATACGTATGTAACCCAATTTCGTGTATAGGAAAAACACAATAGTTACAGTAATACATAGTTCTATTGAAAATACTTGATCAAAGTTACTATTAGAACCAACTACATGCAAAACAATAAACATCTCTAATACAAATCTGATCATTATTTGGTCTCTAAGTTTCTGGAAAGCACTTAGGAATAGTGTACACCCTATGCAGGGACCAAAGTACAGGCCTAACTGGTTCTACAGTACACTGATCACCACTGATTGACTTAATTTTCAGCCTAACACTAACAATGATTAAAACAAATGAGACAATAGTTTTTGTTGCCATTATGAGATGGACAAATTGTTCAATCCAAATGATCCCTATTAGCTGTATTTCACAGATGAAATGAGGTGACATGAGAAAACCAACAATGTGGACATTGCGCCCAGGGTGGTGGACCCAGATCTGTTTGTGCATCCACACAGTAAGATCAGAGTCCATATTTGTCGCTATTAGGTCAGTGATGACTTTTATAGGTGTGCAGAAGCAGTGTAAACTTGGTCAAACTATACCGATGTGCAGACAATCTGGGTCCAAACTGCTTGCAATGCCCACATTGTTGGTTTTCTCCAGACACGCCTCAAATGACAAAAGTCACCAAGAAGTAGGCACTGCAACCAGCATGGACCAATATCAGCCTTCACATCACACTGTTTACTTTTCTGTCAATGATGCCTTCTACGAGATGCATATGGAAATTACTAAAACATTGCATTTATCTTAGAAATGTTTTTTCTGATGATATTGAATGTATACATATTATGAACAAGAGTGCCAAAAAAGCAAACAGCATGGCCCTGATCTGATTGCGAAGTTTATAGCAAATGCCAAAGTGTTTTAGCAACCAGCAGGTAGTAATGACTTCACATTATAAGCTCTATAGCATTAAATCAAAACAACAAACTGCTTGGCACATACTATAAACACTAACTGCATACTTTCCAGCAAATTATAGCTGCTTCAAAACTTGCTTAACATTATCTTAGTATAACAAATGTGGATATTTTTAATGTTTCCATAAATTCATGAACATCACTTAAGTGGAGACGAATAAATCAGCGATAGTTACGTAATGATCCCATCCCAACTTGGATGACTTTTCATCAGTATTCATAAACGTGAGTGTTACTTGAGTTCACTGCAATAAGTGAAGTTTTGTTGAGTCGACTTTATCCAAAACCATGTGCTATTTGTTTACAAAATCGAAGGTGCAACAAACCAAATCGATCACGTTGTTAACACATATTGCTTATGTAGAACTAACACTTCAGTCGCTTTATTGAGAATGCACGAGTAACTGTTTTGCTACCCTGGTCTTCTGCTGGACAATAGCTCAGACTTGATGCTTTATTTTCACCCATGCAATGTTTGTTAGATACAAGTTTTCTTTTTTTAATTTTTCAACATCTGCCTTCTTTGGAGGTTTTCTATGGACTTTCCAGGATGGTCTTTTCTTCCGACGTCCAATTTTTCTTTGAAAACACTATAAAGATAAAAACATGAGCTATTTCTAGACAGCGCGCTCGACTCAGTGCAATAGCTTTGACAGTATGCGAGAAGTGGAACTAAACACAAAACTTAACCTCAAGTTTGGTTTTCTAAGCCCAAAAAGGGGCCATAATTCGGTCAAAATCAAAACCAGTTAAGCAACTTGCTCTACACAATCATCTCATGATGGTTATTGAGTGTTCCAAATCTCAGCACATTAGCTTGATAGTATGGGAGAAAAGTGGACCTAAATAATAATAAAAAACCCGAAAGCATTATGCCGACACCGACACCCGGGTGAGTAGTTATAACTCTCATTCTTCGAATAGTCGAGCAAAAAACAACAAAATTAGCCTCACATCATTCTTCAAATTGCAAATCTCACAAATCTGACTGTACAGCCACTCAAAACTTGTAAGTCAAAAAAACAGTCGATATGAAAATTCCATGAAGCCAGGTTATTATTCACATATGAAGTTTCATCATAATTATGTCAAATGTAACACATTTTCAAGAAACACCCATTCACCTTTGCGGTTTTTTATTTGAATCATATCCTCATCCATGTCTGCTGAAAATATACATGTAAATAATATAATGAATGACTAAAGCTGGCAAACAATGCTGATTTGCAAATAAAAGTGCATTAATAGGAATATAAAGTTGAAAAAAACCCACATTAGTGACCTAGTGTTGTGTCGACACAACCCAGTTTCAGACAAAAGCTACATATCATAACAAAAACTTTTGTTTTTGTTTTCAACTAAAATTACCCCTAAAACTTCCAAACAAAATACTAAAACCAGCCACTTTTTATGGCTTACATACAGAAAATCTAAACCTACAGGTAAAATATCTGAGGCCAACAAGGGCCAAACTTAAGCTTATGATATGTGTGATAGGTTTCTTAGTATATTAGTGTTACATGAAGGTGACATTTTAACTGTTACACCTGATGTTTCAACTGTTACGCCCATGTTTCTGCATTCAGTATTGTATTGGATTTAGCAACCTGGGTTAGAGTTATATTAACCCTAACCCTGTAGTCTGTCTAACAGGTCATTTTGTTATATAAATCTGCTGTAACAGCTATAATTTACACAATATCCCAACTGGAGTTATAAAACATATTTCTGTCAGTAGGTTTGATCGCTGGGAAGACATATGTGAAGTATCAAATGCCAATAGCAGTATTAGAGATATCCATGATGGTGTTTGCATGCACAATTTTAAGCGAAAACCAACACTGACGCCAGGCCGAGTATAATAGCAGGGCGTTTATTTGACCCGAGCTCCCGGGTTTTGACACACGAAAATTGATAAAGACGCATATTTGACTCTTGGTGAAAATGCCCTGAGAGTCAACTTTGATTAATTATCAAAATGTGTCTGTCTTACGAGGTTGAAGACCGTAATCGTTCATATATAAAACGCAGTTATTTTCATCAAAAGTCTGCTGCATTTCGTTTTGAACACGATCGTGATTTACGAGGGACTCACAAACGGACAAATGGCGTCTAGGAATACTTTATGTAAAATCTTTATCTCAACCAGCCGATCAGAATATAGTATAGTATAAAGCGCCTTCATCACTTGCTCTGCCCAGGGTTAGGTTCAAAACGCGTGGTTGATGTCATTATTCAGTTGGGTGGTTGAGAAAAAAGGCTTACCCAAACTTTAGTATCAAAGGGAAATAAATCTTTAATAACGTTTCTCTAATACCTGTACGGCTCGGTATTTTTCCGATAAAAATTAGTTTTTATCAAATGACAATTATTATTGATTGTCACAATAAACACCTTTAGCAAGTTTTGCAAACAACCAATTACCGTTTGTGTTGTTTGCCATCATATGTGCTGCTAATCATGAGAACTGAGAAGTTTAAGTAGGTGTTGACATTATGTGTATTGTCAATGTACAATCGGCATAGATAAAACGGTGTTTTTGTAACACGTGTATTGTCAAGAATAAGTTGTCTGCTATTTGAGAAGCTTATAGTGGGCCACTGATATAGAAAATATACGCCGGAATCGTTTGATGATGTCGGTGAGTAAAAGTACTTAAAGGAAGGGACAGATTTCGGATCTGTAGTCCAGTGGTAACACGCTGGACTGGTAATCCAGGGATCGCAGGTTCGATCCCCCGTCTGACCCTAATAAAATTAACAGTCTTTCAGATGGGACGTTAAACCGAGGTTTCGTGTCGGTACTTTACACCGTGCACGTAAAAGAACCAGACGAGATTCTGGAATGGGTCTCTGTCTGTATCATGCACTATCCTCCAAAATCTAAAATAACTAATCTCTTCAGGAGGCGTCGCTCATATGGGCAACCGGTAGCGACGATAAATAAACGTAAAACACACATAACAGATTTCCCGGCTGGGAAGGTTGCCCGCAGATTTGACAAAATGTGCAAGCGTAGAAAATGAAACAGGAACTTCAAACGTGCTCAGTAAAGTGAATGAATTAATGATTTGTGTCTTGAATAAAGTTTAAAAAACTGTTCTTCATAAAAATAAAATACATATTTATTATAAACAAGTGTTCGTTTTGGTTAAGGTCATGTATTAGTAGAGAAAGTTCTAGCTTGGTCTAGAGTGCATTTTATGATCGAGAAAATATTACATGTACGTAAAGTACCAACATGCATATATTTGACTCTTGAAAATTCCTGTTTGACTCTTGAGATTTTGACCACAAGGGTCATTGACTCTTGAGTTTCAAAGTCTAGTGAACGCCCTGTAATAGACCTCCTTATTCTTCGAATAGTAGAGCTAAAAATGGGATCATGTACAAAAAAAGTTAAGATTTAAATTTATTATATCCAAAATTAAAAAAACCTACCACTAGGTTTAAACTCTGCATCTCCATCCGAGTCTTCAAACTCAAACAATGACTGCTGACACTCTGGAATAAAAACAGCAATCATTTACTGGTTGTTTTTTAAACAAAACATGTCTCCCCCCCCAATACCACTTGACATTGAGCTGCCTGGCACATGGGTGCATCTTGATATGCCTAACATTTGTTCCAAGTTTCATGAATAATAAAAATAAAGACTTTATTTATAGTGGATAACATATTCGGTGCAAGACCAATTTTAAAAATGGTCCACATATGAACATAAATTATAGCAAACAAACAAATATATACAACATGTTATAAAACTATAGATAATAATAATTTTTACCACAAAAGGATAGCATAACAAAAATAATGATTGATAAAATATGAAACATTTACAGTTACATGTATATACAGTTACATGTATTTACAGTTACATGTATTTACAGTTACATGTATTTACAGTTACATGTATTTACAGTTACATGTATTTACAGTTACATGTATTTACAGTTACATGTATTTACAGTTACATGTATTTACAGTTACATGTATTTACAGTTACATGTATTTACAGTTACATGTATTTTGCCAATAGGATACACAATAAATTCAGAATAAGCTTAGCCATATTCCTGCTAGAATATAAATTCAGAATAAGTGAATACAGATCAAGTTCAAAGTCATGCCATGGTATCATGGTATGGTGAACATCTATGCCAAATTATTTGGAAATCCCACAGGACAGAGGTATGGGTTGAACAAGAAGTACCTCTTTTCAGACAGACACACACGGAAATTGATTAACACTATATATGTCTTTTCGCCATTATCATGGCAGCGCATGAAAAAAGTAACATATGGCACTATCTGCAACATCATATATCTGATTGTCAGATAACTGATCTCAAGCAATGTTGTATATTGTATCATTTATTAAACATTTGGTATATGATGCATTGAAAATCTGCATACTCATTACTGGTCATTATTATTAAATTTCATAGATCAAGAAACAAAAACGCATCTTTTGGGGTCTAAGAATGACTGGCTATGTTCAAACGAAGATCCTGCTGAGCTGTCTATTGTTGGGGTTTTAGCTACCACTTCATCCTCATAAGCAAGATCTTCTTGTAAACAGAAATATAACAAAGCAATGTCTTAACAAATATTAATTATTGCCCATCTCAAAGAAAAATACTCGTTGTGAGTACACAGCTTGTCACTAAAGATAGCTGTCTCTCTGAGGACCAAATGACAACATTACTGTCTTTCTGAGAAAAATGCTACTTGTCTCTCAAGAACAGCAACAATTAAGATCTCTAATGGAAGAGAAACAAAAATAAGATGGCCATGATGGCCTTATATCGCTCACCTAAGTACCAATGCTCATGAACCACAACAATGTTGCTACAAGGACCACAACAATGTTGCTGCAAGGACCACAACAATGTTGCTGCAAGGACCACAACAATGTTGCTGCAAGGACCACAACAATGTTGCTGCAAGGACCACAACAATGTTGCTGCAAGGACCACAACAATGTTGCTGCAAGGACTACAACAATGTTGCTGCAAGGACCACAACAATGTTGCTGCAAGGACTACAACAATGTTGCTGCAAGGACCACAACAATGTTGCTGCAAGGACCACAACAATGTTGCTGCAATCGCAAGTTTT
The DNA here is from genome assembly GCA_014843695.1 of Archivesica marissinica. Lineage (NCBI taxonomy): Eukaryota > Metazoa > Mollusca > Bivalvia > Venerida > Vesicomyidae > Archivesica > Archivesica marissinica. The sequence continues at coordinate 2,205,308 of CM026388.1, read as the reverse complement.
GGTTTCACAATGATACTGTTGAGTTTGATCAGGTTAAGTCTGAGTCCTGACCATGTTTCATGAGCATGCATCAGAACTAAGGTATGCTCATTCCATCAGTTGTAAGATCAAAGGTTATATACATGCATAGGCAAAATTAATGAAGATAGTTTGCTTGTAACTTGTTAAAAATCCTCGTTGTCAATGACACATCAGTAACCTATGAAGAATTTCTACAAAAAGCATGACCCTGATTAAACCGAACAGATTGACTGGGTCTATGTTGCAGATTACAGAATGTTGTTTTTAAAAATACCTGCTGAATTCTCATCAGACTGAGGTCTAGCTACCTCAGACTGAGGTCTAGCTGCATCTTCATCAGGGAGATCTGTGGAAATGGTTAATACTGCAAATAAATAAGGTTGAAAATCACAGCCAATGTCACATTTATAATTGCAAATATTATTGTTCTATTTTCATAGATGAGGTCTGCCATGCAAAAAGCGATCTGGCATCTGCTACCAGCATTGGCCAAGTTTAGTCAATTTGGCATGTGTGTAAAATATGTACATGTATATAGTCTGATTAATGCCCTGCTCACCATGCTGTTGGTAGATCCAACAAGAGGGTCATGATGGCCCTATATCGCTCACCTGAGTACTGCCACCCCTGGCAGCCACATTTGTAAACAAATTTAAACTTGGCTTGCAGGAATTTGGGCATTTGTTGTTTGAATGAATTGTGACGCACGGACGGACTGACGACAGACAAAGAGCAATCCCAAATAGATCGCATTGTCAATATGTGACAGGCGAGCTAAAAAGGCAACAGGATTATTAGTTTAATTACAAGCAAACAGTGCCCGTCTGATATGCAGGCTAATTGTGGCTTATGATGTACTCCAATGCTGGAAGGTTGCATTTGGCATGAACACAAGTGACATTTAAAGAAAGAAGTGATCTTTAATATGTTTCAACACATTTTATACTCTTACTAAGATATTACTCCAACAGTTGAAAATGTGTCTGACTGAGACGCGATAGGTGTTACATATTTGATTGAGTATACCGGATTTTGTTTTTTTGTTATGTGTTTTTTATAAATTAATTGCGTATCTGGTCCTATTTATTAGAGATTTTATGCAAATACGCAGCTTATCTGTTTCCCTGTTAAACTAACAGAACTAAACTAAAAATTCAGCATAAAATCAGCAAATACCATTAAGGTCCAGATCATCTAGTGACATTCCAGAATACTGGGCAGCCTTTCCATTCTCCACAGCCAGAAGCAGCTTTGAAATCTTGGCCAACTCAATTACGTCATCTTGCAATCGATAGAATTTTCTATGAACTGCAAGTTTTATATATACTTTATTTATTTTACAACGATTGCGAAGCAAGTTTTAACAACTTATATTAATCACTCTCGTTGGCTCGGATGAAAGCGTATATGTGGTCATTCATGTGGGAGGAAACCGGAGTACCCGGAGAAAACCCACCTGTCCGATTTGGCGACCATCGTACCATCTCACATACATCCCTGTCCGAGGATCGAACCCGGGTCGCATTGGTGAGAAGCGAGCGCGCTAACCACTGCGCTAATCGGACTGCAAGTTCATGGCCCATGTGTCTGGCTACTTCCTGGAGGTCTTTCTCATTCATACCAAATACCTGCAATGACCATACTCACTTGTTGTTTTGACCACAAATAACTAGAACTATCATTAAAGGCATTTAATATACCCGAAACGCCATTTTTATTGGAGTTATCTACTCTTGTCTGTTGTTAAGTTTATCATTGTATCATATGGCCAAAAACTAGAGAAAAGGAAGCTATGTTTGCTTAGCCTAGGGCACTAATTTTGTAAGGACTGTTGATTGACAATAAATTCAACTTGTTTAAAAACCATCCCGAGGGAGCAGAGTGAGCAGGGGAAATGTTTGCTGTTTGGATTTTTCTTCATAGGAATTGACACTTAGCAGCTAAAATAAAAAGTTCCCGGAATTTTCTAAACAATAATATTTTTCACTGACCATTATCTGGAATCCCTTAACATTTCACTGACCTTGAAACAGGGCCATGATTTTTATAAAATCATTATACAGTTATCCACTCGGGTCTACTGATCAGCTTTGCTATGATGAACAAATATTCCAAGTTTCATCAACTTAGCTAATATACTTTTTGACGCATGGTTTATGACCAAACAATCCAAGTTAACAAAGGGCCATAACGTGTATAATGACACCATATACTAAATCCACAGGAATATTTAACAGGAAAATTCTACATACTGAATTTGTTTCTGGCCAAATGATATTCAAGCTTTAAGGAAAATAAAACAATCGTGTATAAAGCAGAAAACACAAATTTATGTAAAACATCAAAAGCTACAGTTTTTTTTTATCATCAAACATGTACACAATCCATGAAAGATTAACTTCCCAGCATATGAGAATGTTTACAATATTTTATGTTTCAATCCCGGACATCCCCTTGTCTTTTGACTGTAAGTTAACAGAAAAACAGCTTAAGATCATTTTAAAAGGACAGAATCATCAACATTTAAAACTTAGAGAGTTTCAGTTTTCAGAATGAACTGACCTTAACCCTTTACCCACCACATTGAACATAGACATGTGGAAGAATCCATAAAGGAATTTTCAGGGATATCAAAATGAACATGTTCTGTCAACAGTATAGAGCTGGTACAGGCTCTATACTGATACTAAAGCCTTTAGGATTACGTTGCTGGCGCTTAAAGGGTTAAACAGTCAGAATTGAAATTGCTAATATAGCAAAAATAAACTTTCTTTATCTATATCAGCTTGTACCATTATGTAAGAAGAAAACATACTTGCACAACGGTTGCCAAGTACTTGCGGAGTGCTGGAAATTTCATTGCTTCTGGTCGTTGTAGGTCAGGAATCCGAGCCATAACATATCTGAGAGCCTCACATCCTTCAATGAACGAATTGGTGCCCTGAAATACAAATTTGGGAGTAAAATGAAAATAACTGTTCTTTTAAGCAACTATCTAATATAGTATTTTAAGTATAGTATTACAACATACACGAGCATCATTTTATTTTATTAAAACAAAAAAAAGATGCTTTATTTTAAACTCTTTTAAGACTCTCTTGAGAAATGTTTCAGTTTACTACCAAGTTCATTGTCAAAGGACCTACGTGTATTTACCTTGGCAAACACATACTGGTTGTTTCCATCGATGCCACATTTGTCCCTTGTGCTAATAAGCAAATCGATTCCCAACCTCAGCTTGTGTGTCAACAGGACAGGTACCTTTCGGTTTTGTTTTCCCATCACCTCTACTAGATCCATCCTGAAACATTGATCATGCACTATTGCCGTAAAAACAGAATAATATTAACTCTTTAGGCCACTTCTTTTTTATTTTCTGGTTTACAAAACCGGCGAACCTAAATTTTGGAAAATGGCAAAAGAAAATAATTTAAATTGTTCCCGCCAACAGGCTAATTGTTATCAAACTATCGCTGCATAAATCATATTGTATCAATTACTCAAATTTAATACACCTATATCGAATACAATATACGGTTTAAATTCACATCTCGCACCATCAAAGTCGCCACGCTAGTATATAGAGTCGCTGTGCTGCACTTTTGAAGTTGTTAGATCTTAGACCTGCGCCGGTTCAATAAAAAAAACCTTGACTGAGATTTACACGTTTGATGTATGTTGAGGCTTATTTCAAACTAATTATACTTTCAGAGTTCAAAACTCGTAAAATTTCACGTAAATAGCACATAGAAATTCATTTCAATATATAATTTCGATACTGGGTGCGAGATCTCATGTACGAATATTCTCAGGGCGAATAACACCGATAAGTCAAGGATTTTGCACGGTGTTGGTCTAGTGCTTTATATAAAGCGATTATGCCTTGTCAATTGGTCATCAGAGCGATTTCTCTAGACGATAAATGGATTCAATAATACGTTGGATCACAGACAATATGACATCAAGTAATAGTAATTTACGCGAAATCTTAAAACGGAAGTATATTAGAACTACGATCATGCTAAAAGCTGTTCAAAACGGAACACGTGGCAGTACTAAAGGTCAGTTTATACAGTACATGCTTCTCGTTGCCAATATTTCGGCTCGTCATTTTCTTTGAGGGGTGTTGGGGGGGGATTTTTTGTTGTCGATAAACGGGAAAAAACATACTATTTGAAGAGCGGAACGGGGCCAATATTCCGCCCAAAATTCTGCCAAACAAGAGCCCTGACCCTAATCGATGTGCTATCAATTAAACAAAGCGCATTAGAACTATTGCGTAAATGATGTCATTTTTTAAGTCGTGTAATGATGCAATGTCTTTTTGTGTGGTAAGCTGCAAAATTCCAGAGACTGGCTCATTTTTTTCTCTGGCCTTACATTATTCATCAAGCAAAGATGCTCTCAAACACCTTAATTTTAAATGACAGTGGTGTACATGTACGTACATATTCTAAAAGTCTGTTTAGTCACAAGCCTTTAGGCCTAAAAAAAAATTGTTTGTTTCCGGTAACATGCCCAAAAATATCTATAATAATATTAAAACAAACTGGATTTTTTTTTTTACATAGAGAAAGAGCAGCCATCTTTCGAAAACTATAAAGAAATAGCGAAAATATTGTTTATTTTCTCTCAACACGCCATAAAAACATTTAGGGTCGCGGTGAATTGTTAGGGTAGGTTGGGATACCGGAAACAAACAAAAAATTTTAAGCCTTACTTTCCACGTTATTTCACGAACAAACCATCTTGTGAAATTATCTTTGCAAATCCAAGAAATTTCAAATAAAGCAGAAATAGTGAAAATGTGAAATAAACAAATCACAAATAAAAAGACTTTTACAGTGAACTGAATATCTGCAATCTAGTTTAAAAAGTTGTTAGATGCCCAATTCATCCAGAAATAATATTACTTTTCATGTGAGCATCAGATCATGTGCATCAACAATATTATTAATTTCTCTCATTTTGGCTTTTTAGAATAGAAAGAAAACTTCAATAGAAATGTTACATACTTTTTCGCCAATTCGCCCTCAAAGCTATTCAGCGAGCTATATATTTCAGCATTCCCTTCTTTCCAGTTGGCTCTGTTCACAAACGTTTGTACCTGCATAGCTGCACATTCATTTCCCCGCCTAAAGTTGAATAAAGTTATTTTAGTTAACATAACGTTGGCAAATGCTCGCCACTTTTGTCTTCCCGGTTCTTTGGACAACTCTTGTCCAACTTCTTTTATGTTGTTGTCTAAGTAACTTTGTATCTTCACAATATCGTCTGTGAGTGGTAACAACTGTTTCTTGTTAAAAATTTCCACTGAAGTTTGGTGTGCAATACTTCCAATCTTACTGGACCACTGTTTTGAATACAGGTATAACAAATCAGCGACATCTTGCCGTCCTTCCCTGTCTCTTTCAACAACTCGTCTGCCTTCTATCATTTCAGCGAACTTACGGATCAACTGTCCTGTTTTTTAGCTAATTCAGGTTTCGTAAACATTATAACTCCATTGAGACTTCTCTCATCACTAACTCCAACTGTGGTACGTACCGCTTCAACAACATTATCAAATTTATCAGGAGACAAGTATTTACTCAATTCAGAGGCATCAGCTTTGGTAAGTGATTTTACTGCTCTTTTTATTCTTTCTAGAAACCTCATTCTGTATCTGACTTCCCCAGCTCACCCTCTGCCAAGTCTGTCAAATTCTGTTTGCCCAAACATCATGATATCTGGATCATTGTTTACCCCCTTTCCTATGCTATCATCTTGAAGTGCATGCAAGACATATACAAAAAACTCCTCTTTTTCAGTACATATCTCCTTTGCTATGCCTACCCTTACCCCTGCTCCATATAGTAACCTCACACCGGCTTCTACCATCTTACGCTGCACCTTTTCTTCTTTATCAGTAGTACGAGGTTCAGAAAGAAGAGGGTCGGGAGAAAACGAGCACCTCTGCCCATGTCTCCAAAGTTCATCTTTCACATAGAATCGAAGACAGTATTTGCACGGTAGATAGTCCATTTTTACACGTACTCCTTTTTCAGGTCTTCTAGAAACTATTAGTTCCCTTTTGTCATTCTTATCTTTCAATACTTCTACATTATATAGGAAGTCACCTTCATTTCTGAGTGCATCCAAAACATACCCTCTTTTTAATTGACTTTGTGTCTTTCCTTTTGTTGGGGCAGGTAACTGAGCTATTTCCTTTTCATCTTTATGTTTTCTGCAAAGATGTCGGCTGATTTTCAAATCTAGTTTGCCACAATAGATGTAGGCATGCAATTTTGAATAGTCATTCTTTCCCTTCCGATCAGTTTTTTTATTTACTGTCATGACCTGGTCCTGTTGCACACCTGAAAAGGTATTTATTGATGTTATAATAATGGTCAACATCGCATGTCTACAGACAGGTTAATATTAAAAGAGCATTCACAGAATTCAAAATTTTATTAGTATACTAACAAGGTTCAGATACATCAAACTGCACAGAAATATAATGAAATTTTGATAGACAATCTGAACAAATGGCAAAATGGCAAAATTGTGCCCAATGTTAAGTTATTGTACACAAGCAAGAGGCATCATCACCCACAGAGATGTCAGATTTGAAAAAATCGAGGTTGCTATCTTTTGATAGCCAGCAGGATGTGACTGACGGATGCACAATCAGCTTAGACAATGATCAGATTGTACGGATCGCATAAATATTGAAATGGAACTTTCGAAAATCAAATGTCAAGCCTGGTAACCAGCATTGTCAATGGTGTTCTAGGTGGTCTGCAGGAAAAGATCGCATCCCAGGCAAACGATATCTCATCACTACGAGAACGAGTGTGCCAGCTTGAGCTTGAGCAACACGAAACAGGAAGACAGGTCCAACCAATATAGCCGGAGAAATTGTATTCGTATATCTGGCATTAAGGAATCTATGGATGAATCAACCAATGATCTAGCCATGGGCGTTATTTCATCAATTGGCACCAACATCAAGCTCGACGAATTAGACCGTACACATAGGTTGGACAAACCTAAACCACGGTCTTCTTCCAGAAACAACGCTATCCCACGCCCAAGGGACATTATTATCAAATTCGCCACATATCGAGCTAGGCAGAAAGTGTACAAACTTCGCTCGAATCTGAAATCTTCCGATAACTTCAAACATGTATACATCAATGAAGAACTCACAAAACAATGCGGTGATTTATTTTATGCTGCGTGTATGCTGGCCAAACAAAAACTGGTGATCGGGACTTGGACGTCAGATGGCATGATACTCGTCAAAGATAACGACTGCAACATGTGTGAGATGTGAGACCATGAATGAACTAAACAATCTTAAACGTGGACAGTAACATTCCGCATGCATACATACTATCAATCGGTAGTATACCCATTGAGCATGACATACTAGTAGTAAATTTGACTCAATCACTGTCTCGTAAACGATATACAATGATTGCTCTATCTAATAACGATACACCTATACGCTGTTATAGCACGTGTTCTGCTGCGATGCGTATTATTACAGGTAGTAATCGAGCTAAAATAAATTTGAATAAACTATTACAGGTATATGAGAACAACAATACAGCGATACCTTATAAACAGGGACACATTTATTCAGGCACCTATGTGGCCCTTTGTTTGAGAAAGCATAACTTTATCGCATAGAGTCGCTTTTCTGCTCTTTACCTAGGAGCAATGGTGTCCGGGTTGGTGGGGTTCCATTGTAGTTGCGCTTACTCTAACGTACTGGTATTGACTTGCCCAACTGCTTGGTTTTGATGTATCTATGTGCACTAATCAGGCGTATTTAAACATCAATAACGCCCTATCCACATCTACCTTGTAATAACATTTCTATGCATTGCCGTATATAGTGTATGTAGTGCTATATATGTATATTGTTGCAGGGTATGTACGATGCACAATGAGAAATTACCCAATGTAGTGATATGTACATTGTTGTAAAACAAGTACCATGTGATACGAAGTGATACATATATGTACATAGCTGCAAGGTATGTACTATATACATAGTGTAATTATCATGTGTGCAATGTAGCGATATAATTTATATGTACGTTGGTGTGAAACAAGTACTATGTACAACGTGGTATTATTTCAATGTCTCAATGTAGTGAGATATATGTACATTGTTGCTGGGTATGTACAGTGTGCGATGTGTGATTATCAAATGTTGCAATGTAGTGAGATATATGTACATTGTTGCTGGGTATGTACAGTGTGCGATGTGTGATTATCAAATGTTGCAATGTAGTGAGATATATGTACATTGTTGCTGGGTATGTACAGTGTGCGATGTGTGATTATCAAATGTTGCAATGTAGTGAGATATATGTACATTGTTGCTGGGTATATGTACACCCACTTGTTTACAATCGGAACCTGATTTACATTCGGAATGCATTGTCCTCCTTCGGCAATGATGAAAACAAACATGGCATATCCGCTGTTGTTTCACGCCTGCGCGCTGCGCGTGTTTATATTTCGTTTGTTGATAAACAAATTCGCGTAGACGACGGTTTATATTTATTTGAATTTTATCGTTTCTGGTGTGTATGCGCGTGTGTGCACGTGTGTGTGCATGTGTGTGTGTGTGCATGTGTGCGCATGCATGTGTGCATGTGTGAACCTACACAGTCCCCATTTAAACGGCATATATGGCTGTATGACAAATGCGACTATCCAACATACAGAAACCTTCTACAGTCAACAGACTGGGAATCTATTCTCGACAGCAATGATATGAACAGTATCGCGATCAATATTGCAGAGTCTATAACTTCTGCAGCGTCTAGCAGCATTCCCAACAAAACTAACAATCAGACCAAATGACGTTCCATGGATGAATAACAATATAAGACAAATGATCAAAAAACGAAATAACTTTCACCAAAGAGCCAATCAACCAACACCGTTTCATCGTGGGAAGAATTCGCAACATCCATAATCCGCAGAACATCAAACAGATCAATACTGAAAATATCCCAAGTTCGAGCTGTTTTCTGCGATATTTCTAAAGCCTTTGACAGAGTGTGGCACAAAGGTTTCCTCCATAAGCTTGGTTCCATTGGCATAGCTGGTTCTCTGCTGGTTTGCAATCCGGTGGCTAAATATGAAGAAATCACAAATTTAACAATATTAAGTTTTTGTATGTATTTCACACCCTGCCAATGATAATAAATAAGATTTTCCTTTGCAATTTCTAAACATGAGAGCCAAGATGCCCCTACAGTGCTAATCTGAATATCAATGCCAAAACAACTATAAGTCGTCGAAGACGGGTAATGCTCCCTGAACGAGTGTTTGTCACAGACAGGTCTAAAGTTTGAAATGATGAAATATGAGGTTATATGGTTGTGCATTATACCTTGTATATGCTAGAGTTAAGGTATACACTCTGGACAACAAGGAGCCAAACTGTCACAAAATACGCCCTACTAGGCTTATTTCCAATCAAGGGCCATAATCCAGGAAGGCCTGGGGCGATATGGCCCATAATCGAAATTGGCCGAGGTATTATGCCCATAAACATCGTCAGCGAAGACAATCCGATGAAAACTGTTTGAATTATAGAGAGCGGACACAAAACCTGACGGTCCCGTCAAAAATGAAAAAAAGCTAAGTATGAAAAATAACAACGGGCAATAACTCCAAAAATAGGTTATGTAGAGTTGCGATTCTTGAGCACTGCACTTCTACTCAATGAGATCCATCCATCTATGAAGTTTCATGACAATACCGTGTACGATTTTTGAATTATGCTTTGGACAAAAATGTCGGATGGAACTACGGAACGTCGGACAAAGCGGCAACTATATGCAAATTTCGGGGAGCATAAAAATGCGGGGCAGGGCCAATTTTGATACAAGGCAATGATAGAGCCAGAGCTCTAAAAGGCGAAACTAAAAGCTCACCATGAGCATGTTGCGCTCAGGTAACAACGAACAGTGTAAATGCTAACTTGACATCATGAGATATTATAACATACCTTCAAACTCCTCTCCCTCTAATGTTGTGGAATCTGCATTTCTTAAAGTCAAATCTCCAACCTCCTGAAACAGCACAAAACATAACTACCTTATTTAGCTATGTATAGTGCGCTATCGTGTATAATGCTGAGTTCCGATGTATACTGCGCACGTGAAAAACGCAATTTTCGAAGTCAAAATTTAACATTTCTCAAGAATCGCTAAAAATTGTGCTCCGTGATATTTACAACTTATATTAATCACTCGAGAAACGGTAACGCACTCAGGCATGATTTCATGAAAATTACATGCATATCGTTCTCAAACATGTCAGCAGATGCTCAAACTTCTCAACACGTGTAGCCTACCTAATTAACTGTGACATTGTGAATGGTTTGTCGAAATTAATTATTGCTGCAAACAATTGAAATACTGCAGCCAAAAAATATGTATGCAATGCATTGTACATAGTAAATATTTCCCGTAAAAATAACCAACACATCGTGTCTTTAATCATGTCGTATTTAAAAACATACGGTATATTAAATCAAATAAACTATAATTACAAAGTTTCTTTACCTCTATGATATCGAGGCAGTGTCGCTTTATGCGGCGAAGTACGCGAAAAGTATGGGAAATATTACATACGATAAAACCACGTGATGTTATCAAATCGCCATTTTTTATGCATTTAGTAAATTCTTCAAAGTTTGCCAAAATAAACGCAATATATGCTAATTTTGTGGTCTTAAACATTTCATTTACTTATATAGACTATCGGCAACTGGTTTTAATAGCTAGTTTATAACGTTTGTCGAATGTAACAAATTCTAGAATGACTGGAGCCATTCGGGTCGAATTTCATGAAATATTGGTCAATTTTGGTCCGGAAAAAATGTCCTGATGTCTGTACTGGTGTATAATGCGCAGTAGATAAAATGGATGAGGATTTCAGTAAGAAATGTGCGCACTATACATAGCTAAATACGGTACTAATCTTCTAAAGCAATCTAACAAACAAGAGGGCCACTGCATCACAGCGACTTGCCAATCAGTGGCCAATGAACGAATCCACGGTCTCGTTCTTACAAGCTCCTTGCACTAACCACTGTGATATCCAGTTTGACTTAAGTATCATACTGGAGCGCAGAACAACTTTCACCAGGAAGTGCAACCTTGACCTACCTGGTTTTGTTTTATTGTGGTTATTTGTGATTATTTTATAAAATCACTCCACCGATGGAAATGTCAAGGTACAGATATTAAAATACAAAGAAATACAAGTGGAAGTCGTGATAGCGCAGTGGATGCGCGTTCGCTTCAGGTGCAAAAGGTCCGGAGTTCGAGCCCCACTGGAGCCGTTACGATTATGCCCTTAGGCAAGGCATTTAAATTCCACGTTGCCTCTTCTCTCTCCATCGTGGCGATGGATTCCATCAGGAATGAGGTCTTGAGAATGATTTATATAAGTTGAAATAACTTGTTTCGCAATAGAGCTAAAATAAATTTGTATAAACTAAAGAAATACAAAGAAATTCATGATGTACATTTTTCCAAAATCCCTGAGCTGATATCGACTAACTTTTGAAAATAGTAGGGCTAGTAGGGCATTTTTTTTTTAAAAGTAGAGGAAAAGTAGGGAGTAAACAAAAATGTAGGGAAAAGTAGGGTCCGCTTGACAGCCTGTGTTCATCAATTCTCAGTGCAATAGCTTTGATAGTATGAGTGGAAAGTGGACCTAAAGAAAAACTATGCTGTGATGCGAGTAGGAAAGCTCTCATTATTCTTCGAATAGTGAAGCTAGAAACAATAAGCTAATAGCAATAAAATATTCATGATTTGTAGCATTACCTGTCCAAACCGATTCACTTCTACAAGAGCCTCATGAGCTGTGGCATTCTTGACACTAATGTCATTTGACTTTGCACTGAAATACATAAAACAGACACCAGTTCTGTACATCTTGATAACATAAACAGGGGCGTAGCTACACAAAACAAGAGATGTTTGTAAAACATGTATGCCCCCATGTCAGCCAAATAGTCATTAATGCTAAACGGTCACAGTGACCTTGACCTTTGACCTACTGATCCCAAAATCAATAGTGGTCATCTACTAATGGTGACCAACCTCCCTATAAAGTTTGAGGATCCTGGGCAAAACCTGTCTTGAGTTATTGATCGGAAACCTTTTGGTCTATTCATCCATGGTAACGGTCACGGCGACCTTTGATCTACTGACCTCAAAATCAATAGGGGTTATCTACTGTTGCTGACTAACCTCAAGCAACCGACCACCCGACGGACATTTGCAAAGCAATAGGGTATAAATAGATGCGCAGACTGGCTTCCTCGGGAGGTCCAAGGGCATGCTTCCCCACAAAAAATTGTTTCTAGAATGCGTGTAGAAACATTTTCCAGCATATCTAGGACCAAATAGTAACCAAAGAGCTGGCATTCTATTCTAGAGTAACTACTCTGCCCCACCTCCTGTTTTAGATGCATTTTTGACGTTTTGAAAACACCTTTCCTGCAAAATATGAGAAGGCCTAGTCCTACAATGCGTACATGGATCTTTACCAGTGATATGCATCAGATGTCAATGTTATTGTCACTTGTCTTCTACACAAGATGTCACCATTACCCGCTGAATATCTGAACTAATTTAGTTGAAGTCCAGTCATAATTATATGCCAGTTATTGAGTGGACACAAATAACGACTGACAGATGGACCGACAGTGCCATAATTATATGCCCTCCCCTCAGGGGCATGAGCTTCTGCACGTTTTTACCCACGCATTTACAAACAAGGAACCAAACTGTCACAAAATACGCCCTACTAGGCTAATTTCCAATCAAGGGCCATAATCCAGGAAGGCCTGGGGCGATATGGCCCATAATCGAACTTGGCCGAGGTATTATGCCCATAAACATTGTCAGCAAATTTGAAGACAATCCGATGAAACCTGTTTGAATTAGAGAGCGAACACTTCACCGGACGCCGCCCGCCATGGACGCCGCCCGCCATGGACGCCGCCCGCCATGGACGCCGCCCGCCATGGACGCCGCCCGCCATGGACGCCGCCCGCCATGGACGCCGCCCGCCATGGACGCCGCCCGCCACGTAATACGTCCCATCAAAAATGTCGGGCGTATAAAAATACATAAACACCTCCTAAACGAAGAAAAGATGCATTCAAACATATTGGTCAAGGTAAAACAATTCAAGGTAAAACAATCAGTTCTGCCTAAAATGTGTTTTAAATTTTATATATAACAGTGTAGTGCTAAGTGAACATCCAGGTACTAGTGGTTATAGGTCTCGTCTCAGTCCTGTCAAGTGTAGTCAAAATCTGGCAAGGCATTACAGAACAGTAGCTTGAACAAGAATTCACTACATCTGAAAACAACTGTGACATTTGTTAACTAGATTTTCTGAAAGAAATCCTTGCTAAAACACAACAGACAAGTTGAAAATTCATCACTTACCTTCCAATTCCCAATACTGTTGAATACATTGGAAAGGCCTGAATATCTACACCTCCATTCACTACAACAACGGAGCCCCAACATTTACCTGAAGAAAATACTATACTTTAGAGTTATGACATGAGCCATGCACATTACATGTTGTCTTCATTTGGTGATCATTTACGCAAAGTTATTTTGAAATCCCTCTTCAGACCTGGGTCTTGCAGGCAACATGTTTTCATGTGGTGAACATTTGTGCTAATTTATTTGGAAAACTGTCTACAAATGTCAAAGTTACAGCCCAGACACGAACATTTAAACACTATGTTGTTATGTGCAGGACCCGTGACGTTTGACCTCTGTGACCTTTGAGCTATGGACCTGGGCCTTGCACATTACATGTGGTGAACATTTAAGTTATTTTGAAATCCCTCTACGTTTGACTAAGTTGCATTCCGGACATGAACCAACACTATGTGCTTATTTATATGCAGGATACTGTGGCTTTTGACCTCTCAAGAATGAGCTTAACCTTTGAGCTACCAACCATAGGGCTTTTTCCCCAAGTTATTTCACAATCCACCCATGTATGACCAAATCCCGGACCAATCCTATATCAGGGTTCCCACAAATACTCTCGACACAAAATTCCCTGACCAAAGAGCAGTTTTGCCTGACTTTTTAGAGCAATCGGACCAACCAGAGCATCTTTTCGTTTCATCCTCATACATCAGTGGTTAGTCAAGTTCCCAGACTAACACCCGATTCAAAACGCTTCGATCTGAGCGTAAGCCTAAAAATAGCTCATTCAGACCGCGGACATCAAAGGTAAACATTTCGATAAAATCCTGACTGTGTTGATGTATGCCTCGAAGTTATGTTTTGTTAAGTCCAACACATCTTTGTTGTTGTCCACTATTCAATAAAGCTACTTTTTATAGATCTACTCGTACAAGGAATCTCGGAAATATGTTTTCTTAAATATTCGTTCGTTTTTGGAAGAATAAAATCCGAACACTGCCGATTGATACCTGTACGTCGATTATGATTGGACGATCGGAGCGCAATGTTTGAAAACACCTGTGACGAATATTTGTCATTGCTATAAATAGAAATGGATTTGATTGGTTGATATTTCGTTCATTTTGCTCGGATTCGACGGTTATGAACCAGAGTATGAATAATCTGGTGAACGAGAATGTTTCGTTTGGGCAAAATATGGCAATAAAAATAGAGAAAAGGAAGCTATATTTGCTTATGGAACAAAAATGTGTAAGGCAACAGTTTCAGGACTGATGATTGACATAAAGTTATTATTATTATATCTCATAGACATTATATCTCATAGATGCTTTGAAGCATTGTAACTTTTTAAATATTACAGATACCATCTTAAAATGTTCAGATAATAAAGATAAGACATTGTTTTTTTACTTGTCTAGTTATTATTATTTTAATAAAAAATGTCATATCACAGACCCTGATTCATACATGTACCTTGTACAAAATCACATACCTTTCGAAGAATGCAGATGGTTTAGAGTTTTGTCAGGAATGTTGCTCTTGTCGTTAATGTTGAAATTATTAGTAACACTCATAACTGGTTGGTGTGACTGGAAAGAAACGTCTGTTACATGGGACTTGACTGGGTTATGACTCTGGCCAGCAACATTGGTAAGATCAGTTCTGCTTGCCTCATCAGTTAAACTGATCTCATCATCCTTGTTGGCTTCATCAGTTATGTTGGCGTCAGTATGAAAGTAGGGTTCTGCATAAAATACTGGAAAAATAAAGTTTAGCAAGTTTTTCAGGGTATCGTTACACTTAATTGTACAGCGGTGTATAAATAAGTGATGTGTTTAAAATATCGGCCAAGGCCTACGTGAATGCAAACAGATTCCCAATGATAAATTTATGTTTCGGTGATATTTTGAAGCCAATATGTAGGGCATCACGTGCAGAAAGAACTCTTATCCGTGTAAAAGCTTAACACAGACACAATATTGTCAATCTTATGCCACAACCAAATAAACCGGTGTAAAATATGCAAATTGTTCGAAGTCCAGGAATGACATGAAACAACGTCAAATGGTTATTGGAATGTTGAATGCTGCCATAAAGGCAAGATATGTGACAAAACGTTTCAATGTTAATGAAAGGACCATTAGTCATCTAAAGACTAGATATCCGCTAACATCAGACGACAAAGATATATATAGACAACCATCCACACTTATCTTTCACTGATACTTCCTACTTTCTTTTGCTAACCTTATTTCTTTTTCTCTTTTATTCAAAATTCCTGAAACTTTCCTTTTAGTATACATACGGTTATTACTTAAATGCTTTACATAATATATTATGATTGTGTATAACATGAAAATATCAAGTATGGCTTGTGTTGATACTGTTGGTTGTTAGAACTTGCCATTTCAAATGGATATGGCTTTTTTCCCCAATATATGTACATGTTTTGAGTATGTGTAGCTAGTATGTATATTGATCAGGAAATAAATATTGGAAAAAAAAGATGGGTAATGTTTAGGTAGTCTAACAAAACCTACGTCACTAGACGATAGTATAGACAAAGAACGTACTTGTAAATTTTAACAGAAAAAACGCTTACCATCTAATGCATTTCCTGAAGTCTCTACCATGTCTTCGTCAAATGAGGTCTGTATGTCTTCAATCGCTATGCTCTTGTCATCAGCAAATCTGTTACTGTCACTTATAAAGTCTTCAATACCATCATTGAAGCCAACATTATCAACCACATCACTATCATAACATTCACCAGCTAAACCAGTATCTGATTCAACACTAGTAATGTCATTGTCTTCTATAACTTCCCTGACCTCTAAAACGATGCTACCCACTGATTCATCATAACATTCTCTAGCTAAACCATCTCCTGATTCCACAAAGGTATATTCATTGTCTTCTATATCTACGCTATCCACTGTTTCATTATTATCATAAAGTCCTCCAGCTAAATCATCCCCTGGTTCCTCTACATCTACGCTATCCACTGTTTCACTATTATCATAAAGTCCTCCAGCTAAATCATCCCCTGGTTCCTCTACATCTACGCTATCCACTGTTTCATTATTTCCATCACAAGCATTGTCACTATCAACATCTTCAGTTTGGTTGTCATTTGTTAAGTCATGATGTTTATCATTGTTGTCAATTTCACCATCATTGTCTTTCATACATTCAACAGAATCATGTTGCTGCTTTCTATTAGAATTTTCAATGCTTCTTTCTTCAGTATTGAGTTCATTGTTTTCTTCAGTATTAATTTCATTGTTTTCTACAATATTAAGTTTATTTCTTTCTTCAATATTAAGCTCATTGTTTCCGTGACAGATGAGTTGAATTAAACTAGAATTGCCACACGGTGACGAATACTACCCCCACAGCACCACCTTGTCACAGAAAGTGTTCATGTAAGCCAAACAATCAGGTACAACCACATACATGCTGTTTAATCTTCACACAAGCTACCTATACAGCAAATTTCAACAAAATATCTCATTCCTAACAAAATGTTTTGAGCAGAAACTGATTTTCTATTTTTAGTAATGGTGACCTTGACCCCAGCAGCCCCATTTTCAATTCCAAGCGGTGTGTCTTCACATAAGCTACCTATACTGCAAGTTTCATCACAATATCTCATTTGTAACTAAAGTTATCGTCTGAAAACTGATTTTCTATTTAGTAACAGTGACCTTGACCCCAGCAGCCCCATTTTCAATCCCAATGTATTCAAGTCAGCTGACATGTCCTCATATCATGTAGTTATCTCAAAAGCTCTACGTGAGATTCATCCCAGCGGGGATAACTGTCCTTACACGGACAAGAGAGTTACGGTCCCCATAACATTGGAGAGATGATCTTTTTATTATTTGAGGACATGTCCTCACATCAGTTACTCAAAGTTTAACGTGAGATTCATCCCAGTGTCCTTACATGGACAAGAGAGTATATTTCTCTTATATTAGGACAATTCAACCATTTTCTTCTCAGTATTTTCATTAAAGGTCTTTTTTGGCATTTTTTTCAAGGGTAACCAAAAATCAAGTACTTTTCAAGGATCAGATCGTTTTCAAGGACGTTTCAAGGCCTGTGCGAACCCTGACTAATGATGGTAAACAAGTTTTGTAAGTTTCAATGCAATAGCATGGATACCTTGTGAGGTATTTCTATGAGAATTTGACAAATTTGCCCATAATTCTGCAAATACCAAATTAAATCCACCCACCTACCCAATTTATTTTCAAAATCCAGATGAAAATCTAAAATTTATTTTCTCTGGCCTTATATATCATTATATATATCCGCATTATTAACAAAGTCAAAGGGGCAGGTTGTGCATGCTGGCACAGTTTTCAATGGTAAAATACAAAAACAAGGTAGAAACATACAGGTCTTTAATTTCATTGGTATTTAGTTCTCCAACTTTTAAGAAGATAAATCAAGGCTTATTCAATTCATGAAATGCTGTCCAAGAAAGACTAGAACTATAAGTGAAAGTGATTAATAACCCCGAAGTGCTGCCTTGGTGTTACGCTTCATCAACCTTAAAAAAACGTATGTACTTTTTTACTTGTTATGTAAAGCGTGACGTGACGGGCGTGATTCCTATATTAGCTCCCTTCGCGGGTATATTTATACAAACTATAGACAGGATATCAGCGTAATTAGCAAGTTCAGCAAAATGAATGAACTTGGTACTGTGAAAACATTATTATTTGTGGGACACACATTTTTGACAATTAAACCACGAATTTAAGATCCCCACAAATATTATTTTTCCCCTTGGTTTATTATTTATTATGTTGATCGTAAGCATGTTATTCTGGATTTATTTGGAAATCACTTAATTACTTTGTTGGATATTGGACCAATTATCAGGGATTATTTAGTGAAGGTAAGATTTTCCCCCAAAAAATCAGTGTGGGGGGGGGGGGCGTTAATTAGAGGGGCGATAATTCAGAGTTATACGGTATGCACTTTTTCACATACATTTAATTTCATGCACGAATACTACAAGTGTATTCACATATTCACAGTATCTATTGCAACAAGTGATGAGTAAAAAAGGGGAAGCCAAATATATTTTCAGTATTGAGGTAAATGACAGAATGAAGTGATGTGTTCGGACATGATTGTACACTCACAGAGAGATGCTTTGCAATATGAGGACATGGGGATGTCAAGTCTGGAGCATTTTTGCTGAGCACAAATGAAGTAACAAGGTAGTTGTAAGTTAACGCATGAAGTTAACTTAATTACGTTCAAGCTGATCAAATACATTCAGTGAATTAAAGGACCTGTCCAGTACATGCAAATAAATAAGAAATAACTGATCTTAAAGCAGCATTACATCGTATGAAATAAGATATTTGAAAAATTCAATTTTTACGTATGCTTATGTTCATTTGGTAAACAGTGTTTTTTTGTGATAAAACAAACTTGAAACCAAGTTGATCGGTCACGCACTTGTTTACAACCGGAACGCATCGCCGCACTTGTTTACATTCGGAATGGATCGTCCCCATTTGTCCCACGTTGTCGTTTTTAATTAAATTACTTGATATGTTGATTTATACCTATGTTAGCTAAGTCTTTTAGGGACATGTCTACATCCCCGTGTGGGGTTCGACTTTATAGGAATATAGATAGATAGTATTTCATGTTCAGAATATATACGTTGTTTTCTACATCCTCTGTTGTTTCACGCATGCGCACTGTGCGTGTTTATATTTCGCTTGTTGATAAACAAATTCGTGTTTACGACGGTTTAAATTTATTGGAATTTTATCGTTTCTGAGTGACTATTTCGATTTTTGTAAACACACACACATTAGTATTTATATTTTACCCAAAACATCCTTTATTACGATGTAATGCAGCTTTAACACAAACATACCCACAAATTAAATAAAATATATTGCTATGAAATATTGGCATCTTCCATTTATACAAACAAGAGGGACATGATGGCCCTGAATCGCTCACCTGAGTACTTTTGCTTTTAATATTGACTAATTTTTACTGTTGTATAATCTGGTGAAAGAGATCAGAATGATTTTAGCAATTTTGGTAGAGGGTCAAATGAGAGACATTTCAGAGAAATTATTTCAAAATCCTGCCAACAGTTTAGGAGATATAGTTTAAAAGATTTTTCTATTTTTAGTTCTGGCAGCAATCTTGTGCAACATAGCAAAAGATAGCAAACGATTTCAGCATTTTTTGGTTGAGGGTCTTAATGAGGAACATTTCAGTGAAATTATTTCAAAATCCATCAATCAGTTTAGCAGTTTTTTCTAAATCCATCAATCAGTTTAGCAGTTTTTTCTAAATCCATCAATCAGTTTAGCAGTTTTTTCTAAATCCATCAATCAGTTTAGCAGTTTTTTCTAAATCCATCAATCAGTTTAGCAGTTTTTTTCTATGTTTACATTAGCCCTAGCAGCCACCTTGTGCAGCAGACCTGAACTAATTTAGCAATTTTGTTACAGCAGCACCCAACAATTATTCCTGTCATAAGTTTCATCAAAATCTGCCCATTGGTTAAGGAGTAGATGTCATTTAAAGATTGTTTAATTTTTAGCTGGCCATCTTGATTGATCTTAGCAACTTTTTTAGAGAACCATCCAAGGATCATGTAAAGATTATCAAAATTGGCCAAGCAGTTTAGAAATAGTCATTTGAACCAAAATGTTGACGACGGACATAAAGCCATCACAATAGCTCACCTGTGAGCTCTTCATGCTCAGTTGAGCTAAATCTGATGCATAAATGATAGATTTGTATGTCATCTCTGAATATCAGATAATCAAGAACATAACACAATCAGGATTTCTTGAAAATGCAATAACTATAATATGAACAGACCCTATTTGTATTTTATGTAAAAGGTAAAAAGGGTTGTCTTCATTAATAACTGAGATTTTATTCAACATTAGAGTATGTTAGTAACAGTAAACATCTTTACTGTTGCATGCTTCTTCGGAAACTTCATACTTTTGGGTTACCAAAGATTTTTCCAAGTTCTTCATGAATTTTGTGACAAAATCTAATACTGGATTTGGTCAACAAGAGGACCAAAATGGCACACCTGAGAAATCAGAGCAGAATTTGAACAATCTTTGTAGAAGACCTCTAGATAATGCTATATGCCAAATATCAAAGCTTTAAGCCTTACCGTTTCAGACACATACGATTTTTACAGGTTTTTCCTACACAAGTATATATGTAAAACTGGTAACCCAGTTTTGACCAATGGGGCATAATTATATCAAAACTTGAGGAGTTATGAATTCGGACAAGATTTTGTAAAATTTTCCGTATATATGTCATCCCAGGGGCATAATTTCAATAATCTTTGTTGAAGACCTCTAGATGATGCTACATGCCAAATATCAAAGCCTTAATTAGGCCATATGGTTCTGTACAAGAAGATTTTATAATTTTACAATATATATAACAGGAAAACAAAAGACCCAGTGGCATGGTCATTATTGACTCCAGGGGCATAATTTGAACAATCTTTGTAGAGAACCTCTAGATGATGCTACATGCCAAATTTAAATTTCCCTATATATATGAGATGTGTTGACATATATATGGTTGGAAAGCAAATTTAATTATCAACAAGACTGTACGAAAAGAAAAGCACTTCAATTTTTAATGCTAACATTATCTGCCTTTTAGTAATTATAGTAACAGTTTACCGGCGCACATCGTACATTTGCTCTAAACACAATATTCAACTTATCAAATATTTTCACTAACTAAATTTGCACATACCATACTTCAAAATGCGGGAAAAAATTGTATGACATATATGCAACGTCGTGTAAACATATGTTATAAATTTATTTGGCCTGGACAAAAGTAAAAACAACATCCGTTAACAAGAGTCGAATTTCTATAGCATCAAATGACGTCTGCTCAATATTAGGAACGAATGCCATAATAAAGTTTTGCACTGAAATACACCTACCCAGACTTATAAAATGATTCAAGGGGTACTAGGGAAACCGTCGGTGTCACAAACGCCGTTTTTTAAATGGCATATAGGATTTAGTGAGTAGAGTGATAAGCTTGAAGATGCTCAATGGTCAGTGAGAAGAACGTCTGTAAGCACATCACAAATGACGTCAGTTCAAGACGCCCTCGCTAGAGATGCATATTTTCAGGTTGTGTGTTTTCCAAATTATGGATGCTATACAACAATTGAATTTTTCATTATGCAGTGAATGGTTTGTTGATGCATATCAGAAGGGGGTACAACGCCATCGAAAGTGTATTGCTTGCTATGGTGAATAGTTTTGAATCATTGAATTATAACGTCATTGTGTGCCGCACACGTTTACCATGTGTTTTTATAATGTAAACATCATATTTTCGTGCAATTCTGCGTACATGCTCAGAAGAATTGGATTGAATGGAAATTCACTGGAAATTTGAAACTAATACGAACGATACATTTTATAAGCACAGTACACAAATTACTTGAACACCCCTCGTATAAGTCTATGTAAAACTGGTGACCCCGAGTGGGGACATTTTTGATCCTAGTGGCATAATTTGAACACTCTTTAATGGGAAGATGGATGACGGACAAAGACAGACCACAATAGCTCACCACTGAGCACTTCATGCTCAGATGAGCTAATAAAGGTAACTCGGGAAAAAGTTTCCAACGAAGAAAAATTTACCTTCTATGCCTTGCTATAAACAAAAGGTAAGAAAATGTATCTATTAATATGAAAATTCATGAAGATTTAAAAGATAGAAGTTAAGCACACACCCCACCATGCACACAGGGTATTGTCATTTTAAAGATACACACAATAGTTTGTTAGTAAAAAATATGGGGAACTATGTTTTTATCCGTGTACAAAGCTTTCAATGTCTAAAACCGTATGTGAAGGTCAGAAATGCAATTAATCGCTACTGTACGATTTTCGTATTTTGCACATATGAACAAGCTATATAATCGAAAGTAGAAAGCGAAAGTATGCTAGCAAAATAGATCTATGTTTTTCAGTGACACGCTTAACTCTATGCTCCATATATACGCCTTTCTACGCCTCTCTCCATAAATACTCCTTATTACGCGTGTACCGATTCCCCCATATATACGCCATTCTACGCATGTACACTATCCCAATATATACGCTTTTCTACGCTTGCTACTTTAAATGCCCCACAACAACACACGATTGCAAAAGGACTCCCGAGAAGCGGTTTAATATCAACATATAACATTTACAAATTGATTACCGGCCAAAAAACATACCGTTTCTATTGAAGAATTTAAAGAAAACAATGAATGAAGATGCATGGGTTTTTCCTAAGTAAGTAGGCTATTCAAGCATGCGCGAGATTTAACTTTCAATGGAAAATTTTTACATATGTATAGCAAATATGTGCTTCAACAACTGTCAAGGTCGCGAGTTTAAAACTACCTACGAATTGCATTAATAAATCTCGCGTCATAGGTCATAGTTCACTGCCCTGTGTGATCACAGCTGTGAAAACAATACATGATCGGTTTACTTTGGGGTATTGTACACAGGGCAATAAAACACAGATGTCACATGCGTTTATGAGGGGATTATCATCTGATCAAAGTAAGTCAATCAGCGGGTCCCTCGAATTGTCACCAAGCAGTAAACAGAATACCCGTCGGCAATATTGTCCCTTCAGAATAAATGATCGAATTTATGGAAATTATGTCAGTTTGTGTGAGAACACCAAAGCGCTGCTTAGTCTTAGATCGTTCTAAATTATTCCAAGTTATTTTTATATTTACTACATTTGTAGTTATTTTGAAATTAATGGCTACCAGTAATTCTTTTGACAGTGACTCGGGCGATGAGTCTGATTTTTCGGGTTTTGGTGAGTCCGATATCGATGTGCCGTATGTACATGAGCAGTCATCGGATGACAGCTCCGACGAAGATGAACAGGTTGATCCTGGGGCCAGTCCCGTCCGTGATGACGGTTGGACACAGAACTATTCTGATCTGAGGGTGGGTGTGATTGGTAGAGTTTGACTATTGTATTCAATTATAATATAAAAATAATTGATTATAAATAAACTATTCTTCCAATCTTAAAACAATGAAATATTAAAATAAAAACTGAAAAATAATATAACCCTGAAAGTAATTGGAATAAATGTTGAAGAAAAATTACAATGAAAACAATAGATAATTTTGAAATAAAATTAATTCTAGAATTGTTTTATTCATAAATTAATACTTATTTTCTATCCAAATTTATATCTATATATATTATATACCAAAATCTAAAAAAGTTAAAAATTATTCTTTCAGATTGATGACTTTACCGAGACTCCAGGACCAAATCTGCCAGCGGAGTTTGATGTTGACAGTGCAACACCTCTGGATTTTTTCTTGTTACTATTTCCACTAGAAATGATCGCAGCCATAGTGCATCACACCAACACCTATGCCATTTGGAAGCAGAGACGTGATGGTGATGATCCCCACTGGGCCGAGGTCACACTTTCTGAGATGCAAGCATTTCTGGGTATCAATATCCTGATGGGAATAAACCAATTGCCGGAAGCCGACATGTATTGGTCTTCAAATCCCTACATTGGAAATCCTGGAGTCCAGAAGACGATGACGTGCAACCGATTCCAAAAGATCATGCAGTACCTGCACATATCCGATCGTTTGGCTGAGCCTGCCCGTGGTCAGGATGGCTATGACAGACTATATAAGGTGCGTGAACTGATGGATAGGGTCCTGGCTATCTTCCAGAACGTCTACACACTCTCTCTCGAAGCTTCGGTGGATGAGGCAATGGTCAAGTACTCCGGACGTCTATCATTCCGCCAGTACATGCCCGCCAAGCTGATCAAGAGAGGGATAAAGGTCTGGATGTTGTGTGATGCCAACAGTGGATTCCTGTCTAAGTTTGAAGTCCACCTCGGGCGGCAGAACAACAGAACATGGACTCGGACACAACGTCGTCACCAACCTAACTTCCCACCTTCAGAACACTCGTCGTTGGTTGTTTTTTGACAACTATTTCACAGGATTGCCACTACTCGAGTATCTGCTTGCAGATGGGCTGTATGCTTGTGGGACCGTTAGGGTAAACCACTTGGGATACACAAAGGACCTAAAGAAGCCCCGGGATGTTAGGGATCGTGGGGACATGAAGATCTTACAGAAGGGCTACTCAAACCTGCCTGCCACTGTGTGGAAGGACAAGCGCCTCGTTTATCACCTGTCCACGTAGAGCAACCCAACCGACATCCATGATGCCCAACGTCGAGTACATGGACAGGTACTTTGACTCCAGCAGCCACAAAGTTTGTATGCCTACAACCAGTTTATGGGTTGTGTTGATCTCCATGACCAGTTCCGGGCAAAGTACAGCGTGGGGAGGAATGGGAAGAAATGGTGGAGATACCTCTTCTGGTTCATGCTGAACTGTTGCATCGTCAATACGAACATTATGTACCAGATGGTCTCCCGCAAAGTGACGAAACGGAAGAGATTTGCGTATCTGGACTTCCGTCAGGAGCTTGTCCGTGGTTTGATTGGAGGGTTTGCAAAGAGAAAGCGATCGCGAGGGGATGCACAGAACCAAGGTGGTGCAGTCGGCCAAGAGAACATTGTGGCTCATGTATCCTGCTATATGGAATCACGCCGTACAACATGCAAGTATCACTCGCGTGTTCTAAAGGAGCGCAGGTAGACTGTATATGGATGTTCTGTGTGCAAGGTTCATTTATGCAGGGATGGATGTCACGCGCGCTACCATGCCCTGTAACTGAGAATACTCTTTCATTGCAATATATCATGTGAAAAAACAGTGTCATTATCATTACAATCACATAGTCATTAGTTGTGCTCATTGAAACAAATGGAATTACATAGACAATAGTTGTGCTCATTCATACATACAAATGGAATAACATAGACAATAGTTGTGTTCATTCATACATACAAATGGAATTACATAGACAATAGTTGTGCTCATTCATACATACAAATGGAATCACATAGACAATAGTTGTGTTCATTCATACATACAAATGGAATCACATAGACAATAGGTGTGCTCATTCATACATACAAATGGAATTACATAGTCAATAGTTGTGCTCATTCATACATATATACAAATGGATCTACATAGTCAATAGTTGTGCTCATTCATACATACAAATGGAATTACATAGACAATAGTTGTGCTCATTCATACATACAAATGGAATCACATAGACAATAGTTGTGTTCATTCATACATACAAATGGAATCACATAGACAATAGGTGTGCTCATTCATACATACAAATGGAATTACATAGACAATAGGTGTGCTCATTCATACATACAAATGGAATTACATAGACAATAGGTGTGCTCATTCATACATACAAATGGAATTACATAGTCATTAGTTGTGTTCATTCATACATACAAATGGAATTACATAGTCATTAGTTGTGCTCATTCATACATACAAATGGAATTACATAGACAATAGTTGTGCTCATTCATACATACAAATGGAATCACATAGTCAATAGTTGTGCTCATTCATACATACAAATTGAATCACATAGTCAATAGTTGTGCTCATTCATACATACAAATGGAATTACATAGACAATAGTTGTGCTCATTCATACATATATACAAATGGATCTACATAGTCAATAGTTGTGCTCATTCATACATACAAATGGAATTACATAGACAATAGTTGTGCTCATTCATACATACAAATGGATCTACATAGTCAATAGTTGTGCTCATTCATACATACAAATGGAATTACATAGACAATAGTTGTGCTCATTCATATATACAAATGGATCTACATCTCCATCTCCAATATGAATGTTTGTTAGTTATAATGTTACATTTTGTGACTATGTAATAAGGTATTATATTGGGAAAAAACAATTGGTATAGAGAACATTTTTTTCCTGACAATCGGGTGTTCTTTGTATATGGCCATTTATGATAGAAATACTTTTCACACCATCATGAATTTAATATCACCAGACAGAGAATTTAATTCTCTAAAAACTTTCTGTTGGTCAAAAAAAGATTGCATGATGTCTTGACACAATAATATTGGTTCAAACAAGGCAGGTGTAAATTGGCCCCAATTTCTCCAATAATGTGTATGGACACAGTGTCAGTATGGTCAACTGTTATCTATTGGTTATTGATTACCAATACATAGTTCCCACGGCAGTCAAAAACACTGATCAAATCTTATCTTGGCAGCCATTTTGACTGGCAAGTTTTATTAACGGCAATTTCATGATTTTACTAGTAATTCTTTAATTGCAATAACTTTATTAATTTTGGTTTCTTAATATAAAATTTGGTATGATTTTAAAGGTATTGAAATGCACTTTTTAAATATTAATTTATTTTTTGACAATGATGTATGGATTATAAATTATAAGAACTTAACTTACACCTATTTTTGAAAGTCTATTTTCACATTTGAAATATTAATATACAGGTAACTTATTATGTATTCGTTATTGATACGAAAACTATGTCCATTGAGAGCTTTCCAACAATGTATGAACCATGGTGATGGGATGAAAAATAAATATTTTATGAAGAAAGCAAAATTACTCTACTATATATTATATATAATATCTGATCAACTTTGCCAGTCAAAATGGCAGCCACAGTAGGAATGATGACGTCACACGGGAACTATGTATACAGTGATAATGGTATTGATTTAAATGGCCTTATTGGTATTGACACAAGATGATCCAAGGGGGATTACTCACTATGGTAGAATACTAAGACAATGTACAATATCTACAATTTATTTACATATACATGAATGATGATACTATATATATATTTAATGACTGAAACGTTATGTGGCTCCTGGAAAAGTTCTCTTTGCTGGTTAGACACTTGTTGATTTATTTAATCATTCGCGGACTATTTCAATGATGTAACGTTTTTACATATATCTGGGTTGGTCCGATCTTAGCGTGTCGGGCCAACCTCCTATGCCGGTTTCCTGGTTGTCCGGTCACGTGGTAACTCCGGGTCGTTCCGGTCTGCAGTTCCACTGTTCGTTGCTTAGCCTGGTGAGTCTGTCGTCGCTCATCTGGCGATTACGTGGGTGACGTCCTTTGACGGCTATCCACACATTGGCAGTTCCCCAGCTGCTAGCATCTCACACTCCACTCTATGTTGCGTGCGGCTACAATTTTATAAGGACGTCATATTAAAGACGAGCATCTAGTATGCATGTTCATTTGTATTCCATACCTGTGACTTCACTAAGTCGGTTCCACCTGGTGTAGGCTCAGCTCCTATCTCATAGTGCCCTTCGCATCTAATTCACCAGTTTCCGCGTCAATACATACAGTTTTGTGACATCTTATCAATTATGTGATTACATCGACAAAGTTCCATTATACAAATTAAGTTCCAGTATATCAATGTTCCATGATAGACATTCTAATAGATCAACGTGACATGATATCAATCAAGTTCCCTCATACATGAGTATATACATAATACGTCAATCTTACACTGTAAGCTGTGTACATAACACCTTAATTATTCACTGTACGCGGACGGATGCCGTATAATGTATCGGACTGGCACCATTCATACATCAGACGGGCGATATCTCACAGTGACATTCACATTTATACATCCCTGACAATATAAAGTAACAATATAAAGTAATTACATTCAAAGTATGCAACATAGTAACCTGCCTTAGACTCCTTATTCCAATGGAACATGTTTCGCCATCGGGCGAACTATAGTTGTATAAATAACCACCTGGTTACTAATTTACAATGAATGAAACCCTGGTCAGTTCTACATAATGAACTTGTTTCGTAATCAAGTGAATGCATCGTAATCAAGTGAATGCAAACTGCATACCAAGTTCTATATACTGAACTTGTTTCGCACTCAAGTGAAAGTAAACTATATACTAAACCATTGCAATAATTTACTCGAATAGCTATAACGCACAAGACACCACCTTCTGTAGGCTGGTGAAAACAGTCAAGATTCCTTGCACAATTTGGCTATAATTATACAGTGAGAATAGTAGCCAAATTGAGTTTAAAAAGAAATATCTATAAATTGCACTTACGTGATCAAATCCGCATTTCGCTCTGACCAAATTCTCACAACGTTTGCTCCACTCACGGTCAGTTTGTGTTGTGTCGTTTGTAGTGAATGGTAATATGT
This sequence comes from Archivesica marissinica, assembly GCA_014843695.1. Classification (NCBI taxonomy): domain Eukaryota; kingdom Metazoa; phylum Mollusca; class Bivalvia; order Venerida; family Vesicomyidae; genus Archivesica; species Archivesica marissinica. The sequence continues at coordinate 2,176,543 of CM026388.1, read as the reverse complement.
CAGGTCTCTTACTGTGTTAAATAGTTGTTCAGCCCAGGCTAATCTCACAATTCACTAAATCCCTGTGCTACCGTTATCATGTGATATGTAAAATAAACTAGTTTATAGAGGCCCTGGTATATGGATTTATTACAATAGGTTACACAGAACTAAACCTTATTATGTTATCTCTGTCCGATATTAGCCAGGAAACGCTTTAAATAGTTCCCCTATAACATACAAGAAGATTGGATCACCTTAGATCACCATACCTCCCCTTATACTCCACTTATACCTGGATCTTCGAAGATGTGTTTACCTTGATTGGAAAACCCCTTCTATAAAATGGGAAAATGAGGCCCCGACTTAGGGTTCTAATAATGTGTTCATTAATACACGAGGCATTTTGTGACAGGTATGGAGCATAGAGTTAACAGCTGATATGATCAAGGTGGGTTAGCTACCGAGCATGTCTGATACATGTTAATACAACAGATGAGTTAAATAAACCCAAGACCCGCTGGAGCCGTTACGATTGTGTCCTTAGGCAAGGCATTTAAAGTCCACATGCCTCTTCTCTCTCCCTCGTGGCGATGGATTCCAACAGGAATGAGGTCTCGAGAGTGATTAGTATAAGTTATAAGAACTTGTTTCGCAATCGAGCTCAAATAAATTTGTATAAACTAAATAAACCCAAATGCAATAATCAACTGCTTTATCAAGTTAGTTTAACACTATGTATTTTGTCAATATCAGCTGTGAAGCGTATCAGATCTGCACTGCTATTTCCGTGCCCAAAATTCCCACCAATTGATTTGGCCCTAAAGCCCTCCCTACCTGAATACAATGCACTTTTGGCACAATGAGTAAGGTTTTTATAACATAACTTTTTGACACCAGTTGACCCAGTTGTAAACTTAGTCTAGGTATTACAAAGACAAACATTGGACTAGGTTTCATCAAGATCATGTCAAAACTGTGACCTTTGGACGGTTTACAAAGTATTTTTCTTGATTAGGCCTATTGACCAAGTTTTTGATCCCAGGTGACCCAGGTTGCAAATTTGGCCTAGATTTTACAGACAAACATTGTGACCCGGTTTCATAAAGATCAGGTCAAAGAATTTATTATGGTCAGCCTCAAATATTTTCCTGTAAAAAGAAGCCATACAGTTTCATATGTGGTATGTCTTGCAAAATAATTTTCAAAATCAGTTGAATATTTTTCAGGTTACAATAAGAATTTTTAACAAGACTGTTTATCGCCATGAAAATAAAGAAATATTTAAATTTCTTATTTTCTCAATTTAAATGCTCCTAAAATACTTCAAACAAGAAGTCAACAAAGTCTGTAGGTTTGTGACAATTTCTTCAGCACTTTTTAAATATTATGAATTTAAGATTTCATTTGACCAAGATGGCTAACATTATTAACATGGGAATTTATATTCAAAATGCCTTTCTTGGTGTAGCTTGAAACAAAGCTAGTACTTAGTAAACAGCTAACCTGTGACTTCACTGTAATTTCCCAAGGAAATGTCTTTATCCCATAATCATAAAGAATCTCCTCCTACACTGATGGCTCTGGAATGACCGAAAACAACACTGTATACAATTGTAGAGGTCTGTCTGAAGAAGCATTTATTGGCTTCCAACGAACATTGTGGACACTGATCAGACTTGAGCAGAATGCCCACATTGTAGGTTTACCTATGACATGCCTAATATACAAGTATACCCTGGGAAAAGGGGGTCTCTAGGCACCTGTGACTAAGCACTGACCCAGTTCAGACACGTGCTCTTCGATAATCATCTAAACCCTATGTATATATCAAGGGCAACAGCACTGGTTCTACCCAGGAAAATCATATGAGGGGTGATTGTGTAATGCAACTACCCCGAGCATGTGCACTGAGTGCTGAATTAGAAAGAATAAATAATTGTATTTGAAAATGTGACCCTTCATTGGCATTCTCTGAAAATCATCAAAATTGGTCAATGTGTAAAGCCACAACTATTTTCTGTTTAGGGCCAACTCGTACCCACAGCGATACAATTCAGCAATAAAGAGAAAGACAAATCATGAAGTTGTTAATTTTGAATCCCCATTAAGTGATGTTTGCATCATACGATTGTATTGAAACTATTCATGTGTCTTGAATAGTATCTTAATTACTAAGCATTGTTTGTGCAAAATTAATTAATAGGTGCAAAATGCCAGAGAAATGCCAAGAACAACCATTTTTTTCTTGGAAAAACAAAATCCACCAAAAAGTTACTTTTATTTGAAAAGGTTAGAACTGTTTTTACCTTTTTACACAGAATAGGTTATCATGGCACCTAACAGGAAATATGACCTCGGTTCCACATGTTATTTACATCGAGATAAAAAAATATAACACATGGAATCAAAACCATCCCACCTGCTGGAGTCAAGAGTTGCAATGACCCCAAACGTTCAGACCCATTTAGTCGACTTTTACGATGCACGCAAGGGTCAGATGGTGGTTGCCATTCTTGTCCCTCTGTAGGGAGGACCCCCCAACCACAGGGGGCACAAAACTTCTGATTTAGTTCCACTAGTAATGCATATACATTGTACAATGAAATCACAATTTTCAGGAAAAACATTTTTTAGAGATGCCGCAATATCTTTAAAGACTCTGTCATACTACAATGTTTACGACAACTTATGCTGACGTATGACAAATTGGATTTGCTAGCAATCATAAAAGAATAATTTCCTATTCCAACATGGTATTTTTTTCCCAAACAGATAAATCACTCCAGACCTCAGTTAAAATGTGTCAACTTCTAAATAAAACCTAAGAAAAAGAAAGATTTATCCTCTCTTATTGTATCAATTATAATGATATACAATAAAGATGCACTGTTATGTCCACACATGGCTAATTTATGATTACCTTAGTGAAAATAAACAGAGTTAGTCACCCACAGTTTTCATCACAGCATTTTTTCCCGACTTCTTTCCATGGTTTACTAACCGGCCCAGATAGGATGTTTTTTCGGTAGCATCAACACTGAAAATAAATAAACAAAAAACTACAGCAAAACCTAGACGCTTGATATCGGGCTAGAACAAATGAGTGACACTCACTCTAAAGCCTCAGCTGTGCACTATTCTGTCCAAGCAACTGGTGTCATCAAATGTGTCAGCCCCAAATCACTTCATTTTGATCTGCAATTGACCTTTCTGCAAACGCTACTTAGGCATGCCTCCCATAGTTACCGGTGCTCGCTGTAACCACGCGAGACAAGCTATCTAACAAAATGGCGTCTAACACAGTCCTGCATCGAGTTAATCTAGATAAAATTCCGTCGAATTTCTCGGTTTTATTTCACCCAGATAAGAATATCTCGTTGAAAGCAAGACAGCAATGATTTAAGTTCTTCAGTGAAGGTTATTTCTCTAAAGTACAGATATATTTAACTGATGAGGATGTGTTAAGTGTTCGTGGAAAATGCTTTCGCAGTCAACGGAAGAGTGAACAACCATATCGTGTCAACTTTGACATCAAAAGAAATGAAATATGCCACCGTCTTGAGAGACTCGACCCTATGCCTCCTAGAAGACTAGTACTATTACTACTATCTGATCCCTAGTCCACCATCCACGACAATATGTATGAACCACATGTATAATTTTAATCACCATTATACTCACATATCTCTTGTGAACAGTAAATCTATAAATGCAGAATATATTTTTTCGAAATATTTTATTATGCATAAATAAATTAATTTCAACTTACTTTTGTGCAAATATATCTGTTTGCATTAATTTTGGATGTATTCAGCTGGTCGTTTGGTCGTCCATACAACTTAATTCACCTTAGACATGTTTCAAGATTTGATTTAAATTCTGATGTGCAATACTTTGATCTTGATAATAGCAGTAGGCCCCTATCGGGATATTATAAAGTCGGCGGTCTCTGTGATGACCGGTAGTCAATAAGTTGTTGATTACTCCCAATAAACAGTGTGACACGCTTAAATTTGATTGCTGTGTTTGCTAGAAACGAATGACTATATGGGGTCAGTCGGTGTTTTTATAGATGCATTGTTTTTAAAGCAGCTGTCTGGTATTTTGTGGTTCATATACACACTTTTAGATTTGTCCAAGGATTTTGAAATGGGTTGAATTTAACGTCGATCACCAGGATATCGATTAATTTTGTACTATAACTAACCCACACCAAAGCTACACATTTTCAACATCATTAAAACAATTTTTTTAAACCCGTATTTTTGATCAAATTCACGCCTTTTCAAATTTGTCTACTCGTTACTAGTTTGTCTAATATGCATTGTTTGTCTAACAAAATGGCGGCGATAAGCCGTTGCCGGGGGTGCGCGCGAATGGTGCGATGCGATTGGCTAACGCCAGCTGTCAATCAAAATCGGCAGAAAGGTCAATTCAGTTTGAATATGAACCAAACTGAATGAAACATCAGTGACACAACTAACAAACTGTGATAGTTGCAACATAATCAATCAGAATGATAATCACCTTGATTTACTCTTTAAGGTCTGGGTGCAGGGAGTGACCAAAAAATTAACTAGAGCTGTGATTATCATTTTCATGGAATTTTAAATGTTACATGAGGTAGGTAGCTTTTACAAGATCGGCGTTCTACTGTACATAGATTCATGTCGGTTTATCCACGGATAGTGTGTTCAAGATCTGGTTCACCTACCGTCAGTAAAGCCACATTTCATCATGTGGAGTAACAACAAGTTGTCTTACATAACATCAAAGACACCAAGGTCACGTGTAATGTAGACACATGATCAAAGTAGGTTTCTGGTTTAAATTATTTTATTTCGACCAACGTTTAGGCTTATATTAAGCCTTCATCAGGGAGATCAAAGAGAAAAACCAATGGGTTGCTTCGATTTTCATTGGTCACCTTAGGTCAAGTGGCTTAGTTACACATGTAGGTTAGAAACTTTTGGCAGTTCGTAGTACGTCGCATTTAGACGTCTCTGTCGTTACGTCACACTTCCATTACACAAAACAATCAACACAGGGCATGTGTACTCTATGAATAAATTCAGGTTAAAACTTGTATCATGATACTCAATTTATTTTTTGATCGGAGTTGCCGGTGGAAACAATAGGAAAAAATAAAATTATAGATTATTATTTTTATTCGACTTTTGCCAGATTTGGATACGGCGGGTAAAACAAGTTATAAAAAATGCTGGCCTTACTGAGGAAAATATCTGAGTGAAATTTGGGTGGAATCCCTTCAGCAGTTGCAAAGTTATGCTCTAGACAAATGACCGTTGTATGAATTTTGACACAAAGCAAAAGTGTGACTTTGGACTTTGACTTTGGACTTTGAGATTGTATCATGCTTCCTCTAGGCAACACTCACAGTCCACCTTATTGAGGCGAGCAGTTGCGTAAATTTTGGCTGATGGTTTGGTTTGCTAAGTGTTTTAGGCCCATTTAGTCATTTCAAGGCCATATTTCTATTCTTCTTTATACTGAACTACTTTCTAGGTAGAACCAGTACTTATCATGGACAGTGGTGTTTGGGAGGATCAAACCTGCAACCTCTCGTTCTTGCGAACACTCTACCAACCGCATCACCGTCACTGATGAAATTTGACTGAAATTCCTGAACAAACTGCACAAGTATATTCTGGACAAAGTGGACAGACACTTAGCAATCATTAAAAGTATCTGAACATGCAGGATTCGGACATGAATAGACTTACTTGTACATAGGATAAAAACTGTAACCAAATTTCTAGGAATACACCATGTTATTATATACTTACCCATTTTTGATGAAAAATCCCCTTTTCAACAAGAATATCAACACAAAGTTCCCAAACTGACTTTGACTTGCATACAATAAAAAATCCATTATAATAAACATGAATATGGCAACAAGCTCTTTCAGGGTGACTTAAGCATTTAGCTAGAGTTCTCAAATGTTTCCATTTTAAAACCAAAATACATGTAGATGGTTGATCTATGCAGCACATGTAGGAAGCCATCTTTGTCCCCACAAACCTGTCCCCATTAGCAACAATCTCTGTCCCCACAAGCAGAACTATGAAAGTTGGATTCTCAGCCTAAGACTTTCAAGGAAAGGGTGCAATACTACATTGCTCAAAGTACTTGGCCCTACTTCCAGGATGCACCAAGGTCACAATTAACTAGGCAACAAGAGCATTTAGCTCTGCTCTTACTGAATGTGAACATAAACGAAACCCCACAGCAGAAACTTCACATATTGTTTAATATTCTTGTAATGTTTCCTGATGCTGGCTTCAACACTTTACACAACAAACAAATTTACCCATGCTCATGCTATTTTTTTACTTGGTCCTGGGCAGATAACTCATTACTGAATGTGAACGCAAATGAAACACCGTTAGAAACTTCACATACTGGTCAATAAACCTGTACAAGTATCATGACTCCAGCTTCAGCACTTGAGCGCAAAACTAATTTCTTCACTATGAACAAAATAGTAAACTAGTTCAAACTTAAGGCAGTCAACTTTGTTCTTACCAAATGTGAACATAAATGAAACCCCACATATTGGTTATTACTCTGTGAAGTTTCAAGACTCTAGCATCAACAATTTCTGAGATACATGCGCAATAAATTTACCAATGCCCATTATCCTATTTTATACTAGTTAGACAGTTACATGTCAGTCAAGGGCAGAATGTGAATATGAACAAAACCCCATGGTAAGCTGCGTATTTGTGTAAAAGTCAATTAAAAATGATCAAATGTGCAATTAAATTATAAACAATGTGTAACAAAACTCAAATATATTTGGGGATATTCAATCAAATTTAGTTAAAACGCTTGCGTATTGACAAAATCAAAGCCCAGTCAGACAGATTTTTAACTGTTGATATACGAAATTTGTATCTGTTTAAACTTCCTGTTCATAGGTAGGAATTAAACGAAGATGACTACCGGTACCTACTCAGTAAAAACTTTGTTAATACTCAGTTAAATCAAGCTGATGGGGTAATGAATAAAGAAATACTCAACTACTTTGTTGGATACTCAGTTACATTTGAAAGTGAGGGGTAAAACTCAATTAGCCAGAAAAGCATATCCTGTTCCACTGCATATTGGTTCCACTGCATATTTTGCATATTGCAGCTCCAGCACTTTTTTTTAGATGTGGAACAAACTTTCAGGACGGACGGACAGACGGGGGACAGACAAACAGGGGTGTGGAAAAATCTACTTGTCCGTCTCAAGCACTCACTTGTCCCAAAATTATTATTCAGAATATGCCTTTTATGCAGTAGTAATGTAATGAAATGTACTACTCAAACTTTATATGGCCAAAAAAGAGAGGTCTATTTCATTTACCCGACCGACCCATGTGTTTTACCACCGACTGTATTGTTTTTATTCAACTTCGAAGAAAAAAATCCGAATATATATAAATTGTAAATGACCTCGTCAAACTGTCAATTTATCCAGGCACGATTGTTTGGGCCCTGATTTATCAGATGTCATCAAGTGGCCTGCAATAAGTGACCCAGATTCAAGTGTCAACGTATGCGTGTGAAAATTGTCAGACTTCAAAGAATTATATAGGCAGTCTACTGACGTAACATCAAACAAACCAATTACCGATTACTCAAATGTCGCACGTTGCAAGTTTGTCTTATATTACTAACGGCACGTGCGTATCAAATAATATAGGCGGAGTTTAATTTCGTGTTTGATCAGAATGAAGTTAAATCACGTACTTGTTTATTGATAGCAGTTATACATCGGACTTGTGAAATTGTACGTATCTTTGCATTTGATGAACGCTTAAATATTTAATTGTCATTAGATTCTATGACACTTTATCGTACGATGGTGCATTTAATTTTTAGCTCGCCTTTATCTTCAAACAATGTTTTCGTCGTAAATAATTTCAATGGCGGACAGTCATTTAATTCGGAAGCGCACGCATGACGTCATACGGGAATTGCCTAAAATCTCATCCGTTCATTTTCTGAAAACGAGTCGACCTTGCAAGCTTTACATTTCATATGACGTCATCAGTACATTAATTTGGATATATCTTATACGACTACAGTTGATTTATTGTCGTTATCGGCAAATTTCCACTTGTCCGCCGATAAAAAAAACCCTTGTCGGACAAGTCGGGCATAGGAATTCCGCACCCCTGGACAAGGCCCAATCTATTTGTGCCCCTATCCCCAAAGTGGGAGCATAACAAAGTATCTTAAAGTACACGTAAAAATTCTCACCAAAGATTTTTCCCTTTAGCTCTGTAAAAAAACCTGTATCCCGATCCTCCATCTTCTTCTCTTCTTTCCCCTTCCTCTTCAGTAACAACTTCTCCCCAATATACAAGCAGAAATTCACCCTTCTCTCTTGTGATTGTTGTTATAACACCTCTACCTGGAACATGCACATGAAAATTAGATATGTTGGGATATGTTGCATGAAAACTTACTATTGTGTATAAACTGTTCTTATTTGTCTTGGTTTAGGGCAAAATTTCGACCACAGATGTGCAAGCTGCAAACCCTGAGCAGACTGACCAAGTTTGATTAAGGCTGACATTGTTTGCAATAAAAAATTTCAAACCAATCCAAGTAATAGCCAAATGTGATATGAAAAAGTGCAATGTGACGTTATGGACCAGACATGATGGCGTACATGATTCCTATATAGCCCCGCTTCACTCCATGAAGTATAATGGCATTTTGCTGGAAGTCTCCACAGATCATCGATTTTCCAGTACATACCAGTAATTAAAGATACACAAAATAATTTAAAAAAGTAAAATGATTTTCCTACCTACCTATCCTATTTTTTTTTCAGCATATTACTAGAACCGCATTATTAATTTGTTTTGGCCCAACACAGACTCTAAATTCCACCCAAACTTATGTTCTACGTTAACATTGGACTCACCGTAAGCAGTAACCTTCATTCTTTGGCAATGACAGTAAATAAAAATGAGAAACGATTGTTTACTGAATACAATACAGAATATGTGTATTTCACGGATTTACCTTTGTTTTCAAAAGACTTTACATCAAACCCTGGTTGATCCTCCCCCCTTCTAATCCACTCCTCTGCACAACTGTTGGGCGTGTAGCGTCCTTTCCTGCGAACTGCAAAAAAAATATTGCAATACAGAAAAATCCCTCAGATAGAAAAGGTCGAAGACTGAGCTCATGTAGAAACCGAGTAAGCTCAAGTCGAAATCGACAACACATTGAGTGTGGTCGACAAGCTATTGAGTTGATCAAGCCAGTGAGATAGAACAAGGTCAAATGTGGATTGTATAGGGTCAAGTTAATTAAAAACAAGTTTGTGTGCAGATCGGCAAAATAATTTAATAAGATTTCTTCTCGATCAACTCATCCATATACACCAGTTGACCAGAGCGCTACTAGATAGATTTCAGTCAGCCTTCTTGACCTCTACACAGATTTTTTTGTCAAAGTAGAGTAGAAAACTGAACCGAACGTGACCAAAGTAGACCGCTCCAGACCAAACAGAACCTCCTTGCAGACAGAGAAAGACCAACACCCGGGCACATGATCTAGGTGCTCAGATCGACAATGAGAACGGGCAAAAGTGAGATCGAGGACAGGAAACTGTCCCAACAGCAAGGAGAATAGCTGTCTGTTAAGTGATTTATACGGATAGATAACTGTCCCCACAGCAAAAGGCAGGAAAGCTTTCTATACAGTGGTTGTTGGTAAGGAGACAACTGTCCCTACAACAACAGGGAGAATGGTTGTCTGTAATGTGATTCATTAAGGACAGACAACTGTCCTCACAGCAAGAGAGAATGGTTGTCTGTTGAAAGAGACAACTGTCTCCACAGTACAATTATTACATGTATTGTGACCAGGTTTCAATAAAATTAATTCAAAAATGTGACTTCTAGAGTGTTAAAAAGGTTATTGTTTGGCCTAGTGACCTATTTTTTGACGCCAGATGACCCAGTTGTGACTTGGTGATTTTGATAAAAAATATGACCTCTAGAGTAGGGCTCCGTAGCGATCAGGATGATTGATACGATATTTGTATCGATACAAAATGTTCGATATTCGATATATCATATGATATTACAAACCTTTAATAAAAATGCAGAAACAACAATTTAAAGTGTTTTGTGTTTTATTCACCATGTGAAAACTAGGCCTACTGTCTTGCACACAAGAAAGTCTGCTGTGTTAGCATTCTTTTTAAAAAAGACCATAGCATCTAGTGCTTCAGCATCAATGCATGACCTTTCAGATGAAAGAATGTCTCCTGATGCTGAAGCTACTCTCTCAGATGCCACTGATGTGGCCTGAGCAACTAAATATTTGGCTGCCAACAGATAAAGATGTGGAAGTCTGCAACGATTTGATTGGTAATTAGGATGCTTGGGCATGTCCCTAAAGGACTTCAGTTCATCGTCTGCCATTTTTAAAAAATATTCCCAGACTTTACTTTTCGGCGACGGCATATTGGCAATTTGGCAGACGACTAGAATTTGGTTTCGCTTGATTATCAATTCGACGAACAATATAGTCTAATCGAGCTAATTATTTCTGCATGCGATTTACACAAGCATGCAGAATATTTTGTTCATAATTTGTTTGATTAATCATTTTACACGCGATTGATAATATTACGGCAAAATAAATGTAAGAATTGAGTGAAACATCATTCTTTAAATGTTACACGACAGGACAGAGTTGTCGTTCGTGACCATCAGCTGATATTACGTAAGATTTATTATATCGGACAATGCACAAGGAAGTTACCCGGATGTATCCGAATGTGTATATTATTTACCTGGCTGACGGAAACCGAAAGTACTATCGAGTGAAACAACTAAATGAGGTTTTTATCTAACATACATGTGTTCTCCTTTGATGGTCGATATTTTGTTTGATACGGAAACGTTCGATATATCTATCGAACCTGAAATACCGATATTCGATATATATCGAGTACCGGTACGGAGCCCTACTCTAGAGTGTTAACAAGGTTTTTCTTTGAGTTGACCTAGTGACCTAGTTTTTGACCCCAGATGCCCCAGTAACGAACATGGCCTAGATTTCATAGAGGCAAACATTGTGACCAAGTGTCAGAAAGATTACCGTAAGTCAAAACTGTGTGTTAACAGTCAAATTGTTAACGACGGACATAGGGTGATCACAATAGCTCAAAAGCCACATAAACTGAAATTTTGATGTGACTTCCAACAGTTTTCAACTGGTTTGTCCAAATTTAGTAGCCACCTAAGTATCGGTTTTTCCGGACGGACAGGGGCAAATCTGTATTGCCCCCATATATTTGGTGGGGGCATAAAAAGAATAATTTCTCTACTGTTACAAGGACACGTCCTCATAGAGAAGAATAATTTCTCTACCCTTATAAGGACACGTCCTCATAGAGAAGAATAATTTCTCTACTGTTACAAGGACACGTCCTCAAAGAGAAGAATAATTTCTCTACCCTTATAAGGACACGTCCTCATAGAGAAGAATAATTTATCTACCCTTATAAGGACACGTCATTGAAGTTTCATTCCTATACCCTAAGTTCTTGCATAGGAATCGAGATGAAACTCTATATGAACTAGGATTACATGCAAATCCGATAGTAAAACATATTGTACAGACTGACTAAAATCAAAAGGAACATACCTAAGATTATCCATCCAGCCATTGATAGCCATATAGCCATATAGCCATCCAGCCATTGATAGCCATATAGCCATATAGCCATATAGCCATATAGCCATATAGCCATATAGCCATATAGCCATCCAGCCATTGATAGCCATATAGCCATATAGCCATATAGCCATATAGCCATCCAGCCATTGATAGCCATATAGCCATATAGCCATATAGCCATATAGCCATATAGCCATATAGCCATATAGCCATATAGCCATCCAGCCATGATAGCCATATAGCCATATGCCATATAGCCATATAGCCATATAGCCATACATCCAAAGCCATACAGCCATATAGCCATATAGCCATATAGCCATATAGCCATCCAGCCATTGATAGCCATATAGCCATATAGCCATACAGCCATATAGCCATACAGCCATATAGCCATATAGCCATACAGCCATATAGCCATATAGCCATATAGCCATATAGCCATATAGCCATACAGCCATACAGCCATATAGCCATATAGCCATATAGCCATACAGCCATATAGCCATACAGCCATACAGCCATATAGCCATATAGCCATATAGCCATATAGCCATATAGCCATATAGCCATATAGCCATATAGCCATATAGCCATCCAGCCATTGATAGCCATATAGCCATATAGCCATATAGCCATATAGCCATCCAGCCATGATAGCCATATAGCCATATAGCCATATAGCCATATAGCCATATAGCCATATAGCCATATAGCCATATAGCCATATAGCCATATAGCCATATAGCCATATAGCCTATACACGCCATATAGCCATACAGCCATATAGCCATATAGCCATATAGCCATATAGCCATATAGCATCCAGCCATTGATAGCCATATAGCCATATAGCCATATAGCCATATAGCCATATAGCCATACAGCCATATAGCCATACAGCCATATAGCCATATAGCCATATAGCCATATAGCCATATAGCCATACAGCCATACAGCCATATAGCCATATAGCCATATAGCCATACAGCCATATAGCCATACAGCCATACAGCCATATAGCCATATAGCCATATAGCCATATAGCCATACAGCCATACAGCCATATAGCCATATAGCCATAGAGCCATACAGCCATATAGCCATATAGCCATACAGCCATACAGCCATATAGCCATATAGCCATACAGCCATACAGCCATATAGCCATACAGCCATACAGCCATACAGCCATATAGCCATACAGCCATACAGCCATATAGCCATACAGCCATACAGCCATATAGCCATATAGCCATACAGCCATACAGCCATATAGCCATACAGCCATACAGCCATACAGCCATATAGCCATACAGCCATACAGCCATACAGCCATATAGCCATACAGCCATACAGCCATATAGCCATCCAGCCATATAGCCATATAGCCATATAGCCATACAGCCATACAGCCATATAGCCATATAGCCATACAGCCATATAGCCATACAGCCATATAGCCATATAGCCATACAGCCATATAGCCATACAGCCATATAGCCATACAGCCATATAGCCATACAGCCATATATCCTGTCCCATATTATAAGATATCTATGTATCAATTTGTATAAAAGTATCAATTCAATAACTCTAAATAAGGCAAGTAATAAAAGCAATGCCAGAGAAATAACAATGCCAAGTGAGGCATCCATGTTGATTACCTAGGACAATGAATGAATTCTATTGGTTGAATAAATCACATGACCAAGTAAACTTCCTGTTTTACAAAAGTCCTCTCTAAAATCTCACTGGGGACATGTCCCCACAGTGCCAGAACTAGGAAAGATAAACTTTTCAATTCAGTATAATCAAATGATGTGATTGTCCCAATATGGGGAAAAACTTTATAAGAAATAAATAAAGGTAAATAATTAAATATATCTGGCAAGCATTTATGGTTCTTTTGAATAAATACCCTACGGTTTTGTTTAAGATAAAACCCATTCCATTCTGATACAAAGAAAATGATACAGTATACAGTGGAACACGGTCATAACGAAATCCTAGGGACCCTGAAAAATATTTTGCTATATCCGAATTTCACTATATCCGAAATTTCGTTATACGAGTTTGGATATAATGTATTTCGTTATATATTGTATATATATTTACATGTGTTTGTCCTAATCATAGCTTTCACTAGAAACAATCGTGGGATGGAAGAAAACAAACAACATGAAGCTGAACTTTGTATTATACTGAGTCAAAAAAGAAACGATACCAAACTAAAAATGACGTAAAACGGATAAAACCATAGAAAGGTTTAATATATTATTACGTATCAGTACCGGGTATCTTATTGCAACGTCAGCCAACCATAAACACAGGTAAATAAACACCCGATAATCCTGAAACGCCGAATTTCCGATTTGCACGTGCTCCTCAACAAAGACAACTTCCTACACATGTACAAATCGGAAAACCGGTTTATTGTACTGGTATTGCATTATCATCGAGGGAAAACACCTTACATACCCATTGTTACCTCTAACAAAATGCCTAGGCTAAACCGCAATCAGAGAATGCGTGCCATTGGCATGATTGACGGCGGTTTACGTCAGCGTGACGTCGCAAATCGACTCGGGGTTACGCGGATCACGATAACACGTCTACTTCGATGTTATCGAACACATGGATCAGTGGACGACCGTCCAAGATATGGTCGACCACGTGTGACGACGCGTGAACAGGACCGTCACATTCGGACGTCACATTTACGTGACCGGTTCCTACAGGCTATGCACACAGCTGCCGTTACTCCTGGGATGACCAACAATCGCATCAGTGCACAAACAGTCAGGAACCGGCTCGGTGAACGTGGCATTCGTGCCTATCGGCCATACGTTCTTCACGATGATTGAGCTTATTTACCCTCGCCTCCTTCGAACCATATGGGCGAGCTACTATAGTCTTCACAGTTTAACAGCGTTAACGTTAATGGCAAAAGTTACGATATTTATTATTTAACAACTATTTCGGTATTGCCCTGCTATGGGTAGCTGCTTTAAAGTTCTAAATTGAGTAATCAAGTAAGTGTCAATTATAACATCAAAACAAGTTCCGACCACCAGACAAAAGATGTCATTCACACGACATACAATCGGACGACCCGCCTCAGTAGTGAACCCAATGATAAAATAATTTGCATGAAACTTCCGCTTATCAAATAAATTGAATCAACACCTTAATTATTCGGTCACTGTGGCCGGCTCTGTGTGATATACAGTACAGATATTGTTAATCACCATGACACGCTGTATATTGCATTGTTTGGTACAGCGGAAGTTTCGCTAATCCCACTGATCACGATTTGTTCACAGGCAACTCCGTATTTACGCAAAATAAAGATTTGTTGATTTTTTTTTTAACCGAATACTTGATTATCTGAAAAGTATTCGATACTCGGACGTTCGATCCTCGTTGACATCCCTAATATTTATAAATGTACTTATTATTTAATTCACTGTACTTTAGCATTATATTTACTACGAGTATGTTTCACTGTGTACATGTATTTTGTTCTTGCGTACAAAAAAGTCACTGGTTGCGATTGTTTTGATGCAAGTGAATGCGTGATGTTAAATTAAGTTTCATACAAAATCGCTTTATTTTTTTCTTGGATTTTTCATTTGGTATATATATAAACCTGATACTCAAAACATTATATACACAAAGAAAAAAGTTAAGCACCCCCGGATATTTTCACAATGTCGAATGGCAAAAGCATGTATAATCCGCAATAGCCCTGAAATACTCGAAAAAGCTAATGTCATCTGAAAGAACAATCATCTGGCAAGACTAAAGCGCAACAATGGCTAGCTGTGATTGTAATTTAATAGAGATTACATCATGTTATCACAAGTACTGTTTTTACCATGAAACACAGCCCTCAAAAGTTTGGATGGACAAGTCCCAGAAAGAGCGTTAACATTGCTATTGTCACATAAACATGTTCTTCGAAGACACCAGAGTACGTTTTCAGTAAGAATAATCAGTACCTGATGGGCCCGCCACGTACCCGGATGACACTCTCCACCCTACGTCTCATGCTTCCAGTCAAACGTCGGATCTGTTCTCGGGTCAATAACATCCATTCACCATGCAAAGCTGCTTCCAACTGGTCTAAAGTCTGTACTGGGGGGTTCGGTGCCGGCATTCACCGCCCTATAATGTCCCACACATGCTCCAGTGGATTCAGATATGGGCTTACCGCTGACCAGGGTAGAGTTGTCACTGCATTGGCCCTCATGAAATCCACTACGGCACGTGATATGTGAGGCCTGGCGTTGTCGTACATGTACTGAAGTCGTGTAGCAAGTGGGTGGTTGTCGAAATGTGGGACAACGACTGGCTGTAGGACGTCACGGATGTACTGAGTTCCGGTTAAGTTGCCCCTGATGGTGACCAAATCCAGCTTGCAATTATGGGACAGGCATCCCCACACCATAACAGAGCCACCTCCA
The DNA here is from genome assembly GCA_014843695.1 of Archivesica marissinica. Taxonomy (NCBI): domain Eukaryota; kingdom Metazoa; phylum Mollusca; class Bivalvia; order Venerida; family Vesicomyidae; genus Archivesica; species Archivesica marissinica. The sequence continues at coordinate 2,160,366 of CM026388.1, read as the reverse complement.
TACGCAACAGTTGGATGAATGTTTCTGGGGGTATAAGCTGTGTTCTTGTGTCTCCAACCACGTCTACGTCCATCAGTAACGTGCAGTAAAAATCGACATTCGTCTGACCAATGCATTTTCCTCCAGGTCCTCAGATTCCAGTCTCGTCTGGCCAAATACCATGCCAAACGTGCACGTTTATGGTGGTCTCTTAACAAGGGACGTTTAATGACTCTTCTGGCCTTTAATCCTGCCGCTTTGAGACGATTACGGACTGTTCTGGTGCTGATGGGTCGATTTGGTAACCACAGTCTTCTCATCTGAGGACTTGTACTGAAGGGTTCTTGGCGAGCAAGTCGTATCAGATCCCTGTCTTCTCGCGATGTAGTGACAGTAGGTCTTCCCGACCTTGGACGGTCCATTGCACTTCCGGTCTGCGCATGCTTCCGGACCAAGCGGCTAACAACAGTGTAATGATAGCCCAGATTTCGTCCTATCGCCTTAAAGGACATTCCTCCGGAATGCATACATATAATCTGATTCCTAATCTCCATTGACACTCGTCTCCGTGCCATGTTCAATGATTATGATGAAATGCCCGTTTCCCAGTACGTTAAATACCCACAAATACAGTTGGTCCATACTGCTTTTTGTGATCCTCGAGGGTAGCATGCTGCACGTGCATGTCACAAGCGATGCAATCACAACTGTCACACATCACTGGTTACAACGTATCGTGCAAACCCTACTCTTCCTATAATTGTACCTTCTTTAACTATTTCGAATAATCAGAGGGGGAAAATCATCCAAAATATCCAGGGGTGCTTAACTTTTTTCTTTGTGTATACCAACAACACTCAGAATGAAGTACATATTTGAGCATTTATGTTTCCTCCGATATATCCAAATTTCACAACAGACCAGTGACCGGAATTCGCAAATTTACGATCGTCTCCAGTAATTCCCATCGAAACTCATGTGTTGTAAACGCTTTTGCACAAGAGATCAACTGCGTGCTCAATAACATGCAGCATTTAAGAAATAATTGGCTTTTAGGTCAGACACCGCTATTGCAATTTCCATAGGCCACCATTATAGCACACAGTGCCATTAGATTTCCCCCAAAAATAGTTTGGCACAAAAGAGAGTAATTTTCAACAGACAGGAAAATGTCAAATTTCAATGGGGTTGACCAATTGCGTTTTTTTTTTCCCACTAAAGGCACCCACCCCCTACTCTGAAGGTAATTTGGTGGTGAATGTTGCACTGACACCTGCATTTATAATATGCTGTTTATTTGTCACCAAATAGTCTGCAAATATTTTTAAATATTCCAAAATGCAGCTCATATATTGTATTTTAATATTTAGAAGTCATTTTCAATATTTCAATATTTGTGATAATACCAACTCAGCCAATCAGTTCATGTATCAATAACTCTTAAGGGCTTCCCTACACTTTTTCAACCAATCAATCCCAGACCACTATATCAATAACACCGTCTGACCTTTAATAGCCAGAATATGTCGCCATTTGTCCCGCACTGTGACGAAATAAGATTGGTTCATATGGTTACGATCAAATACGGCTGATAAAAGCAAAGAACCAGACAGATATAGCTGTTTAAACTGCGGCTCGTAATTTTCTGTGGACCCGATGTTTAAACTGCGACTCGATCGTAATTTTCTGCGGACCCCCCTCACCCCCTACGAAAATATCTCCTCAGATTTACATCAATCTCAAAAGTGGTCCTAGCGGCCTTGAAATCCGCGGAAAATCAGCATCCCTGGTAAACCAATAAAACCATCATTTTCAGTAGAATTTTCGTCAGCCATTAGTTTTGTAGAGTAATATTCGGGTCTATAAACATTTGTTTTTACGAACTATGAAAGTCGTCATTAATATTTGCAAATTAAATTAACACCCGTAAAACTCTAAAAATAACAATCACAATGATTTAAATCCAATACAAACATTGTGAGTTCGAGATACAAACGATAGAGCAATGTACATGCGAATGTGTTAATTACTACCAACTATCGAGTGCACACGACCTGTGAAAATTCGCTTCAGAAGTTCATTACCAGATCAAAATCAGAATGTCGGCAACTTCGCGTGTCATAAAGTTCTGCTTGACGTCATCGTTGACAACACGTTCCTTATTTGGTAGCACCCGCCCACCTGTCAATCAAGCGCCTAATATTGACGTGTTTTCTTGTTGCATACGGCACATGCGAGTTACAAAAATGTTGGTGTTTGGTCAGAATGATCAAGATTTGGGAATGTCATCTTATACAGGATTTCTGGATAAGATGACATTCCCAAATCAAGACTAACATATTCATAGCAATTTAAGACTCGTATTTCTTTGCATTTACGCTTACCGCAAATTTTGTAATCAGGTCATTTTGTTTGGAGACGTTCAGCATATGATGGTGCATTATGTGGCAAAAGTCTACACCCTATGGAAGGGTTAAAATTGATGCATAAAGTAGCAATTGTCAGCCAGTCACAGCCGACTGATTGGTGATGCCGGCTTCAGAATGATTCTAATATTTCAAACAAGAGGGCCCTGGATCACTCACCTGAGTAATCTTCAGAAATTGGAAAATATTAAATCAATTTAGCATTTTTTTGTGGATCATCTGATATATTAACCCTTTACTCCCATATCCATATAGGCTTATCTGCTATCCCATGTCCATACAATACACAGTATAATTGATAATCAATGATCAATAGAGGACATAGATAAGAGATGCATTTACTACACTGTCTCCATACAGGTTATTGGGAAAATAATGAAGACCTGATACCTGTCTTATTCTAGGCAAAATTAATGTATGAAGTATTAGTTTTTTTTTTACTAACATAAATTAATGTATTTTAAATAGTATGTCCATGCTAAATCGCAGATACATTAAACATCAATACAATGTATACATATGATGGAGAGAAATTCATTACATTTTTTGGAAATAGGAGAGGAGAAGTCGTGTGGATGGTTGAGTATCTACTATATAACATTTAAAGATTAGTTAATTAATGTGGTTCAGAAACGGTCTCCATTTTTGCGTGAAAGTAGTATGCTTGTTTTTGAACAATGCAATTGTTTCCTCTATTTTTATTTTATACTTAAAATATGCAACAAAATGGACACCAGTTGGTATACTCTTCTCACATTTACATTTGAATATGAAGTATTTAGCAAGCAGTATAATGTAATTAATGTTCATTTCATATATTTTGTTCTTGTGACTGAAATTACAAAGCGAAATGCATTCATAATTTAATTGAACTAAATCATCTGTTTTTAAAAAAATTCTCAAAAAGTCGGTAATTTTTATCCAGAAATCCTGTATAAGATGACATTCCCAAAACATATGAACGTTAGAATCATTTTGCATTGTGCAAAAATCACACAATTGCGACACAACTATATTACATTTAAATATGAAACTGTTGTTCGGAATAATATGCATTAGGTATTTATATTGAAATTCTCTCAGTTTAGTTTCAATAGTTACTTTAATCGGTTGTGTGAATATTTTCTTCCAGTTAATATCAACTAAAGATAAGTTATTTCCCATTTTTTGGCTTGCTTAATAATCTCAGACTTAGACCTTTTTATTAATATTGCATAAATAAGTTTACATACGTTTGTATGTTCATTTATTTTTGTTATTAAATTGTTAGGAGATGTATATGATATTGGTTCTGATCTTAACTGTAACTTCCATGCTTGAGGTACACTTTTCACAAGAGTGTAGTATTTCAAATATTCTCCCGGGGTGATATTATAGAGTTGCATTATTTGTGGAAATGAATAAAATTGTTTTTGTCTGTAATTGTATATATGTTCTATATATTGAATCCCCTTATTAAACCAGTCTTTATAAAAAAATGTGGAATTATCATATTTCTTTATGTACGAATTGTTCCAAAGTAGTTCTTTGGATATGGTTTCTACCGTTTCCACGTAATTTGCACTTGACCATGCCTTTAATATTTCTTTTAAAAACTGAGATTTTATTTCGAAACGTGAAATGTCAGTTGAACTAACATTACTTTTAAAAACGAAGTCATTACCATATTTCTCCAGCATATTTTCATACATTTGTACCCATTTTGATTCTTTTTGAAATATTATTCGTTTTATCCAACTAGCCTTTAGTGATGTAACGAAGTTTTCTATATCCAACATTTTTAACCCCCCCTCTTCATAGTCTTGGATAATTTGTTTTCTAGCTATTTTATCAGGTTTATTATTCCACAGAAATTTATACATGAAGTATTAGTTTTACCATTTTGTGATGAATGTAAAGTTTTTATAGAATTAAATTATCTTTTCAGTGATGTAAGTTTCATACTGGTGGGACAAATATTTCTGTTGCAGTTGGGCAGTAAAGAAAATGGAAAACTAATTTTTCTGTCAAATTTGAAATTTAAACTCAATGTTTTTAATTTCATAGGCTATTCCAGTTCTGTAAATAATATCATACAAAAACGTAACAACATTCTTTACCTAGTATTTACATAATATTTACATTAAAAATACATCTAATAATTCACACAGAGATATAATCTGATTGAATAGTTCCTGCAAGTTATATCCATCTGAGTAAGTAAATTATTCCATCTCTGAAAGCTAGTTATAAAAGTATATTTCGATTTATTATAAAAAGAAAAATACACATGTTGCCGTTATTATTTCAATAGTTGTATGTTTAGTTAAAATTCGGTCATAGAAATAAAAGTATCTCAAGCTCGGTAAAAAAAACACACTCAAATTATCTTTGGTAACGCACCCTCAACTGTGAAAAGTTGGATGTCCATCCGTCCCCACGAATAGGTACGGGTTCTTCGTCGGAGCTATCACCAGAACCGTCGGCATCGATGTCTAAATCGATATCAGAGCCAGAAAACCCAGAAAATTCGGACTCGTCGGAATCACTGTCAAAAATGCTAGCCATAATAAAATAATCTTGCTTTGAATTAGCAATATGATGATGTAAATATTATAAGATCGATGTTAACTGGTCGGTGTTCTCAAACAAACTAATTCAGAAGTATCCTAAATGTCTATAGAAATTTTAATTGGCGGTAATTAGACGCTAATCTTTTGCCCCTGGCTAAGTGATAATGTAATATACCATGTTTGATTATATTTATTTCTTGGGGACCACGATTTCCAATATACAAGCTTCAATGTTTTGACAGCTGAGTCTGGTAGTATACTCATTAGTATGCATGCATGAACTATGGCAATAGAGCGTTTTTATTGGTTATTATTTGATAAAATTAATTATATTCATGAATAGATTTAACTTTGATCTCGCTGGTTCCGATTTGGTTCCAATTTCACATCACGGTAAGCCTTATTTTCTCAACCACCAACTGAATAATGACATCAACCACGCGTTTTGACCCTGGGCGAGCAAGTGATGAAGGCGCGTTATGCGTGGTTGATACTTATTCTGATCGGCTGGTTGAGATAAAGATTTAATGCAAAATCACTGCCGTGAATATGGGTTCTTGTAAATTCATAACTCCGACTGAGTCTCATCGTGGCTATCAAAAACATTAGTAGCCATACGCCTAATGAACAATAGTAATTAGGAATTAAATTGACAATAAATGTCGATCTTTGTGTTCGGGTGTTCTAACACGAGGTGATGTAGGAGCATAATTTTTCCGTTGAAATATTATAATTACTCGCTAATCCGAAGAGTATTGACTGTTTGACATACCCACCCAAGTTCAAAGGTTACTCTGTTCTCCGTGGTCTCTGTGAAATACAAACTTCAAAGGATATAATATACTAGAAGCCTGTATGCTTGCAATATACAAGCTACTTTATCTTGACATCATGTTTTGACAGGTACAGTCGCTGGTGTGTGATCAATTTCGACACATTTATGCATGGCAGTAATGCACATATGGAAATCCATCATTTTCATTGGTTGTTGTTCTCGGGGAATCCTGTTTTCATGAATAAATTTAATCATTGGCCGTGCTTCGTTCCGAAATCCAGCACATTTTAGAACAAATATGTTTGGGAATTTCTGTGAACTCTAAATCAAGCGTCTGACGATTGGGGATTCCTACTTTCGATTTCAAGATATTTTCGCATGCCGTTTTCATAAGTATTTTAAATAGCAACACCATTATTTTTCATGGCCTATTGTTTCATAAATGTTCAATGCTTATTTTAATTCATTTGCGGGGTTTCTGACATTAATAAATGTATTGGAAATTTACATTTAAAAATGGACGCGTGAAAAGTCGTATGCATGCAGATCTCCACAAAGCGGGATAATGCGTATGTATGGAGGAATCGATAGACACGGGAAATGTCTATTTACTTATGTCTATTTAGTATTTACACTAATGATGGTATTAGTAAGATTTTCCATCAGATAAGCTTGAATCAGTACACTGTGAAGTCTTGATTGAAAAAACTATAGCAAACAAGTGACCCCTGGGGCGGGGCCAGTTTATCCTGGGGCCATAACTTGAACAATCTTGGCAGAGGACACCTTGAAGATGTTACATGCAAAATAGCAAAGCTGTAGGCCTAGTGGTTTCATATTTAGCTCCTGTGACCTTGTTACGTAATGAACCATAATCATTTGAACAACTTTGAAAGAGGACCACCCAAGGATAATTCCTGTGAAGTTTGGTTAAATTCTATCAATTGGTTTGGGAAGAAGTTATTTAAAGGAATTGTTGATAGACGACAACGGACGACGACGGACAGTCACCTATCCTAAAAGCTCACCATTGAGCTCAGGTGAGCTAACAAAAAGCTGCTGTGAAAACAACTCTTGCTTCAACAGTTTAAAATACATGTATGTATAAACATAGAGAAAACAAAGGTTGTATATCACACCTCAATCCAGTCTCGCAGGTTCAGTGTGTTAAGAGTCTTGACTTAAGTTTGTTACATAAGTAACTAGATCTAGTTATAATTACGTGATTTATTGCCGAAAAAATATCATAAGATATATCGAATATCGATCATTTTGTATCAATTCCAAATATGGTATCGATAATTCTGATCGATACGGAGACCTACCTGATAGCCCATAAAAGAGGTTGAAAAGCATGTCCCAGTTCCCTTTTGAAATATTTTAAACCGGATGAGGTTGCAGTGAAAATTGTGTACGTCATAGTGTAAAAGATATTGTTGGGCAATGTTCTGCCTAGGTCACGAAAAATTGGGGACAAAGGACCCCTTGAGCTTGAAAAATTGGGGACATTTTCCAAAAATGTGGGTCCAATACATAAGCTATAGAAATAAAGGTTTTTTACCCATATAAGCATGTATTACTGGCTAATGTTCCTTATATAGAATCAACATGTTACTGGCTGCTGCTAAAATATATCTGATACAGCATGCTGATTGATAAATCGTAAACTCGAGTGAGGTTTAAAACAGTTTGAATGGGTAAATGCGTTAGTTTTATTGTTTTCGACAGAGATTACAAGTCATAAAAGTATTTTTCTCATTGTAGGATGCTTCAAGCAGCTTGGATAACCATGCGAAATATTTCTATCAGTCTTGAAATTTACGCGATTTTTCATATCCGATGCGACTGTATCATCAGAAATGCAGGGATTATTTGTTGTAATTGTTTCATACCGAATCTGCGGTACTAGGCGCACTAGATTTACTAAAATAACTAAGTATTGTTCACGATCGCTTTCGTTTAGATTCTTTAAAAGCCATTTTTAAAGTCGCCGTAGAATGAGATACAACACTATTATCGATTGGCTAGCATCAGTCGAACAACCAATAAAAAACGCTGTTTCGTCGCTGTACTTACATCGCTTAGCCAACGCCCATGGGCGCATCTGTGGCGTAATTTACGGGACATTTATAAAATATTTGCGGGAGATATACCAGTACCATTTTTAACAACTTTGGTATGTCGCAGCCGGGGATCGAACCCAGCGATTTCTGTCCCTTCTTTAAGTGGTACCGGACCCATTTCCAATCGAAAATAACGACCATTTTCCCCAATTTTCAAGAAGAAATCCCAATTTGAAAATATGAAGATGATATAATATATTACAAATGATCGCCGTTTTATTTATAATTTCTAAGTTATGTTTGGAGACAAGTACGAAGTATTCCGATTGAATCAATGTTTCTGCGCTTGATTTATGGCACTCGTAATTTTTCCTTATTTTAACCAAACACGCAATATGCGCGTGCCGGTGTTAACTTGATTATTCTAAACGCATTATTTGTAATCAAGCGTACATATATACGGGTCGTAATTTAGGACGATTAAAACACTTCGAACATCGGCGCCAGGCTTAAAGCATTATTAACACCTTTGATAACAAATACATATGAAAAATTATTTTTATTAAAATTACCAATTCAAGGTAAAAAACGGACCCGGTCCTATTCCCAAAATGGCCAAAAAAAATCGCTGGAACCCGAGACCATTCACTATTTTGGAAACATGAAAACTTGAGGCGAGACGGACATTGGAGGATAAAGCCTGTTTTCCACTGTTTCGGTGAAAAGAATCGGGATATGATGGCAAATAACTGATATAACGACCGTGAACAATTTTAGCATTATTTTTTCTAAAAGAGAAGAATTTTTTTACTGCCTCACAATGATAACACCTCTGCAGCAAATTTTTTATACACATTTAATGTGTTTCGTTTAAACCTTAAAAAAGGATAATACTAAACACGTAAATATGGCCCCATGTAAAAATCCCGAAATTCTGGAAAACGGGTTTTATCCACTAATTCCAAAATAGTGAATATATCATGCATCTGGTCTAGAAATTTACTCATAATTTTAAGTGTTTGGGCTTCGGACAACCAGTGACGGTCGAAGACCGAGACTATCTAATCTATCTTCCTTAATGGAGACTTTGACTTGACATGCATCAATCTGACAAAAGTATTAATAAGAATATGAAAATAAAGTATGAAAGTTGTGAGAAAGAAGAAAGATTAAAACAGGGCAGGTATTATTTAGGGTGAGTTAATTGTTCAATCCGGCTAACAGCCAGACTGAACTCAGGTGCTGGTAGATCAATGATATCTAGGTGGACAACTGTTCTGGGGTAGAAGGAGAATTTGTAATAGTCTGTTTTTGTGTGAATCTGCTGGAATGTTCGAGAGTGTGATGTTCGTGAGGACCGGGTGCTTAGGATAAGACAGTTTGGGAGTGGGATAGCAACCCGGTCATGCAAGATGTTATATAGCATGATCAGTCGTTGGTCAATTCGTCTAAGGTCAAGGCATCTCCAGTACAGTGAAGTCAACATGTTTGTGACACTTGACGTTCAACTGTAATCACGCTTGGTCCAGCGAGCAGCTCTACGCTGTTACAGTTACTGGCCGGCATTTACTTTGCCAAAGTTGGTCTATAAGATATGTATCTATCTATCTTCCTTTAATGTCAAGGGGCATGATGACTACTGATGAGGGGACCAGACAGTGGAAGTGTCTTGTATTTTTAGTTTTTCTAAAAAGTGTATAAATTTGTATGTTTCTTCTGGGGAATCCTAGAGTTTGATTTGCTTTCTTTGTGACTGTGGCAGTATACCAATTTTTAACTTTGGGTAGCTACTGTCAGATTTTAAGGGCCTGACATTACAGTTTTACACCTGCCGTGACAAAGAATTTGAAAGTTACGTATTCCTTATCAAATCAACAAATCTCTAACAAATGAAACTTGTAACACTTATAGCATACATGTGTAGCTTCATTGTTGCAGCAAAGTTTGAAAATTGTTCAAAGTGCCCACCGGTGATTTTGCCCCCTTGATTATAGGTCAAATTACATTATTTTCATAATTCACGTGGGTCTCCAGGACCACAGAAGGGATGTAGAGGTGAGATATCCTAGAAATACAGTCAACCAACAGCACTATAAGGCTGTAAAAGTATTACGGTCTGAGTTTTTATTTTAGAGCACCAAACATGGTCGTCCAAGCATAAGCTAAATTGTGTCTGCATACAGACTCTCCACATGACTGATTGTTGTTTTGAATAGCCAGTGACTTGCTAAATAGCCACAGAAAATTTCAACGCTCTATAAAGTTATGGTACTTTAAAAATGGCCTAAAATTTCATCAGCACAATTCGCGACTCAAAATTGGGCCATACCACGTGCGCTAAAATGGCCATATCTCGGAAAGTATTGGTAGTACAGAGGGATGACTTCAGATTTTACCGTTTGGACAGCCATAGAAATAGTAGGGATTTTTTAAAGAAAATCCAAGACCATAGTGTATGTATGTCTGGATCTGGATATCTACGTTGCAGGGCCAGTTACGGCATCTACGTTGCAGGGCCAGTTACGGCATAAGGTGCAACGAGAGAGAGTCTAGTAGAGCGGATTTAGAGCTGTCCTGAAAACCGCCTATTGTCTTTGCACACACAACATTGTCACTTAGTTTATTCCAGTCTAGTACTGTTTTAGGGAAGAATGATTGTTTATACTGCTCTTTACTACAAGTGAAAGTTTTGTAGCACTTTTTTGTAATTTGATTTTCTAGAATGTTTGTAGTAGTACAGTCGGTGAATTTACGTATTTTTACGTTTCGCTTAGCCCTTATGGCACCGAGTATGTCGTGACAAGGTAAAGCTGGCACCTTCCCCTCGACCACTTTGTATAGGAACGTCAGTCTTTTAAAATGTATGTATGATTTTTCATCATATTTATCATATTCCCGGTCCATTAATTTTTTTAATGTGACATATTTAGAAAGCTAATAAAATTATCTTTCCAATGATGTAAAGTTTAATATCATTTATATCACGTATATGTTGTATAATATAACTTTATAAGTCGATATCTTACCACATGCCATCTTTCATTTTCCCACAATCTAGACGGTTAGGCTTAGAGGCAGTAATCTACGGCCGCATCAAAAGCAGGTGGCAGTAAAGTACAGTAGAATACTCTTCAATTGGAGATAGTTTTCTAGTGAGTTGTTTACTATCGGTTTATATGCTGTTTATCGCTGTCATTTAGATAATTTAGCAAAGAAAATTTTAAAAAACCACCATTTCAACAGTTCAATGTGTGAGCGATGAGTTTTCTGTTTGTTTTAGGACATGTATGGATGTCTCGAGCTAAACCACTGTACATTACTGCCACTTCAGGGTGAGTTTCAGGTTCGTTTTAGGCTGTATATGATGTTTCGGGCTAAACCGCTGTACATTACTGCCGCTTCAGGGTGAGTTTCAGGTTCATTTTAGGCCGTATATGATGTCGCGGGCTAAACCGCTGTACATTACTGCCGCTTCAGGGTGAGTTTCAGGTTCGTTTTAGGTCGTATATGATGTCTCGTGCTAAACCGCTGTACATTACTGCCACTTCATTGTGAGTTTCATGTGAGGCCGTATATGATGTCTCGGGCTAAACCGCTGTACATTACTGCCGCTTCAGGGTGAGTTTCAGGTTCGTTTTAGGTCATGCATGGATGTCTCGTGCTAAACCGCTGTACATTACTGCCACTTCATTGTGAGTTTCAGGTTCGCTTTAGGCTGTGTATGATGTCTCGGGCTATATATTATGTATGCACCCATTGGCTGTTAGTCACCCTCTGCAGCATGCTTATCTGCTTGTAACATATTCTGCATGGTGAGTGGATGCTTTGCATTTGATAATGATACTCCTGGAAATTCAAGGATGAGAATTGATAATATTGAGTATACTTCAGGGGAGTATGACTCCTTACCAAAAGCACAGGCTATATGTCAATTTGCCAAATAGTGCTCTTACCATTTCAGCCATTAGCAAGGCTCTGCAAGCATTATGCAACCTTGGGGTTCAGATAAGTAGAAGGTTCATATGGTGAATGTACCGAGTTAGCTTAAGTTCAGACATGCTAACTGCAGCATGCATGTAATATCCCTTAAATGATCACCCTTTTGGTTCCAGAATTACCATGAATTGATGAGTTGGGATTTAGGGCACTGTGACATATCATAGGTCATATAGCGCCTAACAGGAAAAGTAATTCCAATTCTGCATCTTATTTATATCCAGATACAAATAAAAGATACAGAACTAGAACCACTCAACCTGTTGTAATCAATAGAGTTAAATAGATTACATTTGTTAAACAATCAGTCAGTCACTTCTTACGAAAGTGTATGGTTGCAGGCATTGGTCCTATTATAACCATATATTTTGCCCCAGTACCACACACGGTTACAATAGCCGTTTCAACACTAAAAAATTGCAACTTGTTATTTACACATATAAAATGTATGAGGGGGTGGGGTTGTCGCAATAAAATCGTACACACAGGGAATAATTTGGAAAACAATTATATTTTATTCAAATATTCTGAAGGTTCCTGGCCTTTCAATAACTTCAGTGAAAATAAGCAAAGCTATTCCTGGTCTGACACAGTAGTAGTAGCTGTGTCAGCTATTCCTGGTCTGACACAGTAGTAGTAGCTGTGTCAGCTATTCCTGGTCTGACACAGTAGTAGTAGCTGTGTCAGCTATTCCTGGTCTGACACAGTAGTAGTAGCTGTGTCAGCTATTCCTGGTCTGACACAGTAGTAGTAGCTGTGTCAGCTATTCCTGGTCTGACACAGTAGTAGTATCTGTGTCAGCTATTCCTGGTCTGACACAGTAGTAGTAGCTGTGTCAGCTATTCCTGGTCTGACACAGTAGTAGTAGCTGTGTCAGCTATTCCTGGTCTGACACAGTAGTAGTAGCTGTGTCAGCTATTCCTGGTCTGACACAGTAGTAGTAGCTGTGTCAGCTATTCCTGGTCTGACACAGTAGTAGTAGCTGTGTCAGCTATTCCTGGTCTGACACAGTAGTAGTAGCTGTGTCAGCTATTCCTGGTCTGACACAGTAGTAGTAGCTGTGTCAGCTATTCCTGGTCTGACACAGTAGTAGTAGCTGTGTCAGCTATTCCTGGTCTGACACAGTAGTAGTAGCTGTGTCAGCTATTCCTGGTCTGACACAGTAGTAGTAGCTGTGTCAGCTATTCCTGGTCTGACACAGTATTCCTGGTCTGACACAGTATTCCTGGTCTGACACAGTATTCCTGGTCTGACACAGTATTCTGGTCTGCAGTATTCCTGGTCTGACACAGTATTCCTGGTCTGACACAGTAGTAGTAGCTGTGTCTTTCTTCCAGCTGTCTTCTAGTTTATCTACAATGATAATTTAAGAATTTTGTAAAATCTGAGCATAGCTTATAGGCTATTTAAGACAGGTTAAAGTACCTTAATTTACTTAGGCAAATAATGCACTGTATGGAGAATATGACACAAGTTTTCATTTCATATAAGCTTTTATAACATAAGTTTACTTGTATTCACTTTCATACAGCCATGACATATTTTGTTGTATTAGCACACGTGTAATACAACCAGCAAGGATTCCTATTGGTTTAAAGAATAATCCTTCTACTTTATAAAGAAAAGATTAATACCGATAATGATAACACAAAATTCATTATACGGTTCTTGATAATGTAGTTTTGAATATATTATTTATAATGTATGACCTGATATAATAAGATATTGGAATATATTATTACAATTTAAAACTAGCGTGTATGCTTTCCTTCTGCTGTAACTTTCTGTTTTTTTCAATTCCCTGTTTAATTCATCATAAGTTGCATGTTTGACCTGAAAAATAAGAGAATAATTAAGTGTTCATAAAACATTGTTCATCGAAAGTATGCTGGAAGATGTGTTTTGCTACATTTATATAGTACACAGCTGCTTGTAGTATTAACACAATGTATATCTTATGGAATGGGCCGTGTATACAATGTATATCTTATGGAATGGGCCGTGTATACAATGTATATCTTATGGAATGGGCAGTGTATACAATGTATATCTTATGGAATGGGCCGTGTATACAATGTATATCTTATGGAATGGGCCGTGTATACAATGTATATCTTATGGAATGGGCCGTGTATACAATGTATATCTTATGGAATGGGCCGTGTATACAATGTATATCTTATGGAATGGGCTTTGTATATCTTATGGAATGGGCCTGTATACAATGTATATCTTATGGAATGGGCCGTGTATACAATGTATATCTTATGGAATGGGCCATGTATACAATGTATATCTTATGGAATGGGCCATGTATACAATGTATATCTTATGGAATGGGCCGTCTATACAAGGTATATCTTATTCTGTTTACCTGCTGTATAATGGCAATCATTGCCTCTTTCAATAACACCTTGGTTATGTAATTTTCAGCTTCTCTGAAAATAAGCAAACCTACTTTATTGTCGATCTCAAGTGATTTAAGAGATTATTATATTTAAATTTTGGAATATTACAGTAGAAAATATATGATTCAACTAGGCTGATCAACTAATGTAAACAACACATTAACTGAAAATAAGTTTAAAGATGGCATAATAATATCAGTGTACAAAGAATTGTCGGCCGGCACTGTTATAATTAGTTAATGAACAACACAGTCGGATGTATATCAATTATTGTATATACCCTGTAGATTTCTCAAATAATTTCTTGATACCATCATTTGCCATTGTAGGAATAACACAGTGTAAAGAGTAGATCGCACAGGACTGAACATATAAGTGATTGCAATTGATAATGGTATAATGGGCGAGTGGTCTAAAGCATGCATACTTTTCGTCCTACAGCTTTCGTCACAATCAAGCTTAATTGAATCTGTATATATACTTTTGAAAAATCCTATTTATAACATAACTGGAGCATGTACATTAACTTTAAAGTTTCTAGGAAGTCAGGTCTTGTTTAAATTAATAACGCTGTAACAAAATGAAAGTGACCATATTAACTACTGTGTAGTTGGGGCCTCTTTATCAATGGTTTTCAGCACATTTTGTCGTACCATTGAAACACTTAGTCAGTGATTTTATCATAAATTGGGACGAATGTATCTATACCAGATAAAGGACAGTGGTGTATTATTATATATCACTTATAAGGGAAATTCCCGCTTATTTGATATAAATCCGACTAGTATTAGCAGGGGTAAATTGCAGGAGCGGTGTAATAGGTCTTGAGTAGTTCTAAGTTTGTATATATATAGATATACCATATGAGGTCATGATGGGTACGGAGTCATTGTATATTTAGACCATGAAGGTCACCAGGTGTATTGATTCTACATAGACGTGTGTGTATTTATGTCCAAGCATTATGGTAACTATTGTCTTGTAATGTTATAATATAAGGTGGTAATAAGAGCTGAGTAGATTGACGTAGCACAAGGGTATTATATTTGTTATTGTTGTAGTCGCTTCACACATGAACCAGGAGCCGTGAGAGGTGTAGCTCAGGGGCGTAGATCCTGTTCGGAACGATCGAGATAACGAGCTGGGGCACGAGCCGACTGGGAGAGTTTGCCGGCGTGAGCTGGTGACCTCCATAGACTGGAGCGGGTAGCGGTAGCTGAGCAGCATCGAGTCCGCCGTCAGTGGACAGGGTCCTTAGGACGCAGGGAGTTAATCATCGTGTGCATTGTAAATCTAGTGAACTATCACTGTAATGGCAATACTTGCCAATGTTTGAAGTGTGCATTATAGCACTGTAACGGCAATACTTGCCAATGTTTGAAGTGTGCATTATAGCACTGTGACGGCAATACTTGCCAATCTTTGAAGTGTGCATTATAGCACTGTGACGGCAATACTTGCCGATCTTTGAAGTGTGCATTATAGCACTGTGACGGCAATACTTGCCAATCTTTGAAGTGTGCATTATATAGCACTGTGAACGCAATACTTGCCAATCTTAACTCTGTGCATTATAGCACTGTGATGGTCATACGTGCCAATGTTTAAATAGGTGCACTATAGCCTAAACGTTAAAATCGAGTGTGGAAACGGCAGTTATTTAGATCTTGGAACTGTTACATAAATTACCAGCCGTAGACCGGACTCTATACCGGAAGTTAAGCCACCATATGTGAAGAGCCAAACTACGGACACACATACGTCTCCTACCATTCATTGTCTTTGTTGCTAGTGTTGTTTTATGTATATTAAAATTTGTAAATCTGCTTAGTCTTTATGCATACACTTGATCCTGGTATCCGTGACCCTGAGAGAAGCTGGCCCTCGTGTCATTCTGTGACAAACGCATTATACCACTCACAATATAGTACTTAGCTCTGTCGCTCAATTAGATCGCATTTGATCCAGGGTATGCTATGTAAAACCACTTACCAAGACTGATCACTAACCAAGACTGACCACTAACCAAGACATAACTCTAACCAAGACTGATCACTAACCAAGACTGATCACTAACCAAGACTGATCACTAACCAAGACTGACCACTAACCAAAACTGATCACTAACCAAGACTGACCACTAACCAAGACTGATCACTAACCAAGATTGATCACTAACCAAGACTGATCACTAACCAAGACTGACCACTAACCAAGACTGATCAATAACCAAGACTGATCACTAACCAAGACTGATCATTAACAAGTCTGACAACTAACCAAGACTGACCACTAACCAAGACTGACCACTAACCATAACCAAGACTGACCACTAACCAAGACTGATCACTAACCAAGACATAACTCTAACCAAGACATAACTCTAACCAAGACTGACCACTAACCAAGACTGATCACTAACCAAGACTGACCATGAACCAAGACTGATCATTAACCAAGACTGACCACTAACCAAGACTGATCACTAACCAAGACTGACCATGAACCAATACTGATCATTAACCAAGACTGACCATGAACCAAGACTGATCATTAACCAAGACTGACCACTTACCAAGACTGATCACTAACCAAGACTGATCACTAACCAAGACTGACCACTAACCAAGACTGATCACTAACCAAGACTGACCATGAACACTAACCAAGACTGACCACTAACCAAGACTGACCACTAACCAAGACATATCTCTTGACTGACATGTAACTAAGGTTGGCCATTAACCAAGACTGATCACTAACCACAACTGACCACTAACCAGGAATGACCACTAACCAAGACATACCTCTTGACTGACATGTAACTAAGGTTGGCCATTAACCAAGACTGATCACTAACCACAACTGACCACTAACTAGGACTGACCACTAACCAAGACTGATGTTACCTCTTGACTGACATGTAACTAAGGTTGGCCATTAACCAAGACTGATCACTAACCATGTGGACTGACCACTAACCAGGACTGACCACTAACCAAGACTTTTTGTGTGTTGGTTGGTTGTGTTGGACTGACCACTAACCACGACTGACCACTAACCAGGACTGACCACTAACCAAGATTGATCACTAACCAGGACTGACCATTAACCACGACTGACCACTAACCACTAACCAGGACTACGATAATACTGAGTAACTACCACCCAACTGTTCACCATAATATTACAAGCAGATCATATTCTTAATTTTCCTTGCTTACCGTCATGATAGGTATCATCGAAGAGTTGTCTGTAGTCTCTGACGGTGTAATTTCTGGTAGGGGCCACAACAAGTACTTCATCTTGATCCCAGAATTCGTCTGACGGCAACAGCCAGGCAGTACTTGGCATACTTCTCTGCTCAATACGAACGTTGAGCGACTTTACAAGTGGTATATTCAAACTGTCTCCTAAAATAAGCATATATAGTTGTGTGTTAAAGCCCCATTAAGCGCTTATTTAGAATGTGCTGCTGCACACCGAGATATTGTACGGAGCTGATGATTAAATATAGTCTTAGATTAGTGGAAGTCGTGATAGTGCAGTGGATGAGAGTTCGCTTCAGGTGCAAAGGTACGGAGTTCGAGATCTACTGGAGCCGTTACGATTGTGCCCTTAGGCAAGGCATTTAAATTCCACATTGTCTCTTCTCTCTCCCCCTCGTGGCGATGGGATTCCATCAGGAATGAGGTCTCGAGAGTGATTAATATAAGTTGTAAGAACTTGTTTCGCAATCGAGCTAAAATAAATTGGTATAGACTAATGAATTATTACAGTCAAAAGTAAAATCTAGATAATATGGCCACAAACGAACATGCATTTGTGAAATTACATTCTTTTTGAAAATTACGTCCCTTTATTATTTAATAAAATAACCAACAACTTTGCAAATGGCAATTTACTAAAGTTAACACGAGAATAATTATTTTTCATATGAATTACAGTATAATTTTTCCAACTTCAGAGACTTAAACCTGTATTTACATCGTTTTGTTTCAATTAATGGAACACTATAGAAATGTGTGCGAATTGTGGCATCAAGCTACAACTTCAACCAATCAGCAACGTTGCAGGGGCAACTCTACGTTTACTATTGTGGTAGACGTAGCAGACTAGAAGGGGCTCAATGAAAGTCTTCCTCCCAGTGCTGTTATGTTATATGTCGGGTTTTACGCCTGCATCAGCACCATTTCGGGCTATATCGCCGGCGGGCAGTTTACCTAACAACACCTTTCCTGGGCAGGCTCCAGCGGTTAACCAGTACTTGGGTGCACCAAACTCCGTAAGAAACTGCCAACTCTTTCATATAAATGAGACACGGTCTGAGCAGGGCTCGAACTCGTGACCATCAGTGATGATAGGTTACAGTGGTATACAAGTCAGCGACCTTAACCACTCGACCACGGAGGCGGACTCCTCCCATTGCTAACATGGCGATGCTATATTCCATCACCTGACAATACAACTATCTAGAAAGAATACAATTTTGAGCTGTGAATGTTTATTCTAGAACAGTTTATACAAATTTATTTGAACTCGATTGCGAAACATGATCCTACAACTAATATAATCACTCTCGAGATCTCTTTCCATTATGGAATCCATCGGCCACGTGGGAGAGAGACGAGGCAGTGTGGAATTTAAAAGCCTTGACTAAGGGCACAATCATAACAGACTTAGGACACAATCGTAACGGCTACAGCTGAATGCGAACTCCGGGCTTTCGCACCTGAAGCGAACGAGCTACCTCTGCACCAGGGCTCAATCTAGAGGGCGACATGGGCGAAGTAGTCGCCATTGGGACCCTGAATTCGAACCCTAGGAGCACCACTTCTTCCTAAGAAAAACCATCCATTAAGATGCACAGGCAATTGCACTTCTATTCAAATATTGTATTTAATGGTAATATTGTGTATTTTAACCCTATTATGTTGAAATTTATTAAATAATACCATTAGATGACGCAATCTCGCGCTTTCTCACTTCTCCCAAGAATGTTGGCCTAGCTTGAGCCCTGCACGGCGCTATCATTATTCTAGATAATGTTTGACCGGTCCTCTTACCCGAGACCATCAGTCTGACTGATTTAACAGCTCCCCCAAGACCCCCGCCAGAGAGATAATGTTCAACCGATCCGCTTACATGAGACCATCAGTTTGACTGACTTAACAGCTCCCCCGAAGACCCCCGCCAGAGAGATGAAGCTCTTTATGAACTTGTCTTTCCATGCCTGGGTGACGTGGTTCAGCAGGAATAGTGCCATCGGATTGCCCATGCTGTGCCCGAGCAGGACCACCTTCATATTGTTGTTCTTGTAATACGTCTCCTCTACCAGTAGCTTCAAGTCATTTATATACCCATGAAGTTCATCTGTAATGTACATAGCACGATATATGCAACGCAGATAAACACGAGACACATTACTGTAGAATGCACCACAAGATGTTCAGAGTTGTTACTGTTCACAATGCTGTTTAAAACTTTTATCATTTTAAATATTACTATTTCATGCGACAATTTATATGGTAACAAAGCATTCCCAATTAGAACAATGTTAAATTAGCCATGCATTGAAATCTGTATAACATGTAGAGAGTAATTTTGTGTGTGTGTGTTTACGTTTATTTACCCTCGCTACCGGTTGCCCATATCAGCGAGGCCTCCTGAAGAGATTAGCCATTTCAGATTTTTGGAGGATAGTGCAATGATAAAGACAGAGACCCATTCCAGAGTCTCCTCTGGTTGTTTTACGTGCACGGTGTACAGCACCGACACAAGACCTTGGTTTAAAGTCCCATCTGAAAGACTGTTAATTTTATTAGAGTCAGACGGGGGATAGAACCTGCGGTCCCTAGATTACCAGTCCAATTATGTTATTATGTTATATTTCGAGTTTTACGCCTGCATCAGCACCATTTCGGGCTATATCGCCGGAGGGCAGTTTATCTAACAACACCTTTCCTGGGCAGGCTCCAGCGGTCAACCAGTACTTGGGTGCACCAACCTCCGTAAGAAACTGCCAACTTTTGGATTACCAGCGTGTAAAGCTGCCAAAGCTCTCATTCTGCCTCGTAACAACAGACCAATGTTTCAAATCTGGTCTGGTGGTAACGAATATGTAATGTCACAGCTATTTATTGAAGATTAATGAATTTAACAATGTGAATTTGGATGACGGATAATTAACGTAATCCATTAATTATCACTACAGTACGGTCAAACCTGTGTTAAGCAGCCAGTCAAGGGAATCACAGAAAGTGGCTGCTTAGCACAGGTGGTTGCTTAATAGAGGTTAAATGTATAATAAAACAACATATTAGGAATTTGGAAACTGGCTGTTTAATACAGGTTGGCTGCTTAATAGAGGTGACCACTACTAACACAGGTTTGACTGTAATTCACATTTCCAACACTGAATGTAAAACATCCATCCCACTGAATCGTCCCAAATACTTCTTGGAGATGAGGGCAATATGTTGAACTCTTTTCATTGGCTAACTGGTCTGACAAGCTAATGAATTATTCATGATGTTGACCTCTTTTAATTACATGCCCTTAGTTACGGGAAAACATTATGCATAACTTGACATTAAAAACATATTAAAAAAAAGAAAAATGTTTTAATCTTTAAATATTTTACATCGATTTTCGCAAGTTCTAACAACTTATATTAATCACTTTCGTTGGCGCGGATGAAAGCGTATAATTTATGTGGTTATTCATGTGGGAGGAAACCGGAGTACCCAGAGAAAACCCACCTGTCCGATCTGGCGACCACCATACCACATCTCACATACTTCCCGGTCTGAGGATCGAACCCGGGTTGCATTGGTGATAAACGAGCCCGCTAACCACTGCGCTAATCAGACAGCCATAAACATATTAGATAAGAACTAAACAACTCACAGGATGTATCCGAACTCCCAGTTAACAACCGGGGAAAATCATGTGAGTTGCTTAATTCTAAATTGTTTCAGTTGCTGCTGTGTGCAGCATACAAATGTTACTGAAGGAATAGGTACTTACTTGGGGCTTTTCTAAAGTCAAACGGTGCCCCTCTCAGTGTTGTATTTCTCACATACCCCCATTTGACCATAGCAAAGGCGATGTTGTGGAAATATGTACCTGAAATATACACATGTATTTCATAGATCCGTGACTACAATGTGGAAGTCATGATAGCACAGTGGTGGCGTGTTCGCTTCAGGTGTGAAAGGCATGGAGTTTGAGCCCCGCAAATGCCGTTACGATTGTGCCCTTAGACAAGTTGACGTTGCCTAGATGTTTTGTGTAATGTGACATTGACCTAGGAGATCTAGATATTTAATGTGATGTGACATTCACCTAGGTGTTCTAGATGTTTAATGTGATGTGACATTCACCTAGGTGTTATAGATGTTTTGTGTGATGTAACATTCACCGAGGTGTTCTAGATATTTAATGTGATGTGACATTGACCTAGGTGTTCTAGATGTTTTGTGCGATGTGACATTCACCTAGGTGTTCTAGATGTTTTGTGTGATGTGACATTCACCTAGGTGTTCTAGATGTTTTGTGTGATGTGACATTGACCTAGTAGGTCTAGATATGTTGTGTGATGTGACATTGACCTAGGTGTTCTAGATGTTTAATGTGATGTAACATTCACCTAGGTGTTCTAGATGTTTTGTGTGATGTGACATTGACCTAGGTGTTCTAGATGTTTTATGTGATGTAACATTCACCTAGGTGTTCTAGATGTTTAATGTGATGTGACATTCACCTAGTAGGTCTAGATGTTTGTGTGATATGACATTCACCTAGGTTCAGTGTATATGAGGGAGAAGTTCAGGGATATGAGGGAGAAGTTCAGGGTTATGAGGGAGAAGTTCAGTGTATACAAGGGAGAAGTTTGGTGTATATGAGAAAGAAGCTCAGTGTATATGAGGGAGAAGTTTGGTGTATATGAGGGAGAAGTTTAGTGTATAAGAAGGAGAAGTTTGGTGTATATGATGGAGAAGTTCAAGGTATATGAGGGAGAAGTTCAGTGTATATGAGGGAGACGTTCTGTGTATATGAGGGAGAAGTTCAGTGTATATGAGGGAGAAGTTCAGTGTATACAAGGGAGAAGTTTGGTGTATATGAGGGAGAAATTCAGTGTATATGAGGGAGAAGTTCAGTGTATAAGAGGGAGAAGTTTGGTGCATATGAGGGAGAAGTTCAGTGTATATGAGGGAGAAGTTCAGTGTATAAGAGGGAGAAGTTCAGTGTATAAGAGGGAGAAGTTTGGTGTATATAAGGGAGAAGTTCAAGGTATATGAGGGAGAAGTTCAGTGTATATTAGGGAGAAGTTCAGTGTATAGGAGGGAGAAGTTCAGTGTATAAGAGGGAGAAGTTTGGTGTATACGAGGGAGAAGTTCAAGGTATATGAGGGAGAAGTTCAGTGTATATGAGGGAAAAGTTCAGTGTATATGAGGGAGATGTTCAGTGTATAAGAGGGAGAAGTTCAGTGTGTAAGATGGAGAAGTTCAGTGTATAAGAGGGAGAAGTTTGGTGTATACGAGGGAGAAGTTCAAGGTATATGAGGGAGAAGTTCAGTGTATATGAGGGAGAAGTTCAGTGTATATGAGGGAGATGTTCAGTGTATAAGAGGGAGAAGTTCAGTGAATAAGAGGGAGAAGTTCAGTATATATGAGGGAGAATTTCAGTGTATATATAAGGGAGATGTTCAGTGTATATGAGGGAGAAGTTCAGTATATATGAGGGAGAAATTCAGTGTATATGAGGGAGAATTTCAGTGTATATGTGGGAGAAGTTCAGTATATATAAGGGAGAAGTTCAGTGTATATGAGGGATAAGTTCAGTGTATACAAGGGAGAAGTTTGGTGTATATGAGGGAGAAGTTCAGTGTATATGAGGGAGAAGCTTGGTGTATATGAGGGAGAAGTTTGGTGTATATGAGGTAGAAGTTCAGTGTATATGAAGGAGAAGCTCAGTATATATGAGGGAGAAGTTCAGTGTATATGAGGGAGAAGTTCAGTGTATACAAGGGAGAAATTTGGTGTATATGAGGGAGAAGTTCAGTGTATATGAGGGAGAAGAAGTGTATTGTATAAGAGGAAGAAGCTAAGTGTATATGAGGGAGAGGTTCAGTGTATATGAGGGAGAAGCTCAGTGTATATGAGGGAGAAGTTCAGTGTATATGAGGGAGAAGTTCAGTGTATATGAGGGAGAAGTTCAGTATAAATGAGGGAGACATTCAGTGTATATGAGGGAGAGGTTCAGTGTATATGAGGGAGAAGTTCAGTGTATCTGAGGGAGATGCTCAGTGTATATGAGGGAAACGTTCAGTGTACATGTATACTATTAAGAGGGAGAAGTTCAGTGTATATTATAGTTCTCCCTGAACTCACATTATGGGAAGCAGTTAGATGGTGCTTCCATTGATCCAGGAGACTACTCATATATCTAGGTTTGATATTGTCCTTCAGTTTGAGTTGAGATTGTAACACAGATTTATATTACATCTATATACATACAGCTAATTGGTCGGGGAACAATAGCTTCTACCTACTACAGTTTGTCAATGGTGATTTTATGATTTGATGTTAATTGTTGTATACATGTACTTGTAAGGATTGCATCAGGATGTGACCAGGAACACTTTCATATACACACTTCAAATACTCAGTCTGCATG
Source organism: Archivesica marissinica (assembly GCA_014843695.1). Classification (NCBI taxonomy): domain Eukaryota; kingdom Metazoa; phylum Mollusca; class Bivalvia; order Venerida; family Vesicomyidae; genus Archivesica; species Archivesica marissinica. Next base: position 2,136,486 of record CM026388.1, on the reverse strand, counting down.
ATATTAAATGTTGTATTCTCATCCCAACTGTGTCCAAAATCAGGATTCGATATTTACCCGTAATTTGTGATTTTATACAAAGTATTGGTGTACTTTTGTTTCATACAATAATAGCGGGCTGGTGTGGGGCGATTTCAAACAATAACCAATTCAATGTTAATGATCCTATTATGACCACGCTAATATTATAATACACAAATAACAAAGAACCATCCATTTATATCACACTAAACCATTAGCATTTATAATATAACAGCACATATTTAAACAATTTGACCACAGCTTATGTTAACGAATATTTTTCATAAATAAGATTATTATTCGCATGTTACAGTAGAAATAATGGGGAACGATTTTCAAAAGATCAACATTTCATTAAAGTCGTATCTTATATCTGTTCAGAAAGATATAGGATGGGGGGAGCGGGGGGATGGGGGGTAAGGGGGGTAAGCTTGGGGTGGGAGGTCCAGTTTGCTGGTTTATATAAATTTATTTTAGCTTATACAAATTTATTTTAGCTCGATTGCGAAACAAGTTATTTCAACTTATATAAATCATTCTCGAGACCTCATTCCTGGTGGAATCCATCGCCACGAGGGAGAGAGAAGAGGCAACGTGGAATTTAAATGCCTTGCCTAAGGGCACACTCGTAACGGCTCCAGTGGGGCTCGAACTCCGGACCTTTATTTTAGCTTGATTACGAAACAAGTTCTTATAACTTATATTAATCACTACCGAGTCCTGATGGAATCCATTGCCATGAGGGAGATAGAAGAGGCAATGTGGAATTTAAATTCCTTGCCTAAGGGCACAGTTGTAACGGTTACAGTTGGGCTCGAACCCGGGGCCTTTCGCACCTGAAGCAGAATTTCAATGATTTCTTTCTCAACTGAAAAAAGACAACAGTAGTTTGACATTCCAAAGAATACTTAGAATTTGCAAGAAGGCCTTAGTACATTGTAAGGCCTGGCTGTACAACTTACTCAGCGATATCTTCGAGTGATCCAGCCATTCTACGGTCTCCGTGTCTCCAAAACCAGGAATAGTTATGTTTACACCCGGTGAGTTTTTTGTCGTTCTGGTTACGTTGTCATACACTAATCTGAAATAGAAACCAGTAAGATAATCTATCCTGGTTACGTTGTCATACACTAATCTGAAATAGAAACCAGTAAGATCATCTATCTTAGTTACGTTGTCATACACTAATCTGAAATAGAAACCAGTAAGATAATCTATCCTGGTTACGTTGTCATACACTAATCTGAAATAGAAACCAGTAAGATAATCTATCCCGGTTACGTTGTCATACACTAATCTGAAATAGAAACCAGTAAGATCATCTATCCTGATTATGTTGTCATACACTAATCTGAAATAGAAACCAGTAAGATAATCTATCCTGGTTACGTTGTCATACACTAATCTGAAATAGAAACCAGTAAGATAATCTATCCTGGTTACGTTGTCATACACTAATCTGAAATAGAAACCAGTAAGATAATATATCCTGGTTACGTACGTTGTCATACACTAATCTGAAATAGAAACCAGTAAGATAATCTATCCTGGTTACGTTGTCATACACTAATCTGAAATAGAACCAGTAAGATAATCTATCCTGGTTACGTTGTCATACACTAATCTGAAATAGAAACCAGTAAGATAATCTATCCTGGTTACGTTGTCATACACTAATCTGAAATAGAAACCAGTAAGATAATCTATCCTGGTTATGTACGTTGTCATACACTAATCTGAAATAGAAACCAGTAAGATAATCTATCCTGGTTACGTTGTCATACACTAATCTGAAATAGAAACCAGTAAGATAATCTATCCTGGTTACGTTGTCATACACTAATCTGAAATAGAAACCAGTAAGATAATCTATCCTGGTTACGTTGTCATACACTAATCTGAAATAGAAACCTGTAAGATAATATATCCTGGTTACGTTGTCATACACTAATCTGAAATAGAAACCAGTAAGATAATCTATCCTGGTTACGTTGTCATACACTAATCTGAAATAGAAACCAGTAAGATAATCTATCCTGGTTACGTTGTCATACACTAATCTGAAATAGAAACCAGTAAGATAATCTATCCTGGTTACATTGTCATACACTAATCTGAAATAGAAACCAGTAAGATAATCTATCCCGGTTACGTTGTCATACACTCATACACTAATCTGAAATAGAAACCAGTAAGATAATATATCCTGGTTACGTTGTCATACACTAATCTGAAATAGAAACCAGTACGATAATCTATCCTGGTTACGTTGTCATACACTAATCTGAAATAGAAACCAGTAAGATAATCTATCCTGGTTACGTTGTCATACACTAATCTGAAATAGAAACCAGTAAGATAATCTATCCTGGTTACGTTGTCATACACTAATCTGAAATAGAAACCAGTAAGATAATCTATCCCGGTTACGTTGTCATACACTAATCTGAAATAGAAACCAGTAAGATAATCTATCCTGGTTACGTTGTCATACACTAATCTGAAATAGAAACCAGTAAGATAATCTATCCTGGTTACGTTGTCATACACTAATCTGAAATAGAAACCAGTAAGATAATCTATCCTGGTTACGTTGTCATACACTAATCTGAAATAGAAACCAGTAAGATAATCTATCCTGGTTACGTTGTCATACAACTAATCTGAAATAGAAACCAGTAAGATCATCTATCCTGGTTACGTTGTCATACACTAATCTGAAATAGAAACTAGTAAGATAATCTATCCTTGTTACGTTGTCATACACTAATCTGAAATAGAAACCAGTAAGATAATCTATCCTGGTTACGTTGTCATACACTAATCTGAAATAGAAACCAGTAAGATCATCTATCCTGGTTGCGTTGTCATACACTAATCTGAAATAGAAACCAGTAAGATAATCTATCCTGGTTACGTTGTCATACACTAATCTGAAATAGAAACCAGTAAGATAATCTATCCTGGTTACGTTGTCATACACTAATCTGAAATAGAAACAAGTAAGATAATCTATCCCGGTTACGTTGTCATACACTAATCTGAAATAGAAACCAGTAAGATAATCTATCCCGGTTACGTTGTCATACACTCATACACTAATCTGAAATAGAAACCAGTAAGATAATCTATCCCGGTTACGTTGTCATACACTAATCTGAAATAGAAACCAGTAAGATAATCTATCCTGGTTACGTTGTCATACACTAATCTGAAATAGAAACCAGTAAGATAATCTATCCTGGTTACGTTGTCATACACTAATCTGAAATAGAAACCATTAAGATAATCTATCCTGGTTACGTTGTCATACACTAATCTGAAATAGAAACCAGTAAGATAATCTATCCTGGTTACGTTGTCATACACTAATCTGAAATAGAAACCAGTAAGATAATCTATCCTGGTTACGTTGTCATACACTAATCTGAAATAGAAACCAGTAAGATAATCTATCCCGGTTACGTTGTCATACACTAATCTGAAATAGAAACCAGTAAGATAATCTATCCCGGTTACGTTGTCATACACTAATCTGAAATAGAAACCAGTAAGATAATCTATCCCGGTTACGTTGTCATACACTAATCTGAAATAAAAACCAGTAAGATAATCTATCCCGGTTACATTGTCATACACTAATCTGAAATAGAAACCAGTAAGATAATCTATCCCGGTTACGTTGTCATACACTAATCTGAAATAGAAACCAGTAAGATAATCTATCCCGGTTACGTTGTCATACACTAATCTGAAATAGAAACCAGTAAGATAATCTATCCTGGTTACGTTGTCATACACTAATCTGAAATAGAAATCAGTAAGATCATCTATCCTGGTTACGTTGTCATACACTAATCTGAAATAGAAACCAGTAAGATAATCTATCCTGGTTACGTTGTCATACACTAATCTGAAATAGAAACCAGTAAGATAATATATCCTGGTTACGTTGTCATACACTAATCTGAAATAGAAACCAGTAAGATAATCTATCCTGGTTACGTTGTCATACACTAATCTGAAATAGAAACCAGTAAGATAATATATCCTGGTTACGTTGTCATACACTAATCTGAAATAGAAACCAGTAAGATAATCTATCCTGGTTACGTTGTCATACACTAATCTGAAATAGAAACCAGTAAGATAATCTATCCCGGTTACGTTGTCATACACTAATCTGAAATAGAAACCAGTAAGATAATCTATCCCGATTAAGTTGTCATACACTAATCTGAAATAGAAACTAGTAAGATAATATATCCCGGTTACGTTGTCATACACTAATCTGAAATAGAAACCAGTAAGATAATCTATCCCGGTTACGTTGTCATACACTAATCTGAAATAGAAACAGTAAGATAATCTATCCCGGTTACGTTGTCATACACTAATCTGAAATAGAAACCAGTAAGATAATCTATCCCGGTTACGTTGTCATACACTAATCTGAAATAGAAACCAGTAAGATAATCTATCCCGGTTACGTTGTCATACACTAATCTGAAATAGAAACTGGTAAGATAATCTATCCCGGTTACGTTGTCATACACTAATCTGAAATAGAAACCAGTAAGATAATCTATCCCGGTTACGTTGTCATACACTAATCTGAAATAGAAACTAGTAAGATAATCTATCCCGGTTACGTTCTCATACACTAATCTGAAATACAGATGTGTATCCACAATACAGGCGTGCCTGCAAACACAGACACACACACACTACAGCTAAATACCTCATATTATCCACAAAACAATCGATGAGGACTGGTACAAGCTGCTCTAGGTTAAGCCACAAATCATAGTAATAGCTTGTCTTCTTCATATAGAATCTCTGCACGGTGCTCGGCTTGTCCAGCCTCGCTCTCAACTGACTTCCCCCATCACCAGGCACTGTAAACAAAATTACGTCATATCTCATCGTATGGAGAAATAAACAGGATGACCTAAATGTGTTAACATTTAAAGGTTCCGACAAGGGGACAGTCGTGAAGCTGGGAATCTTGTCTGTTTTCATGGGGTACAATTATTATTTGCAAATTTCCCCTGTCTGTGTCCGCTAAATAAAGTGCATTGCATTAATCAAATATTAATGCATAATGAGCAACATGTCATCACCTGCCTTTGTTAATTGATGCAAAATCACGACCACTATTTGCACTTCATGATTCGAACTGGGACCATTCTTGTGTTTGAATCTTACTTCATTGAAAATTAAACAAATAATTTAACTGCAATTTATTGAAATTTTAACTGAGAAAATTAAAATCCATTTTTTAATTATTCCAACATTCTTTGCCATAATAATTGTGGTTATTGACCCACTGACCATAGAGCAGGGTTCACTCCAGCAAAATGCACATGACTTCAGATATATATCTGTGAACTATTTGGCTCTTACATGTAGTTGGCTGCAATATTTTCAAATTGGCTGCATTTTTTTTCTCAATTGGCAACAGAAGTGGTTATGGCAACAATTCAGACAGAGGCAATGCTGTAAATGATCGATAGGGCCAGGGTTATATAAAATAATTATATACGGTACTGTTACCCACACTGCGACGTCACTGCCTGGGTGAAAACATAGGGAACACAGAGGGAGATGTGTATGAGAGACAATGGTAGATCTGCAGTATATACACATTATGATGCAACTTCGGATAATGTAACAAACAGCTACAGGTATGTATATATGCACATACCGACTGCAACATCGGATAGTGTAACAAACAGTTACAGGTATGTATATATGCACATACCGACTGTAACATCGGATAGTGTAACAAACAGTTACAGGTATGTATATATGCACATACCGACTGTAACATCGGATAGTGTAACAAACAGTTACAGGTATGTATATATGCACATACCGACTGTAACATCGGATAGTGTAACAAACAGTTACAGGTATGTATATATGCACATACCGACTGTAACATCGGATAGTGTAACAAACAGTTACAGGTATGTATATATGCACATACCGACTGTAACATCGGATAGTGTAACAAACAGTTACAGGTATGTATATATGCACATACCGACTGTAACATCGGATAGTGTAACAAACAGTTACATGTATGTATATATGCACATACCGACTGTAACATCGGATAGTGTAACAAACAGTTACAGGTATGTATATATGCACATACCGACTGTAACATCGGATAGTGTAACAAACAGTTACAGGTATGTATATATGCACATACCGACTGTAACATCGGATAGTGTAACAAACAGTTACAGGTATGTATATATGCACATACCGACTGTAACATCGGATAGTGTAACAAACAGTTACAGGTATGTATATATGCACATACCGACTGTAACATCGGATAGTGTAACAAACAGTTACAGGTATGTATATATGCACATACCGACTGTAACATCGGATAGTGTAACAAACAATTACAGGTATGTATATATGCACATACCGACTGTAACACTGGATAGTGTAACAAACAGTTACAGGTATGTATATATGCACATACCGACTGTAACACTGGATAGTGTAACAAACAGTTACATGTATGTATATATGCACATACCGACTGTAACACTGGATAGTGTAACAAACAGTTACAGGTATGTATATATGCACATACCGACTGTAACACTAGATAGTGTAACAAACAGTTACAGGTATGTATATATGCACATACCGACTGTAACATCGGATAGTGTAACAAACAGTTACAGGTATTTATATATGCACATACCAACTGTAACACTGGATAGTGTAACAAACAGTTACAGGTATGTATATATGCACATACCGACAGTAACATCGGATAGTGTAACAAACAGTTACAGGTATGTATATATGCACATACCGACTGTAACACAGGATAGTGTAACAAACAGTTACAGGTATGTATATATGCACATACCGACTGTAACACTGGATAGTGTAACAAACAGTTACAAGTATGTATATATGCACATACCGACTGTAACACTGGATAGTGTAACAAACAGTTACATGTATGTATATATGCACATACCGATGGTAACACTGGATAGTGTAACAAATAGTTACAGGTATGTATATATGCACATACCGACTGTAACACTGGATAGTGTAACAAACAGTTACAGGTATGTATATATGCACATACCGACTGTAACACTGGATAGTGTAACAAACAGTTACAGGTATGTATATATGCACATACCGACTGTAACACTGGATAGTGTAACAAACAGTTACAGGTATGTATATATGCACATACCGACTGTAACACTGGATAGTGTAACAAACAGTTACATGTATGTATATATGCACATACCGACTGTAACACTGGATAGTGTAACAAACAGTTACAGGTATGTATATATGCACATACCGACTGTAACATCGGATAGTGTAACAAACAGTTACAGGTATGTATATATGCACATACCGACTGTAACATCGGATAGTGTAACAAACAGTTACAGGTATGTATATATGCACATACCGACTGTAACATCGGATAGTGTAACAAACAGTTACAGGTATGTATATATGCACATACCGACTGTAACATCGGATAGTGTAACAAACAGTTACAGGTATTTATATATGCACATACCAACTGTAACACTGGATAGTGTAACAAACAGTTACAGGTATGTATATATGCACATACCGACTGTAACACCGGATAGTGTAACAAACAGTTACAGGTATGTATATATGCACATACCGACTGTAACACTGGATAGTGTAACAAACAGTTACAGGTATGTATATATGCACATACCGACTGTAACACTGGATAGTGTAACAAACAGTTACAGGTATGTATATATGCACATACCGACTGTAACACTGGATAGTGTAACAAACAGTTACATGTATGTATATATGCACATACCGACTGTAACACTGGATAGTGTAACAAACAGTTACAGGTATGTATATATGCACATACCGACTGTAACACTGGATAGTGTAACAAACAGTTACAGGTATGTATATATGCACATACCGACTGTAACATCGGATAGTGTAACAAACAGTTACAGGTATGTATATATGCACATACCGACTGTAACATCGGATAGTGTAACAAACAGTTACAGGTATTTATATATGCACATACCAACTGTAACACTGGATAGTGTAACAAACAGTTACAGGTATGTATATATGCACATACCGACAGTAACATCGGATAGTGTAACAAACAGTTACAGGTATGTATATATGCACATACCGATGGTAACACTGGATAGTGTAACAAACAGTTACAGGTATGTATATATGCACATACCGACTGTAACACTGGATAGTGTAACAAACAGTTACAGGTATGTATATATGCACATACCGACTGTAACACTGGATAGTGTAACAAACAGTTACAGGTATGTATATATGCACATACCGACTGTAACACTGGATAGTGTAACAAACAGTTACAGGTATGTATATATGCACATACCGACTGTAACACTGGATAGTGTAACAAACAGTTACATGTATGTATATATGCACATACCGACTGTAACACTGGATAGTGTAACAAACAGTTACAGGTATGTATATATGCACATACCGACTGTAACACTGGATAGTGTAACAAACAGTTACAGGTATGTATATATGCACATACCGACTGTAACACTGGATAGTGTAACAAACAGTTACAGGTATGTATATATGCACATACCGACTGTAACACTGGATAGTGTAACAAACAGTTACAGGTATGTATATATGCACATACCGACTGTAACTCTGGATAGTGTAACAAACAGTTACAGGTATGTATATATGCACATACCGACTGTAACACCACTGTAACATAAACTCCAAACACGACAGATCACAGTGATGTAATATGACACTTAGAGATCTATATTTGATCTCTCGAGTTGAATCGGATCATTATGGTTTTCATTACATATAAGAGGCAGCCGCAGCATCTTATTCGAGTTTATAAAGCAATAATCTAATAATCATAAATGGTGTTTGTTTCTATCAATATTTAGGTTATCCCAAGGGAGTGCGAAGGTCTAGGTTCCATCTATGCACTACATATTTAACTTTCTATCAGTATATATGTGATCTTATCCCAAGGGAGTGCGATGGGACCAGGTCTAGGTTCCATCTATGCACTACATATTTAACTTTCTGTCAGTATATATGTGATCTTATCCCAAGGGAGTGCGAAGGGACCAGGTCTAGGTTCCATCTATGCACTACATATTTAACTTTCTATCAGTATATATGTGATCTTATCCCAAGGGAGTGCGAAGGGACCAGGTCTAGGTTCCATCTATGCACTACATATTTAACTTTCTATCAGTATATATGTGATCTTATCCCAAGGGAGTGCGAAGGGACCAGGTCTAGGTTCCATCTATGCACGACATATTTAACTTTCTATCAGTATATATGTGATCTTATCCCAAGGGACACCGAAGGGACCAGGTCTAGGTTCCATCTATGCACTACATATTTAACTTTCTATCAGTATATATGTGATCTTATCCCAAGGGAGTGCGAAGGGACCAGGTCTAGGTTCCATCTATGCACTACATATTTAACTTTCTATCAGTATATATGTGATCTTATCCCAAGGGAGTGCGAAGCGACCAGGTCTAGGTTCCATCTATGCACTACATATTTAACTTTCTATCAGTATATATGTGATCTTATTCCAAGGGAGTGCGAAGGGCCGATAACGGACGTGTCATAAATTAATGATCAATCAGCGTAATTGTACTTTTTGTTTGGACCCGTTAACCATTTATTACATCACCTCACATTATTTCAATATATCACCAAATATTTGGGATTTTAATATATTTTATACAGCAATAATGAATAGAAAGCAATAACAATGTACATACTTTTGGTGAGAAATTGTATATGCTATCATTAACATATTTGGAAATTGGTCACAAAATCATGTTTCAATAGGCCCTTTCCGTAGTGGAAAACTCTTTCTGCAAGTCTTCATTACGTAATCATCTTTCAACTATCATCATGTTTCTCAACATCGTAGTGTGTGTTGCGTTAATTACTGAAAACAAAAGAAAAACACGATAAAATCATGAATGTATTCTCAATTCTCACACCAACTTTCGTATTTATTTGAAAGATTAATATGCTATACGAAATAAGCTTTTAATACGCCCCTTCCTTAGCCGAATATCTATAGCCGAATCCTCCTTCCGCGGTCATGACTGAATACCGAAAGGAGCGCTATAAGATCACCATTTTATCACCGATTGTCATAAAACTTTCAGATTAAACGTATTTTATAATTATTTTCATAAAACCATCTCATTTTCAAAGATTGTATAATAAATAAGCTTTTAATGCGCTCCTTCCGTAGACGAATGCTCCTTCCGCAGTCATGACTGAATACCGAAAGGAGCCCTCCTTCCGCAGAATTTGACAGATTATCGTACAAGACCACCGTTTTACAATCGATTGACATAAAACATTCAGATTTAACGTATTTTATAATTATTTTCATAAAACCATCTCATTTTCAAAGATTGTATAATAAATAAGCTTTTAATGCGCTCCTTCCGTAGACGAATGCTCCTTCCGCGGTGATGACTGAAAACCGAAAGGAGCGATCCTTCCGCAGAATTTGACAACTTAAGCTATAAGATCACCATTTTATCATCGATTGTCATAAAACTTTCAGATGTAACGTATTTTATCATTATTTACATAAAGGCATAACTTTTTTTAACATTACATACGAAATAAGCTTTTAATGCGCTCCTTCCGTAGACGAATGCTCCTTCCGCGGAAGGAGCGCTCCTTCCGGGTTTCAGTCATACCGGTAGTAAATGGTATGTTACCTAGAAGGACTGGATTCAGCACGAACAATAACATAAATAAATAAAATCGCAAAGTAAAATATAATTCGTTTCAATTTTCGTTAATGATAGATGCAGTAACGATAAATACAGTGGGCAGTAATCTGGGGGAGCATTTTCGGATATGTTCTAATAAGATCGGTAAAAGCAAGGTTTGCAGAAATCAATCAAAGATGGCGGATGATACTGGTTGGACACGGCGTTTGTTTAAAACCCTTGCTGAATGCTACGATTTCATACATACATATGAGATTCAATCTACGTATGTAACGGGGACCGCGGTAAAGCAGTTTGGAAAGCTTGGTGAGCCTAGTTGTTGGTATTTCTAGGGATCTTAGATATATCTGTCTATAATCTTATCAATTATTGATTCAATAGTCTGAATAGAAACATGCAAAATAGTCCACTATCAATGTTTATCAGGAAAATCGCGCACCGTCCGAATGGATACAACTTCAGAGTGACCCAAATGTTAGATTTCGTTAAAGGCTAAACGGTGTAAACCACAGTATCATTACTACCGCTTCAGTGTGAGTTTCAGGTTCATTTTATTATGTCATGTATGGATGTCTCGGGCTAACCGCTGTACATTACTGCCACTTCATTGTGAGTTTCTGGTTCGTTTTAGGCCGTATATGATGTCTAGGGCTAAACCACTGTACATTACTGCCACTTCAGGATGAGTTTCATGTTCGTTTTAGGTCGTATATGATGTCTCGGGCTAAACCACTGTACATTACTGCCGCTTCAGGGTGAGTTTCAGGTTCATTTTAGGTCGTATATGATGTCTCGGGCTAAACCACTGTACATTACTGCCGCTTCAGGGTGAGTTTCAGGTTCATTTTAGGTCGTATATGATGTCTCGGGCTAAACCACTGTACATTACTGCCACTTCATGGTGAGTTTCAGGTTCGTTTTAGGTCGTATATGATGTCTCGGGCTAAACCACTGTACATTACTGCCGCTTCAGGGTGAGTTTCAGGTTCATTTTAGGTCGTATATGATGTCTCGGGCTAAACCACTGTACATTACTGCCGCTTCAGGGTGAGTTTCAGGTTCATTTTAGGTCGTATATGATGTCTCGGGCTAAACCACTGTACATTACTGCCGCTTCAGGGTGAGTTTCAGGTTCATTTTAGGTCGTATATGATGTCTCGGGCTAAACCACTGTACATTACTGCCGCTTCAGGGTGAGTTTCAGGTTCGTTTTAGGCCGTATATGATGTCTCGGGCTAAACCACTGTACATTACTGCCACTTCATGGTGAGTTTCAGGTTCATTTTAGGTCGTATATGATGTCTCGGGCTAAACCACTGTACATTACTGCCGCTTCAGGGTGAGTTTCAGGTTCATTTTAGGTCGTATATGATGTCTCGGGCTAAACCACTGTACATTACTGCCGCTTCAGGGTGAGTTTCAGGTTCATTTTAGGTCGTATATGATGTCTCGGGCTAAACCACTGTACATTACTGCCGCTTCAGGGTGTGTTTCAGGTTCGTTTTAGGCCGTATATGATGTCTCGGGCTAAACCACTGTACATTACTGCCACTTCATGGTGAGTTTCAGGTTCATTTTATGTCATGTATGGATGTCTCAGGCTAAACCGCTGTACATTACTGCCACTTCATTGTCAGTTTCATGTTCATTTTATGTCATGTATGGATGTCTCATGTTAAACCGCTGTACATTACTGCCGCTTCAGGGTGAGTTTCAGGTTCATTTTATGTCATGTATGGATGTCTCATGTTAAACCGCTGTACATTACTGCCGCTTCCGGATGAGTTTCAGGTTCATTTTATGTCATGTATGGATGTCTCATGTTAAACCGCTGTACATTACTGCCGCTTCAGGGTGAGTTTCATGTTCATTTTATGTCATGTAGGGATGTCTCAGGCTAAACTGCTGTACATTACTGCCGCTTCAGGGTGAGTTTCATGTTCATTTTATGTCATGTAGGGATGTCTCAGGCTAAACCGCTGTACATTACTGCCGCTTCAGGGTGAGTTTCAGGTTCATTTTATGTCATGTATGGATGTCTCACCGCTGTACATTACTGCTGCTTCAGGTTGAGTTTCATGTTTGTTTTAGGCCGGGCATGGATGTCTCGGAATCAAGTGATCCACTATGTTGGTACAGCAGACATTCCATTGTACATTACTGACATATGATTATTAATAAGCTGACATTGTTTATTTATAGAGTTGGAAAGTATAGGAAGCAAGAAGTTGTTTTGGGACAACAACACACCATACTTCAAGCTGGGGCATAACATTTTGTATTGCCAACATGGTAAAGACCAGCACAGAAAAAGAAAGGCGAAAAGGGTTAGTTTAATTATCGTAACATTATTTTTATCTATCGGTGCAGAACATAGAGATGCTTTAATTTTTGTGCAAGGAAAATGTTGTTACTTCGAAATATATGAACAGAAGCATTTCAGAAGATTGTAAATAAATACATGTATATCCTCTATTTAACAGGCAACTAAATCGGCAGACCATGATTATATGGGAAAGCGTTTTCTAGTGCATACTTCGAGAAAACTTGGATGTTCATCCAAGATCATCATAAAAGAATTGGTTACGTTTCCACTATTCAAGGTATGTTACTTAGCTTTAATGTTTATACCCCCCCCGCCTATAGAGTGACGTCTGCTATGAGAGCCCCTGATGTAATCTATATCCAAGAGAAGAGAAAACGTGGATTTAAATGTCATGCTGTTAGGCACAATCATAACGGTCCAACCTGAAGCGAACGCGCTACCACTGGACTATCATGACTTCCGCAAATATGTTTAGTTTAAGACGACAGCAAATATAGTTTCCTCTATGTTTATTGCAGGCTACTAAAGATGATAAAAATCATAGATGTAAGCTTGGAAAAGAGCTGAGGGAAAACTTGAACATGGGTGATGTGAAAACTGAGAAAATGTTCAGTGTTATTTTCCAAAATATTCATGACAATCATCCAACTGGAAAGGTAACTATATTGAATCTATAAAGTAGTAGATATTAATGCACCCACTACTAACAGTTAGTATCAAGGGTGACAGTGACACAGTGGTCTAATGGTTATGTAACTTGACCTGCATGTCATAAGTCGAAGGTTCAACACCTGCTGACACAGAGATATTTAATAATGTTAGGCAAGTTAGATTTTGGTACGTGAATTTGCAGCAATGCATACTTCTTAATAGCTATTTTCTCCATAGATGTTTATAACAGCTTCAGATCAAGGGTATTGATATTTTGGGAATAATTTGAATGAGATTTGTTCACAAATAGATATTCTGTACACTAGCACTACATAAAAGCACAGCTAGAACCAGATCAAACAGCAACACACAGTATGTTTAGTCTGATCACACTCTATGCTCTTTTGTTTATGCTAATTTATTTTAGCTTGATAAAATAGAATCGTGCTCCAGTCAGCTTCCTCGAACAAACGAGTACATAGGAATGTGGATACGTTTCTTGATCAAGGAAAGGACAGTCCTGACTGGGCTCAAACTCACTCCCAGTCAACAATGCAGTTGTTACTAGACCAGGCCGATCCACTTACTTACGCTGTATTTACGGGAACGCTTTGGATCTATGTTGTATGCACATTATTTTCAGTGGCAAGGGACTAGAATTTATAATATTTATATACATGTGTGTGAAATTATTGAACCATGCTCTTGTCAGGGCACATGCAAAACATGGTGTTCTTCTGCACATAAAATAAGTGCAATAGATGTATATTGCTTACCAAAATGAGGATACATTTAGCATCTTCCATATTTCGCACAATACGTATGCATAGTCACTTCTCCCAAAAATTCTGACCTAGAATGAACCCTGCAATATAATTAATACAGGTGACAAGATATGCACCTTTCACTGTATGAGCCATTGATAACCTTTACCATTGTGTATCTAGGTACATATTGTATAATTGTTAAATTTTTATAATTTTACTTAATGCAATTATTGTAGTATGCAGAAACCTCCCAGCCTGTTGACAAGGCAATTATCACGAAAATTCACGAAATGGTTGCAGAAGATGTAAAGGAGCCTGGTGACATCAAAGCCTTTATTCCTTTAATAACTAGCTCCCAGCCAAGTGTTTCTAATCGACGCTTTAATCCTTCAGTAAGAACAATAAAAAACCACATGTACTTGGCATCAAAGAAGGAGAGATGTAGTAGATCAGACCAAAAGAATCTGAAACAATTTGTAAGTGATATATCTTATTGCATATGTTGATATTGTTCCCATCAGTTTGCATTGGCACAAGACACCCGGTTTTTCCATATTGACCATTGTCAATGAGTAATATTGTAACACCCTACCCTCTGTGCATTTCCATGGAGTGTGGTGATGCATGTTTACTGGCAGCGCTATAGGAATTTGACCGTTGCTCTATGAAACAAACAGAACGACAGATCGCCTTCGAATGTCACGCCATAAACACCAGGAGGTCCAGTTTCGTGTATTCTTGCTGGTTTTGATATGATAATCCTCAAGTATTGTTCTGTTTTAGGAACATCCCTGGTGTAGTTAATCCTATCCGTGTTACTGAATATTCCTGTTAAGTGATTGATGGGTGTAATTTGAAGTTTAGACCCAACTGTATATTGCTTAGCATGTAGGCTGCCATCTTGAATGTACACGGTGTATTAGACGCTACGCGACAGTGTTCTATACACTGCTTTCGTAAACAAAGCGTATCGCTTGTATGTTGCATTCATAGAGGGCGAATTTGTCTAAACGTACGTTTCGGGGAGCCTCTTTATAAGTGTATGTATGTTATTGATATGTATGCAGTGTTTAGTTGACGCAACAGTTCTATTTTAATTTTTAGTTGTGAGTACCTGTGGTACTACGAAATTTGTGTGTGACGTAATGCGACATGTTGGCAGCATCATGCGACATGTGGGGCACGCGCATGCACTGCGACATGTGGATTCCACAGTGTGCACCCACAGGTTGCACATCCCACACGTCGCATTGTGTGTTAGTGTAAATACGAGGCAGAATGTCATTCTTGGCCTCCAACACTCCGAAATACCCAGAAATCCTTGCCTGTCCGCATAACATAGCAGACGGCAGTTTGTTATATCGTATATTGTATAGTGATCGTTAATAGTCACACATATGCGTATCAGTTGCGCTAGAGTAAAAGACGATAGAAGAACATAACATCATTGTCGTCATTTAGTCAATTGTCCGCTGTGATCAGCCCACGTCCTGTCCTCCCGTCTGCCCACTAGATTGACCCCGGTTGGCGCATAACAATATTGACCACTGATATGGAGTGTTCACATTCTTTTCACAGTATTTTCATATCTGATTTTGACAATGAGGCACGGCTCACACTATTGTTCACATTAAAATTGTAAATTGTTATGGCAGGCAGGTGCTTGCAATAACTTTATACAAGTATTGATTATTTTTCAATTTATTATCCATAAATGCACATATATGATTGTGGGATAGGGATAAAACAGTCTAATTATTACAAATATTGATGCAGTACCAGCACACAGTTCCTTGTGTTTGTAATGTTAAATATTGCATCAGCACATTTGTATATTGCAGTTGGACGAATGGCAACTTGACAATGCCAAGGATCTTGTGTACATTAGACTTAAATCTGAAAATGAGGTACTAGTTGCATAGTTACTATAAATATTCTGTTGATTGTATTTCTTGTCCTTTCAGCTTAATACCGCCCTCTATTGTGCGTGTATTCTTAGCTAGGTTTCACAAACATGTTGACAAACAGGACCTACTTTAAACCATGTGCTCTACTGTATGTGCACACCATGCAACAGTTAATTCCAATAATCCGGAATTTATTTGTTTTATTTGTTACATACAAGTGTCAGTCCATCATTTGATTGACAGAAGGCGCCGACTCTGGAAATGTTCATTGCCATGTCAGTTGTACATTTTCTAAAAACCGTCATCGCCTCCTGTACTGCAACAGCTTTAGACATATCCAGAGCCATTCGGTGCTGGTGACAACAACAATTGAAAGGGAACAAAGGAGTTGAACATGGCTAATACCTGTACAACAATTTTGTTATGTTGCAAAATCACTTTTAATGTCGTCTTAAAAGTTAAATTTATCATTACTTGTACTACTTGGTTGTTTTTTCTACACATAGCAAGTCTAACCTGGTTGCATTACTTGTATTACTATATTAAATGACATTAGAGTCAATAAATGCACTAGCTAGCCTTTGTAGTTTAATGGTTGAACACTTTCTAGCTTGGAAAGAGGACTGGGTTCGAATCCCAGCGGGGGCAGTGCAATTGTCTCTGTGTCACCGTTGAACCAACTTATACACCTTATATTAAGCCAGCTCTTTGGCCCAGCTGTTGTTTTGTGAAGTTCCTTTGCCCAAAACACTTGCAAATATCAGGACTTGCTATTCTGACAGATCACGGGAAATAGCTTGTTATTTATGTGACTGGTTTATTGAAAATCGTATTCTACTAAATGCTGAACATACCACAAAGTAGGCACAGTCTAAACTAGTTACATCCGTATTGATTATATCCGTGATATTTGCCAAGTTTCACTCGCCCGGTTGTAACATGTACTCGTAAATGCAAGTGAAAATTTCAACCCCAATGAAAATTACTTATTTATTACATTATTGTTGGGTTTTTTTCACAGAAATTGCTGGTGGTACTACAGACAGAGTGGCAACAACAGATGTTGCAACAATATGGATGTACAGTCTTGTTGGATGCCACATATTGTACCTCAAAATTTGATATTCCACTGTTCTTCCTGGCTGTGAAAACCAATAATACCCACCAGGTTGTAGCAGCATTCATCACTGAAGATGAATCATCGTTCTCATTAAAAGAAGCCTTGTCAATTCTTAAGACGAACAATCCACATTGGGCTCCAAAACACTACGTCACTGATTTTGACGAAAAAGAAATATCAGAAATGGAAAGCCTGTTCCCTGGTAATTGGATATTTCCGAAATTGGTACTGGCTGGTATATGTTTTGTTTAACCCCAATTAGATATTTGTTTAGTAGTGGTCTCTTGGACCGGGCGTCTGTAATTGTATCTGTATCATATGTCTTTGACACGTTTGGAATTTTAGCATAATTACATAATTAACTCTTTCACCACCAATGTCGCCTAACAGCGACTTGGTAGAGAGCATACACCCAGATAAGACGACACAGATCAGGCTGTATGATGTTTGATATTTAGATAGTGGAGCTGAATATATTTAGTTACAACAACCTACATAGCCGAGTGTGGTTACCTATCAACAACTCTTCTTTATTGCAGAAGCAAATGGTATTCTCTGTGACTTTCACAGAGTGCAGGCTTGGCATCGGTGGATAGCAAGAGGTGCAAATAAAGTGGAAAACAAGAGCATAACTATGACAATGATGAAGGCCATTGCAGAGGAACGATCTGTTGATGGTTGTCAACTAAATATTGACACCTTATTGCAGTCGAGCCAGATCTCGAACAACGTTAAGAATTATTTCTTACGCATATGGTTGCCAATCAAAGAGGTTATAATTTGTTATCATTATAAACATAAACATCCGTTGTTAGCAAGTGATGAAGTGTAATATATTCATTCGCCTTTTAAAATATATATCATTGCATTAGTCGATTGCCAATCGGACAGACGAGAAGTATATTGCAATTGTGTCATCAATTGAAATAGTTTGAATATCGGCTTTTAATGCATAATGAGATAACACAGTGATGATCACCGTTGTTTACATTGTTACACGATTTCAATAAGTTATCATATTTAGGCACATTTTTAGTAACCCGTTTCTGCATTTGATAATAATGTCAAACCAAAGTAACAGTTAATATATACTGTATGTATAGTTGGTAGTAAGGGTTGTATATCACTCACTGTAGTTAGAATTTGACACATATTTGATACACCATCCATTCCGCCATTCCATATACTGATAAACCATCCATTCCACCATTCCATATACTGATACATCATCCATTCCATATACTGATACACCATCCATTCCGCCATTCCATATACTGATACACCATCCATTCCGCCATTCCATATACTGATACACCATCCATTCCACCATTCCATATACTGATACATCATCCATTCCACAGTTCCATATACTGATACACCATTCATTCCATATACTGATACACCATCCATAACACCATTCCATATACTGATAGACCATCCATTCCACCATTCCATATACTGATAAACCATCCATTCCACAATTCCATATACTGATACACCATCCAGTCCACCATTCCATATACTGATAAACCATCCATTCCACAATTCCATATACTGATACACCATCCAGTCCACCATTCCATATACTGATACACCATCCATTCCATATACTGATACACCATCCATTCCACCATTCCATATACTGATAAACCATCCATTCCACCATTCCATATACTGATACACCATCCATTCCACCATTCCATATACTGATACACCATCCATTCCACCATTCCATATACTGATACACCATCCATTCCACCATTCCATATACTGATACACCATCCATTCCACCATTCCATATACTGATACACCATCCATTCCACCATTCCATATACTGATACACCATCCATTCCACCATTCCATATACTGATACACCATCCATTCCACCATTCCATATACTGATACACCATCCATTCCACCATTCCATATACTGATACACCATCCATTCCACCATTCCATATACTGATACACCATCCATTCCACCATTCCATATACTGATACACCATCCATTCCACCATTCCATATACTGATACACCATCCATACCACCATTCCATATACTGATACACCATCCATTCCACCATTCCATATACTGATACACCATCCATTCCATATACTGATACACCATCCATAGCACCATTCCATATACTGATACACCATCCATTCCACCATTCCATATACTGATACACCATCCATTCCACCATTCCATATACTGATACACCATCCATTCCACCATTCCATATACTGATACACCATCCATAGCACCATTCCATATACTGATACACCATCCATTCTGCCATTCCATATACTGATACACCATCCATTCCACCATTCCATATACTGATACACCATCCATTCCACCATTCCATATACGCATACACCATCCATTCCATCGTTCCATATACTAATACACCATCCATAGCACCATTCCATATACTGATACACCATCCATTCCACCATTCCATGTACTGATACACCATCCATTCCACCATTCCATATACTGATACACCATCCATTCCACCATTCCATATACTGATACACCATCCATACCACCATTCCATATACTGATACACCATCCATTCCACCATTCCATATACTGATACACCATCCATTCCACCATTCCATATACTGATACACCATCCATTCCACCATTCCATATACTGATACACCATCCATTCCACATTCCATATACTGATACACCATCCATTCCATATACTGATACACCATCCATTCCACCATTCCATATACTGATACACCATCCATTCCACCATTCCATATACTGATACACCATCCATTCCACCATTCCATATACTGATACACCATCCATTCCACAATTCCATATACTGATACACCATCCATTCCATATACTGATACACCATCCATACACCATTCCATATACTGATACACCATCCATTCCACCATTCCATATACTGATACACCATCCATTCCACCATTCCATATACTGATACACCATCCATTCCACCATTCCATATACTGATACACCATCCATTCCACCATTCCATATACTGATACACCATCCATTCCACCATTCCATATACTGATACACCATCCATTCCACCATTCCATATACTGATACACCATCCATTCCACCATTCCATATACTGATACACCATCCATACCACCATTCCATATACTGATACACCATCCATTCCACCATTCCATATACTGATACACCATCCATTCCACCATTCCATATACTGATACACCATCCATTCCATATACTGATACACCATCCATACACCATTCCATATACTGATACACCATCCATTCCACCATTCCATATACTGATACACCATCCATTCCACCATTCCATATACTGATACACCATCCATTCCACCATTCCATATACTGATACACCATCCATTCCACCATTCCATATACTGATACACCATCCATTCCATATACTGATACACCATCCATTCCACCATTCCATATACTGATACACCATCCATTCCACCATTCCATATACTGATACACCATCCATTCCACCATTCCATATACTGATACACCATCCATTCCACCATTCCATATACTGATACACCATCCATTCCACCATTCCATATACTGATACACCATC
The DNA here is from genome assembly GCA_014843695.1 of Archivesica marissinica. Taxonomy (NCBI): domain Eukaryota; kingdom Metazoa; phylum Mollusca; class Bivalvia; order Venerida; family Vesicomyidae; genus Archivesica; species Archivesica marissinica. The sequence goes on along the minus strand of CM026388.1, from coordinate 2,115,257 downwards.
CATTCCACCATTCCATATACTGATACACCATCCATTCCATATACTGATACACCATCCATTCCACCATTCCATATACTGATACACCATCCATTCCACCATTCCATATACTGATACACCATCCATTCCACCATTCCATATACTGATACACCATCCATTCCACCATTCCATATACTGATACACCATCCATTCCACCATTCCATATACTGATACACCATCCATTCCACCATTCCATATACTGATACACCATCCATTCCACCATTCCATATACTGATACACCATCCATTCCACCATTCCATATACTGATACACCATCCATTCCATATACTGATACACCATCCATAGCACCATTCCATATACTGATACACCATCCATTCCGCCATTCCATATACTGATACACCATCCATTCCACCATTCCATATACTGATACACCATCCATTCCATATACTGATACACCATCCATTCCACCATTCCATATACTGATACACCATCCATTCCACCATTCCATATACTGATACACCATCCATTCCACCATTCCATATACTGATACACCATCCATTCCACCATTCCATATACTGATACACCATCCATTCCACCATTCCATATACTGATACACCATCCATTCCACCATTCCATATACTGATACACCATCCATTCCATATACTGATACACCATCCATACCACCATTCCATATACTGATACACCATCCATTCCACCATTCCATATACTGATACACCATCCATTCCACCATTCCATATACTGATACACCATCCATTCCACCATTCCATATACTGATACACCATCCATTCCACCATTCCATATACTGATACACCATCCATTCCACCATTCCATATACTGATACACCATCCATTCCATATACTGATACACCATCCATTCCACCATTCCATATACTGATACACCATCCATTCCACCATTCCATATACTGATACACCATCCATTCCACCATTCCATATACTGATACACCATCCATTCCATATACTGATACACCATCCATTCCACCATTCCATATACTGATACACCATCCATTCCACCATTCCATATACTGATACACCATCCATTCCACCATTCCATATACTGATACACCATCCATTCCACCATTCCATATACTGATACACCATCCATTCCACCATTCCATATACTGATACACCATCCATTCCACCATTCCATATACTGATACACCATCCATTCCACCATTCCATATACTGATACACCATCTCCATATACTGAATCCATCCACCATTCCATATACTGATACACATCCATTCACCATTCCATATACTGATACACCATCCATTCCACGCACCATTCCATATACTGATACACCATCCATTCCACCATTCCATATACTGATACACCATCCATTCCACCATTCCATATACTGATACACCATCCATTCCACCATTCCATATACTGATACACCATCCATTCCATATACTGATACACCATCCATTCCACCATTCCATATACTGATACACCATCCATTCCATATACTGATACACCATCCATCACCATTCCATATACTGATACACCATCCATTCCATATACTGATACACCATCCATTCCACCATTCCATATACTGATACACCATCCATTCCACCATTCCATATACTGATACACCATCCATTCCACCATTCCATATACTGATACACCATCCATTCCACCATTCCATATACTGATACACCATCCATTCCATATACTGATACACCATCCATTCCACCATTCCATATACTGATACACCATCCATTCCACCATTCCATATACTGATACACCATCCATTCCACCATTCCATATACTGATACACCATCCATTCCACCATTCCATATACTGATACACCATCCATTCCACCATTCCATATACTGATACACCATCCATTCCACCATTCCATATACTGATACACCATCCATTCCACCATTCCATATACTGATACACCATCCATTCCACCATTCCATATACTGATACACCATCCATTCCACCATTCCATATACTGATACACCATCCATTCCATATACTGATACACCATCCATACCACCATTCCATATACTGATACACCATCCATTCCACCATTCCATATACTGATACACCATCCATTCCACCATTCCATATACTGATACACCATCCATTCCACCATTCCATATACTGATACACCATCCATTCCACCATTCCATATACTGATACACCATCCATTCCACCATTCCATATACTGATACACCATCCATTCCATATACTGATACACCATCCATTCCACCATTCCATATACTGATACACCATCCATTCCACCATTCCATATACTGATACACCATCCATTCCACCATTCCATATACTGATACACCATCCATTCCATATACTGATACACCATCCATTCCACCATTCCATATACTGATACACCATCCATTCCACCATTCCATATACTGATACACCATCCATTCCACCATTCCATATACTGATACACCATCCATTCCACCATTCCATATACTGATACACCATCCATTCCACCATTCCATATACTGATACACCATCCATTCCACCATTCCATATACTGATACACCATCCATTCCACCATTCCATATACTGATACACCATCCATTCCACCATTCCATATACTGATACACCATCCATTCCATATACTGATACACCATCCATAGCACCATTCCATATACTGATACACCATCCATTCCACCATTCCATATACTGATACACCATCCATTCCACCATTCCATATACTGATACACCATCCATTCCACCATTCCATATACTGATACACCATCCATAGCACCATTCCATATACTGATACACCATCCATTCCGCCATTCCATATACTGATACACCATCCATTCCACCATTCCATATACTGATACACCATCCATTCCACCATTCCATATACTGATACACCATCCATTCCATCATTCCATATACTGATACACCATCCATAGCACCATTCCATATACTGATACACCATCCATTCCACCATTCCATATACTGATACACCATCCATTCCACCATTCCATATACTGATACACCATCCATTCCACCATTCCATATACTGATACACCATCCATTCCACCATTCCATATACTGATACACCATCCATTCCACCATTCCATATACTGATACACCATCCATTCCACCATTCCATATACTGATACACCATCCATTCCACCATTCCATATACTGATACACCATCCATTCCATATACTGATACCATCCATACCACCATTCCATATACTGATACACCATCCATTCCACCATTCCATATACTGATACACCATCCATTCCACCATTCCATATACTGATACACCATCCATTCCACCATTCCATATACTGATACACCATCCATTCCACCATTCCATATACTGATACACCATCCATTCCATATACTGATACACCATCCATACCACCATTCCATATACTGATACACCATCCATTCCACCATTCCATATACTGATACACCATCCATTCCACCATTCCATATACTGATACACCATCCATTCCATATACTGATACACCATCCATAGCACCATTCCATATACTGATACACCATCCATTCTGCCATTCCATATACTGATACACCATCCAGTCCACCATTCCATATACTGATACACCATCCAGTCCACCATTCCATATACTCATACACCATCCATTCCATCGTTCCATATACTAATACACCATCCATAGCACCATTCCATATACTGATACAGCATCCATTCCACCATTCCATGTACTGATATACCATCCATTCCACCATTCCATATACGCATACACCATCCAATCCACCATTCCATATACTAATACACCATCCATACCACCATTCCATATACTGATACACCATCCATTCCACCATTCCATATACTGATACACCATCCATTCCACCATTCCATATACTGATACACCATCCATTCCACCATTCCATATACTGATACACCATCCATTCCACCATTCCATATACTGATACACCATCCATTCCACCATTCCATATACTGATACACCATCCATTCCATATACTGATATGCCATCCATACCACCATTCCATATACTGATACACCATCCATTCCACCATTCCATGTACTGATACAACACCCATTCCACCATTCCATGTACTGATACACCATCTATTCCACCATTCCATATACTGATACACCATCCATAGCACCATTCCATATACTGATACACCATCCATGCCACCATTCCATATACTGATACACCATCCATTCCACCATTCCATATACTGATACACCATCCATTCCACCATTCCATATACTGATACACCATCCATTCCACAGTTCCATATACTGATACACCATCCATTCCATATACTGATACACCATCCATTCCATATACTGATACACCATCCATTCCACCATTCCATATACTGATACACCATCCATTCCACCATTCCATATACTGATACACCATCCATTCCACCATTCCATATACTGATACACCATCCATTCCATATACTGATACACCATCCATAGCACCATTCCATATACTGATACACCATCCATTCCGCCATTCCATATACTGATACACCATCCATTCCACCATTCCATATACTGATACACCATCCATTCCACCATTCCATATACTGATACACCATCCATTCCACCATTCCATATACTGATACACCATCCATTCCACCATTCCATATACTGATACACCATCCATTCCACCATTCCATATACTGATACACCATCCATTCCACCATTCCATATACTGATACACCATCCATTCCACCATTCCATATACTGATACACCATCCATTCCACCATTCCATATACTGATACACCATCCATTCCACCATTCCATATACTGATACACCATCCATTCCACCATTCCATATACTGATACACCATCCATTCCACCATTCCATATACTGATACACCATCCATTCCACCATTCCATATACTGATACACCATCCATTCCACCATTCCATATACTGATACACCATCCATTCCACCATTCCATATACTGATACACCATCCATTCCACCATTCCATATACTGATACACCATCCATTCCATATACTGATACCATCCATACCACCATTCCATATACTGATACACCATCCATTCCATATACTGATACACCATCCATTCCACCATTCCATATACTGATACACCATCCATTCCACCATTCCATATACTGATACACCATCCATTCCACCATTCCATATACTGATACACCATCCATTCCACCATTCCATATACTGATACACCATCCATTCCACCATTCCATATACTGATACACCATCCATTCCATATACTGATACACCATCCATTCCACCATTCCATATACTGATACACCATCCATTCCACCATTCCATATACTGATACACCATCCATTCCACCATTCCATATACTGATACACCATCCATTCCACCATTCCATATACTGATACACCATCCATTCCACCATTCCATATACTGATACACCATCCATTCCACCATTCCATATACTGATACACCATCCATTCCACCATTCCATATACTGATACACCATCCATTCCACCATTCCATATACTGATACACCATCCATTCCATATACTGATACACCATCCATAGCACCATTCCATATACTGATACACCATCCATTCCACCATTCCATATACTGATACACCATCCATTCCACCATTCCATATACTGATACACCATCCATTCCACCATTCCATATACTGATACACCATCCATTCCACCATTCCATATACTGATACACCATCCATACCACCATTCCATATACTGATACACCATCCATTCCACCATTCCATATACTGATACACCATCCATTCCACCATTCCATATACTGATACACCATCCATTCCACCATTCCATATACTGATACACCATCCATACCACCATTCCATATACTGATACACCATCCATTCCGCCATTCCATATACTGATACACCATCCATTCCACCATTCCATATACTGATACACCATCCATTCCACCATTCCATATACTGATACACCATCCATTCCACCATTCCATATACTGATACACCATCCATTCCACCATTCCATATACTGATACACCATCCATTCCATATACTGATACACCATCCATAACACCATTCCATATACTGATACACCATCCATTCCACCATTCCATATACTGATACACCATCCATTCCACCATTCCATATACTGATACACCATCCATTCCACCATTCCATATACTGATACACCATCCATTCCACAATTCCATATACTGATACACCATCCATTCCACCATTCCATATACTGATACACCATCCATTCCATATACTGATACACCATCCATTCCACCATTCCATATACTGATACACCATCCATTCCACCATTCCATATACTGATACACCATCCATTCCACCATTCCATATACTGATACACCATCCATTCCACCATTCCATATACTGATACACCATCCATTCCACCATTCCATATACTGATACACCATCCATTCCACCATTCCATATACTGATACACCATCCATTCCACCATTCCATATACTGATACACCATCCATTCCACCATTCCATATACTGATACACCATCCATTCCATATACTGATACACCATCCATCCACCATTCCATATACTGATAACCATCCATTCCACCATTCCATATACTGATACACCATCCATTCCACCATTCCATATACTGATACACCATCCATCCACCATTCCATATACTGATACACCATCCATTCCACCATTCCATATACTGATACACCATCCATTCCACCATTCCATATACTGATACACCATCCATTCCACCATTCCATATACTGATACACCATCCATTCCACCATTCCATATACTGATACACCATCCATTCCATATACTGATACACCATCCATACCACCATTCCATATACTGATACACCATCCATTCCACCATTCCATATACTGATACACCATCCATTCCACCATTCCATATACTGATACACCATCCATTCCACCATTCCATATACTGATACACCATCCATAGCACCATTCCATATACTGATACACCATCCATTCTGCCATTCCATATACTGATACACCATCCATTCCACCATTCCATATACTGATACACCATCCATTCCACCATTCCATATACTGATACACCATCCATTCCACCATTCCATATACTGATACACCATCCATACCACCATTCCATATACTGATACACCATCCATTCCACCATTCCATATACTGATACACCATCCATTCCACCATTCCATATACTGATACACCATCCATTCCACCATTCCATATACTGATACACCATCCATTCCACTTCCATATACTGATACACCATCCATTCCATATACTGATACACCATCCATTCCACCATTCCATATACTGATACACCATCCATTCCACCATTCCATATACTGATACACCATCCATTCCACCATTCCATATACTGATACACCATCCATTCCACCATTCCATATACTGATACACCATCCATTCCATATACTGATACACCATCCATACACCATTCCATATACTGATACACCATCCATTCCACCATTCCATATACTGATACACCATCCATTCCACCATTCCATATACTGATACACCATCCATTCCACCATTCCATATACTGATACACCATCCATTCCACCATTCCATATACTGATACACCATCCATTCCACCATTCCATATACTGATACACCATCCATTCCACCATTCCATATACTGATACACCATCCATTCCACCATTCCATATACTGATACACCATCCATTCCACCATTCCATATACTGATACACCATCCATTCCACCATTCCATATACTGATACACCATCCATTCCACCATTCCATATACTGATACACCATCCATTCCATATACTGATACCATCCATCCACATTCCATATACTGATACACCATCCATCCACCATTATATACTGATAACATCCATTCCACCATTCCATATACTGATACACCATCCATTCCACCATTCCATATACTGATACACCATCCATTCCATATACTGATACACCATCCATTCCACCATTCCATATACTGATACACCATCCATTCCACCATTCCATATACTGATACACCATCCATTCCACCATTCCATATACTGATACACCATCCATTCCACCATTCCATATACTGATACACCATCCATTCCACCATTCCATATACTGATACACCATCCATTCCACCATTCCATATACTGATACACCATCCATTCCATATACTGATACACCATCCATTCCACCATTCCATATACTGATACACCATCCATTCCACCATTCCATATACTGATACACCATCCATTCCACCATTCCATATACTGATACACCATCCATTCCACCATTCCATATACTGATACACCATCCATTCCACCATTCCATATACTGATACACCATCCATTCCATATACTGATACACCATCCATACCACCATTCCATATACTGATACACCATCCATTCCACCATTCCATATACTGATACACCATCCATTCCACCATTCCATATACTGATACACCATCCATTCCACCATTCCATATACTGATACACCATCCATTCCACCATTCCATATACTGATACACCATCCATTCCATATACTGATACACCATCCATTCCACCATTCCATATACTGATACACCATCCATTCCACCATTCCATATACTGATACACCATCCATTCCACCATTCCATATACTGATACACCATCCATTCCACCATTCCATATACTGATACACCATCCATTCCACCATTCCATATACTGATACACCATCCATTCCACCATTCCATATACTGATACACCATCCATTCCATATACTGATACACCATCCATTCCACCATTCCATATACTGATACACCATCCATTCCACCATTCCATATACTGATACACCATCCATTCCACCATTCCATATACTGATACACCATCCATTCCACCATTCCATATACTGATACACCATCCATTCCACCATTCCATATACTGATACACCATCCATTCCACCATTCCATATACTGATACACCATCCATTCCATATACTGATACACCATCCATAGCACCATTCCATATACTGATACACCATCCATTCCACCATTCCATATACTGATACACCATCCATTCCACCATTCCATATACTGATACACCATCCATTCCATATACTGATACACCATCCATTCCACCATTCCATATACTGATACACCATCCATTCCACCATTCCATATACTGATACACCATCCATTCCACCATTCCATATACTGATACACCATCCATTCCACCATTCCATATACTGATACACCATCCATTCCACCATTCCATATACTGATACACCATCCATTCCACCATTCCATATACTGATACACCATCCATTCCACCATTCCATATACTGATACACCATCCATTCCACCATTCCATATACTGATACACCATCCATACCACCATTCCATATACTGATACACCATCCATTCCACCATTCCATATACTGATACACCATCCATTCCACCATTCCATATACTGATACACCATCCATTCCACCATTCCATATACTGATACACCATCCATACCACCATTCCATATACTGATACACCATCCATTCCACCATTCCATATACTGATACACCATCCATTCCACCATTCCATATACTGATACACCATCCATTCCACCATTCCATATACTGATACACCATCCATTCCACCATTCCATATACTGATACACCATCCATTCCATATACTGATACACCATCCATTCCACCATTCCATATACTGATACACCATCCATTCCACCATTCCATATACTGATACACCATCCATTCCACCATTCCATATACTGATACACCATCCATTCCACCATTCCATATACTGATACACCATCCATTCCATATACTGATACACCATCCATACACCATTCCATATACTGATACACCATCCATTCCACCATTCCATATACTGATACACCATCCATTCCACCATTCCATATACTGATACACCATCCATACCACCATTCCATATACTGATACACCATCCATTCCACCATTCCATATACTGATACACCATCCATTCCACCATTCCATATACTGATACACCATCCATTCCACCATTCCATATACTGATACACCATCCATTCCACCATTCCATATACTGATACACCATCCATTCCACCATTCCATATACTGATACACCATCCATTCCACCATTCCATATACTGATACACCATCCATTCCACCATTCCATATACTGATACACCATCCATTCCATATACTGATACACCATCCATAACACCATTCCATATACTGATACACCATCCATTCCACCATTCCATATACTGATACACCATCCATTCCACCATTCCATATACTGATACACCATCCATTCCACCATTCCATATACTGATACACCATCCATTCCACCATTCCATATACTGATACACCATCCATTCCATATACTGATACACCATCCATTCCACCATTCCATATACTGATACACCATCCATTCCACCATTCCATATACTGATACACCATCCATTCCACCATTCCATATACTGATACACCATCCATACCACCATTCCATATACTGATACACCATCCATTCCACCATTCCATATACTGATACACCATCCATTCCACCATTCCATATACTGATACACCATCCATTCCACCATTCCATATACTGATACACCATCCATTCCACCATTCCATATACTGATACACCATCCATTCCACCATTCCATATACTGATACACCATCCATTCCACCATTCCATATACTGATACACCATCCATTCCACCATTCCATATACTGATACACCATCCATTCCACCATTCCATATACTGATACACCATCCATTCCACCATTCCATATACTGATACACCATCCATTCCTATACTGATACACCATCCATACACCATTCCATATACTGATACACCATCCTTCCCCATTCCATATACTGATACACCATCCATTCCACCATTCCATATACTGATACACCATCCATTCCATATACTGATACACCATCCATTCCACCATTCCATATACTGATACACCATCCATTCCACCATTCCATATACTGATACACCATCCATTCCACCATTCCATATACTGATACACCATCCATTCCACCATTCCATATACTGATACACCATCCATTCCACCATTCCATATACTGATACACCATCCATTCCACCATTCCATATACTGATACACCATCCATTCCACCATTCCATATACTGATACACCATCCATTCCACCATTCCATATACTGATACACCATCCATTCCATATACTGATACACCATCCATACCACCATTCCATATACTGATACACCATCCATTCCACCATTCCATATACTGATACACCATCCATTCCACCATTCCATATACTGATACACTCCATTCCATATACTGATACACCATCCATTCCACCATTCCATATACTGATACACCATCCATTCCACCATTCCATATACTGATACACCATCCATTCCACCATTCCATATACTGATACACCATCCATTCCACCATTCCATATACTGATACACCATCCATTCCACCATTCCATATACTGATACACCATCCATTCCACCATTCCATATACTGATACACCATCCATTCCACCATTCCATATACTGATACACCATCCATTCCACCATTCCATATACTGATACACCATCCATTCCACCATTCCATATACTGATACACCATCCATTCCACCATTCCATATACTGATACACCATCCATTCCACCATTCCATATACTGATACACCATCCATTCCATATACTGATACACCATCCATTACACCATTCCATATACTGATACACCATCCATTCCACCATTCCATATACTGATACACCATCCATTCCACCATTCCATATACTGATACACCATCCATTCCACAATTCCATATACTGATACACCATCCATTCCACCATTCCATATACTGATACACCATCCATTCCATATACTGATACACCATCCATTCCACCATTCCATATACTGATACACCATCCATTCCACCATTCCATATACTGATACACCATCCATTCCACCATTCCATATACTGATACACCATCCATTCCACCATTCCATATACTGATACACCATCCATTCCACCATTCCATATACTGATACACCATCCATTCCACCATTCCATATACTGATACACCATCCATTCCACCATTCCATATACTG
>CM026388.1:2024836-2102127 GCA_014843695.1 Archivesica marissinica | reverse complement strand
TGCACATTGTTATGTTCGGAAATCATAACTGTTATATATTGCTAATTATGTATTCGTCCATAGTCGAAGCCAATTGACTAAATACAAGGTTATATGTGCTGCGATTATTCAACTGACATTTAACCCTGTTATTTGTGCATTGATATTATACTTTTTGTACATATATATTAATATGATGTGTAAATATGTTATGCTCTTCAGCAATGGAGGAAATAAAAGTATCTATCTATCTATGTTATACTAGCAGTTATAGGTAGATATAGACTATGTTATACTAGCAGTTATAGTTAGGTATAGACTATGTTATACTAGTAGTTATATGTAGATATAGACTATATTATACTAGCAGTTATAGGTAGGTATAGACTCTGTTATACTAGCAGTTATAGGTAGGTATATACTATGTTATACTAGCAGTTATAGGTAGGTATAGAGTATGTTATACTAGCAGTTATAAGTATGTATATACTAGCAGTTATAGGTAGGTATATAGTAGTATTCTACTAGCATTATAGTAGTATAGACACGTTATATCGCTGTTAGATTGTAAGTCTATACTCTGTTGTTACTAGCAGTTATAGTTAGGTATATACTCTGTTATACTAGCAGTTATAGGTAGGTATAGAGTATGTTATACTAGCAGTTATAGGTAGGTATAGACTATGTTATACTAGTAGTTATATGTAGATATAGACTATATTATACTAGCAGTTATATGTAGGTATAGACTCTGTTATACTAGCAGTTATAAATAGTATAACTCTGTTATACTAGCAGTTATAGGTAGGTATATACTCTGTTATACTAGCAGTTATAGGTAGGTATAGACTATGTTATACTAGCAGTTATATGTAGGTACAGATTATGTTATACTAGCAGTTATAGCTAGGTATATACTATGTTATACTAGAAGTTATAGGTAGGTATAGATTATGTTATACTAGAAGTTATAGGTAGGTATATACCCTGTTACACTAACAGTAATAGGTAGGTATATACTATGTTATACTAGGAGTTATAGGTAGGTATATACTCTGTTGTACTAGCAGTTATAGGTAGGTATATACTCTGTTATACTAGCAGTTATAGGTAGGTATATACTCTGTCATACTACCAGTTATAGGTAGGTATAGAGTATGTTATACTAGCAGTTATACGTAGGTATATACGCTGTCATACTAACAGTTATTGGTATGTATATACTCTGTTATACTAGCAGTTATAGGTAGGTATAGAGTATGTTATACTAGCATTTATAAGTAGTTATATACTCTGTCATACTAGCAGTTATAGGTAGGTATATACTCTGTTATACAAGCTGTTATAGGTAGGTATATACTATGTTATACTAGCAGTTATAGGTAGGTATATACTATGTTACACTAGCAGTTATAAGTAGCTGTATACTCTGTTATACTAGCAGTTATATGTATGTATATACTATGTTATACTAGCTGTTATAGGTAGGTATAGACTATGTTATACTAGCAGATATAGGTAGCTATATACTCTGTTACACTAGCAGATATAGCTAGGTATAAACTCTGTTATACTAGCAGTTATAGGTAGGTATAGAGAATGTTATGCTAGCAGTTATAAGTAGGTATATACTCTGTCATACTAGCAGTTATAGGTAGGTATATACTCTGTTATACTAGCTATTATTGGTAGGTATAGACTCTGTTGTACTAGCAGTAATAGGAGGTTATAGACTCTGTTATACAAGCTGTTATAGGTAGGTATATACTCTGTTTTACTAGCAGTTATAGGTAGGTATTGACTACGTTATACTAGCAGATATAGGTTGCTATATACTCTGTTATACTAGCAGTTATAGATATGTATAGACTATGTCATACTAGCAGTTAGAGGTAAGTATATACTATGTTATACTAGCAGTTATAGGTAGGTATAGACTATGTTATACCAGCAGTTATAGGTAGGTATATACTCAGCTATACTAGCAATTATATAGCAGTTATAGGTAGGCATATAGTCTTTTATACCCTAGCGGTTATATGTAGGTATTGACTAGGTTATACTAGCAGTTATATGTAGGTATATACTATGTTATGCTAGCTGTTATAGGTAGGTATAGACTCTGTTATACTAGCAGATATAGATAGCTATATACTCTGTTACACTAGCAGTTATAGGTAGGTATAGACTATGTTATACCAGCGGTTAGATGTATGTATATACTATGTTGTACTAGCAGTTATATGTAGGTATATACTCTGTTATACTAGCAGTTATAGGTAGGTATAGACTATGTTATACTAGCAGTTATATGTATATATACTATATTATACTAGCGGTTATAGGTAGGTATAGACTCGTTATACTAGCAGTTATATGTAGGTACAGATTATGTTATACTAGCAGTTATAGCTAGGTATATACTATGTTATACTAGAAGTTATAGGTAGGTATAGATTATGTTATACTAGAAGTTATAGGTAGGTATATACCCTGTTACACTAACAGTAATAGGTAGGTATATACTATGTTATACTAGGAGTTATAGGTAGGTATATACTCTGTTGTACTAGCAGTTATAGGTAGGTATATACTCTGTTATACTAGCAGTTATAGGTAGGTATATACTCTGTTATACTACCAGTTATAGGTAGGTATAGAGTATGTTATACTAGCAGTTATAAGTAGGTATATACGCTGTCATACTAACAGTTATAGGTATGTATATACTCTGTTATACTAGCAGTTATAGGTAGGTATAGAGTATGTTATACTAGCATTTATAAGTAGTTATATACTCTGTCATACTAGCAGTTATAGGTAGGTATATACTCTGTTATACAAGCTGTTATAGGTAGGTATATACTATGTTATACTAGCAGTTATAGGTAGGTATATACTATGTTACACTAGCAGTTATAAGTAGCTGTATACTCTGTTATACTAGCAGTTATATGTATGTATAGACTATGTTATACTAGCTGTTATAGGTAGGTATAGACTATGTTATACTAGCAGATATAGGTAGCTATATACTCTGTTACACTAGCAGTTATAGCTAGGTATAAACTCTGTTATACTAGCAGTTATAGGTAGGTATAGAGAATGTTATGCTAGCAGTTATAAGTAGGTATATACTCTGTCATACTAGCAGTTATAGGTAGGTATATACTCTGTTATACTAGCTATTATTGGTAGGTATAGACTCTGTTGTACTAGCAGTAATAGGAGGTTATAGACTCTGTTATACTAGCGGTTATAGGTAGGTATTGACTCCGTTATACTAGCAGATATAGGTAGCTATAAACTCTGTTATACTAGCAGTTATAGATATGTATAGACTATGTCATACTAGCAGTTAGAGGTAAGAATATACTATGTTATACTAGCAGTTATAGGTAGGTATAGACTATGTTATACCAGCAGTTATAGGTAGGTATATACTCAGCTATACTAGCAATTATATAGCAGTTATAGGTAGGCATATAGTCTTTTATACTAGCAGTTATAGGTAGGTATTGACTATGTTATACTAGCAGTTATATGTAGGTATATACTATGTTATGCTAGCTGTTATAGGTAGGTATAGACTCTGTTATACTAGCAGATATAGATAGCTATATACTCTGTTACACTAGCAGTTATAGGTAGGTATAGACTATGTTATACCAGCGGTTAGATGTATGTATATACTATGTTGTACTAGCAGTTATATGTAGGTATATACTCTGTTATACTAGCAGTTATAGGTAGGTATATAGTATGTTATACTAGCAGTTATAGGTAGGTATAGACAATGTTATACTAGCGGTTAGATGTATGTATATACTATGTTGTACTAGCAGTTATAGGTAAGTATAGAGTATGTTATACTAGCAGTTATAGGTAGGTATAGACTATGTTATACTAGTAGTTATATGTAGATATATGCTATATTATACTAGCAGTTATAGGTAGGTATAGACTCTGTTATACTAGCAGTTATAGGTAGGTATATACTATGTTATACTAGCAGTTATAGGTATGTATAGAGTATGTTATACTAGCAGTAAAAAGTAGGTATTTACGCTGTCATACTAGCAGTTATAGGTAGGTATATACTCTGTTAAACTAGCAGTTATAGGAAGGTATGGAGTATGTTATACTAGCAGTTATAAGTAGTTATATACTCTGTCATACTAGCAGTTATAGGTAGGTATATACTCTGTTATACAAGCTGTTATAGGTATGTATATACTCTGTTTTACTAGCAGTTATAGGTAGGTATATACTATGTTATAATAGCGGTTATAGGTAGGTATAGATTATGTTATACTAGAAGTTATAGGTAGGTATATACCCTGTTACACTAACAGTAATAGGTAGGTATATACTATGTTATACTATGAGTTATAGGTAGGTATATACTCTGTTGTACTAGCAGTTATAGGTAGGTATATACTCTGTTATACTAGCAGTTATAGGTAGGTATATACTCTGTTATACTACCAGTTATAGGTAGGTATAGAGTATGTTATACTAGCAGTTATAAGTAGGTATATACGCTGTCATACTAACAGTTATAGGTATGTATATACTCTGTTATACTAGCAGTTATAGGTAGGTATAGAGTATGTTATACTAGCAGTTATAAGTAGTTATATACTCTGTCATACTAGCAGTTATAGGTAGATATATACTCTGTTATACAAGCTGTTATAGGTAGGTATAGACTATGTTATACTAGCAGTTATAGGTAGGTATAGACTATGTTACACTAGCAGTTATAGGTAGCTGTATACTCTGTTATACTAGCAGTTATATGTAGGTATAGACTATGTTATACTAGCTGTTATAGGTAGGTATAGACTATGTTATACTAGCAGATATAGGTAGCTATATACTCTGATACACTAGCAGTTATAGCTAGGTATATACTCTGTTATACTAGAAGTTATAGGTAGGTATAGAGAATGTTATGCTAGCAGTTATAAGTAGGTATATACTCTGTCATACTAGCAGTTATAGGTAGGTATATACTCTGTTATACTAGCTATTATTGGTAGGTATAGACTCTGTTATACTAGCAGTAATAGGAGGTTATAGACTCTGTTATACTAGCGATTATAGGTAGGTATTGACTACGTTATACTAGCAGATATAGGTTGCTATATACTCTGTTATACTAGCAGTTATAGATATGTATAGACTTTGTCATACTAGCAGTTAGAGGTAAGTATATACTATGTTATACTAGCAGTTATAGGTTGGTATACACTATGTTATACCAGCAGTTATAGGTAGGCATATAGTCTTTTATTCTAGCAGTTATAGGTAGGTATTGACTATGTTATACTAGCAGTTATATGTAGGTATATACTATGTTATGCTAGCTGTTATATGTAGGTATAGACTCTGTTATACTAGCAGATATAGATAGCTATATACTCTGTTACACTAGCAATTATAGGTAGGTATAGACTATGTTATACCAGCGGTTAGATGTATGTATATACTCTGTTGTACTAGCAGTTATCCGTAGGTATATACTCTGTTATACTAGCAGTTATAGGTAGGTATATAGTATGTTATACTAGCAGTTATAGGTAGGTATAGACAATGTTATACCAGCGGTTAGATGTATGTATATACTCTGTTGTACTAGCAGTTATAGGTAGGTATATACTCTGTTATACTAGCAGTTATAGGTAAGTATAGAGTATGTTATACTAGCAGTTATAGGTAGGTATAGACTATGTTATACTAGTAGTTATATGTAGATATATGCTATATTATACTAGCAGTTATAGGTAGGTATATACTATGTTACACTAGAAGTTATAGGTAGGTATAGAGAATGTTATGCTAGCAGTTATAAGTAGGTATATACTCTGTCATACTAGCAGTTATAGGTAGGTATATACTCTGTTATACTAGCTATTATTGGTAGGTATAGACTCTGTTGTACTAGCAGTAATAGGAGGTTATAGACTCTGTTATACTAGCGGTTAAAGGTAGGTATTGTCTCCGTTATACTAGCAGTTATAGATATGTATAGACTATGTCATACTAGCAGTTAGAGGTAAGTATATACTATGTTATACTAGCAGTTATAGGTAGGTATAGACTATGTTATACCAGCAGTTATAGGTAGGTATATATTCAGCTATACTAGCAATTATAAGCAGTTATAGGTAGGCATATAGTCTTTTATACTAGCAGTTATAGGTAGGTATTGACTATGTTATACTAGCAGTTATATGTAGGTATATACTATGTTATGCTAGCTGTTATAGGTAGGTATAGACTCTGTTATACTAGCAGATATAGATAGCTATATACTCTGTTACACTAGCAGTTATAGGTAGGTATAGACTATGTTATACCAGCGGTTAGATGTATGTATATACTCTGTTGTACTAGCAGTTATATGTAGGTATATACTCTGTTTTACTAGCAGTTATAGGTAGGTATATACTATGTTATAATAGCGGTTATAGGTAGGTATTGACTATGTTATACTAGTAGTTATATGTAGATATATGCTATATTATACTAGCAGTTATAGGTATGTATAGACTTTGTTATACTAGCAGTTAAAAGTAGGTATTTACGCTGTCATACTAGCAGTTATAGGTAGGTATATACTCTGTTAAACTAGCAGTTATAGGAAGGTATGGAGTATGTTATACTAGCAGTTATAAGTAGTTATATACTCTGTCATACTAGCAGTTATAGGTAGGTATATACTCTGTTATACAAGCTGTTATAGGTAGGTATAGAGTATGTTATACTAGCAATTATAGGTAGGTATATATTCGGTTATGCTAGCAGTTATATGTAGGTATAGACTATGTTATACGAGCTAGGTAGGTATATACTATGTTATACTAGTAGTTATAGGTAGATATATACTCTGTTATACTAGCAGTTATAGGTAGGGAAAGATTCGGTTATACTAGCAGTTATAGGTAGGTATATACTCTGCTATGCTAGCAGTTATAGGTAGGTATATACTATGTTATACTCGCAGTTATAGGTAGGTATATATTTTGTTATACTAGCAGTTATAGGTAGGTATAGAGTCTGATATACTAGCAGTTATAGGTAGGTATAGAAAATGTTATACTAGCAGTTATAGATATGTATATACTCTGTTATACTAGCAGTTATGGGTAGGTATAGAGTATGTTATACTAGAAAGTATAGGTAGGTATAGATTCGGTTATGATAGCAGTTATAGGTAGGTATATACTATGTTATACGAGCAGTTATAGGTAGGTATATACTATGTTATACTAGTAGTTATAGGTATATATAGACTCTGTTATACTAGCAGTTATAGGTAGGTATAGATTCGGTTATACTAGCAGTTATAGGTAGGAATATACTCTTCTATGCTAGCAGTTATAGGTAGGTATATACTATGTTATACTAGCAGTTATAGGTAGGTATAGATGTTGTTATACTAGCAGTTATAGGTAGGTATAGAGTATGATATACTAGCAGTTATAGGTAGGTATAGACAATGTTATACTAGCAGTTATAGGTAGGTATAGATTATGTTATACTAGTAGATATAGGTAGGTATAGACTATGTTATACTAGTAGTTATATGTAGATATAGAATATGTTATACTAGCAGTTATAGGTAGGTATATATTCTGTTACTCTAGCAGATATAAGTAGGTATATACTCTGTTATACTAGCAGTTATATATAGGTATAGACTATGTTATACTAGCAGTTATAGGTAGGTATAGACTATGTTATACTAGCAATTATATGTAGGTACAGATTATGTTATACTAGCAGTTATAGCTAGGTATATACTATGTTATACTAGAAGTTATAGGTAGGTATAGATTATGTTATACTAGAAGTTATAGGTAGGTATATACCCTGTTACACTAACAGTAATAGGTAGGTATATACTCTGTTGTACTAGCAGTTATAGGTAGGTATATACTCTGTTATACTAGCAGTTATAGGTAGATATATACTCTGTTATACTACCAGTTATAGGTAGGTATAGAGTATGTTATACTAGCAGTTATAAGTAGGTATATACGCTGTCATACTAACAGTTATAGGTATGTATATACTCTGTTATACTAGCAGTTATAGGTAGGTATAGAGTATGTTATACTAGCAGTTATAAGTAGTTATATACTCTGTCATACTAGCAGTTATAGGTAGGTATATACTCTGTTATAAAAGCTGTTATAGGTAGGTATAGACTATGTTATACTAGCAGTTATAGGTAGGTATAGACTATGTTACACTAGCAGTTATAGGTAGCTGTATACTCTGTTATACTAGCAGTTATATGTAGGTATAGACTATGTTATACTAGCTGTTATAGGTAGGTATAGACCATGTTATACTAGCATATATAGGTAGCTATATACTCTGCTACACTAGTAGTTATAGCTAGGTATAGACTCTGTTATACTAGCAGTTATAGGTAGGTATAGAGAATGTTATGCTAGCAGTTATAAGTAGGTATATACTCTGTCATACTAGCAGTTATAGGTAGTTATATACTCTGTTATACTAGCTAATATTGGTAGGTATAGACTATGTTGTACTAGCAGTAATAGGAGGTTATATACTCTGTTATACTAGCGATTATAGGTAGGTATTGACTACGTTATACTAGCAGTTATAGGTTGCTATATACTCTGTTATACTAGCATTTATAGATATGTATAGACTATGTCATACTAGCAGTTAGAGGTAAGTATATACTATGTTATACTAGCAGTTATAGGTAGGTATAGACTATGTTATACCAGCAGTTATAGGTAGGTATATACTCAGCTATACTAGCAATTATATAGCAGTTATAGGTAGGCATATAGTCTTTTATTCTAGCAGTTATAGGTAGGTATTGACTATGTTATACTAGCAGTTATATGTAGGTATATACTCTGTTACACTAGCAGTTATAGGTAGGTATAGACTATGTTATACCAGCGGTTAGATGTATGTATATACTCTGTTGTACTAGCAGTTATATGTAGGTATAGACTCTGTTATACTAGCAGTTATAGGTAGGTATATACTATGTTATACTAGCAGTTATAGGTAGGTATAGAGTATGTTATACTAGCAGTTATAAGTAGGTATTTACGCTGTCATACTAGCAGTTATAGGTAGGTATATACTCTGTTAAACTAGCAGTTATAGGAAGGTATGGAGTATGTTATACTAGCAGTTATAAGTAGTTATATACTCTGTCATACTAGCAGTTATAGGTAGGTATATACTCTGTTATACAAGCTGTTATAGGTAGGTATATACTCTGTTTTACTAGCAGTTATAGGTAGGTATATACTATGTTATAATAGCGGTTATATGTAGGTATAGTCTATGTTATACTAGCAGCTATAGGTAGGTATGGACTATGTTATACTAGCAGTTATAGGTATGTATAGATTCGGTTATACTAGCAGTTATAGGTAGGTATATACTCTGCTATGCTAGCAGTTATAGGTAGGTATATACTCTGTTATACTAGAACTTATAGATATGTATATACTCTGTTATACTAGCAGCTATAGGTAGCTATAGAGTATGTTATACTAGCAATTATAGGTACGTATAGATTCGTTTATGCTAGCAGTTATATGTAGGTATAGACTATGTTATACGAGCAGTTATAGGTAGGTATATACTATGTTATACTAGTAGTTATAGGTAGATATATACTCTGTTATACTAGCAGTTATAGGTAGGGAAAGATTCGGTTATACTAGCAGTTATAGGTAGGTATATACTCTGCTATGCTAGCAGTTATAGGTAGGTATATACTATGTTATACTAGCAGTTATAGGTAGGTATATATTTTGTTATACTAGCAGTTATAGGTAGGTATAGAGTCTGATATACTAGCAGTTATAGGTAGGTATAGAAAATGTTATACTAGCAGTTATAGCTATGTATATACTCTGTTATACTAGCAGTTATAGGTAGGTATAGAGTATGTTATACTAGAAATTATAGGTAGGTATAGATTCGGTTATGCTAGCTGTTATATGTAGGTATAGACTATGTTATACGAGCAGTTATAGGTAGGTATATACTATGTTATACTAGTAGTTATAGGTAGATATAGACTCTGTTATACTAGCAGTTATAGGTAGGTATAGATTCGGTTATACTAGCAGTTATAGGTAGGTATATACTCTGCTATGCTAGCAGTTATAGGTAGGTATATACTATGTTATAATGGCAGTTATAGGTAGGTATAGAGTATGTCATACTAGCAATAATAGGTAGGTATCGATTCGGTTATGCTAGCAGTTATAGGTAGGTATAGACTATGTTATGCTAGCAGTTATAGGTAGGTATAGACTATGTTATACTAGTAGATATAGGTATATATAGACTATGTTATACTAGCAGTTATAGGTAGGTATATACTCTGTTATACTAGCAGTTATAGGTAGGTATATACTATGTTTTACTAGCAGTTATAGGTATGCATAGACTAAGTTATAATAGCGGTTATAGGTAGGTATTGACTATGTTATACTAGCAGTTATAGGTAGGTATGGACTATGTTATACTAGCGGTTATAGGTAGGTATATACTCTGTTTTACTAGCAGTTATAGGTACGTATAGACTATGTTATACTAGCAGTCATAGGTAGGTATAGACTAGGTTATAATATCGGTTATAGGTAGGTATAGTCTATGTTATACCAGCGGTTAGATGTATGTATATACTCTGTTGTACTAGCAGTTATAGGTAGGTATATACTCTGTTATACTAGCAGTTATAGGTAAGTATAGAGTATGTTATACTAGCAGTTATAGCTAGGTATATACTATGTTATACTAGAAGTTATAGGTAGGTATAGATTATGTTATACTAGAAGTTATAGGTAGGTATATACCCTGTTACACTAACAGTAATAGGTAGGTATATACTATGTTATACTAGGAGTTATAGGTAGGTATATACTCTGTTGTACTAGCAGTTATAGGTAGGTATATACTCTGTTATACTAGCAGTTATCGGTAGATATATACTCTGTTATACTACCAGTTATAGGTAGGTATAGAGTATGTTATACTAGCAGTTATAAGTAGGTATATACGCTGTCATACTAACAGTTATAGGTATGTATATACTCTGTTATACTAGCAGTTATAGGTAGGTATAGAGTATGTTATACTAGCAGTTATAAGTAGTTATATACTCTGTCATACTAGCAGTTATAGGTAGGTATATACTCTGTTATAACAGCTGTTATAGGTAGGTATAGACTATGTTATACTAGCAGTTATAGGTAGGTATAGACTATGTTACACTAGCAGTTATAGGTAGCTGTATACTCTGTTATACTAGCAGTTATATGTAGGTATAGACTATGTTATACTAGCTGTTATAGGTAGGTATAGACCATGTTATACTAGCATATATAGGTAGCTATATACTCTGCTACACTAGTAGTTATAGCTAGGTATAGACTCTGTTATACTAGCAGTTATAGGTAGGTATAGAGAATGTTATGCTAGCAGTTATAAGTAGGTATATACTCTGTCATACTAGCAGTTATAGGTAGTTATATACTCTGTTATACTAGCTATTATTGGTAGGTATAGACTATGTTGTACTAGCAGTAATAGGAGGTTATAGACTCTGTTATACTAGCGATTATAGGTAGGTATTGACTACGTTATACTAGCAGATATAGGTTGCTATATACTCTGTTATACTAGCAGTTATAGATATGTATAGACTATGTCATACTAGCAGTTAGAGGTAAGTATATACTATGTTATACTAGCAGTTATAGGTAGGTATAGACTATGTTATACCAGCAGTTATAGGTAGGTATATACTCAGCTATACTAGCAATTATATAGCAGTTATAGGTAGGCATATAGTCTTTTATTCTAGCAGTTATAGGTAGGTATTGACTATGTTATACTAGCAGTTATATGTAGGTATATACTCTGTTACACTAGCAGTTATAGGTAGGTATAGACTATGTTATACCAGCGGTTAGATGTATGTATATACTCTGTTGTACTAGCAGTTATATGTAGGTATAGACTCTGTTATACTAGCAGTTATAGGTAGGTATATACTATGTTATACTAGCAGTTATAGGTAGGTATAGAGTATGTTATACTAGCAGTTATAAGTAGGTATTTACGCTGTCATACTAGCAGTTATAGGTAGGTATATACTCTGTTAAACTAGCAGTTATAGGAAGGTATGGAGTATGTTATACTAGCAGTTATAAGTAGTTATATACTCTGTCATACTAGCAGTTATAGGTAGGTATATACTCTGTTATACAAGCTGTTATAGGTAGGTATATACTCTGTTTTACTAGCAGTTATAGGTAGGTATATACTATGTTATAATAGCGGTTATATGTAGGTATAGTCTATGTTATACTAGCAGCTATAGGTAGGTATGGACTATGTTATACTAGCAGTTATAGGTATGTATAGATTCGGTTATACTAGCAGTTATAGGTAGGTATATACTCTGCTATGCTAGCAGTTATAGGTAGGTATATACTCTGTTATACTAGAACTTATAGATATGTATATACTCTGTTATACTAGCAGTTATAGGTAGCTATAGAGTATGTTATACTAGCAATTATAGGTAGGTATAGATTCGTTTATGCTAGCAGTTATATGTAGGTATAGACTATGTTATACTAGCAGTTATAGGTAGGTATATACTATGTTATACTAGTAGTTATAGGTAGATATATACTCTGTTATACTAGCAGTTATAGGTAGGGAAAGATTCGGTTATACTAGCAGTTATAGGTAGGTATATACTCTGCTATGCTAGCAGTTATAGGTAGGTATATACTATGTTATACTAGCAGTTATAGGTAGGTATATATTTTGTTATACTAGCAGTTATAGGTAGGTATAGAGTCTGATATACTAGCAGTTATAGGTAGGTATAGAAAATGTTATACTAGCAGTTATAGCTATGTATATACTCTGTTATACTAGCAGTTATAGGTAGGTATAGAGTATGTTATACTAGAAATTATAGGTAGGTATAGATTCGGTTATGCTAGCTGTTATATGTAGGTATAGACTATGTTATACGAGCAGTTATAGGTAGGTATATACTATGTTATACTAGTAGTTATAGGTAGATATAGACTCTGTTATACTAGCAGTTATAGGTAGGTATAGATTCGGTTATACTAGCAGTTATAGGTAGGTATATACTCTGCTATGCTAGCAGTTATAGGTAGGTATATACTATGTTATAATGGCAGTTATAGGTAGGTATAGAGTATGTTATACTAGCAATAATAGGTAGGTATCGATTCGGTTATGCTAGCAGTTATAGGTAGGTATAGACTATGTTATGCTAGCAGTTGTAGGTAGGTATAGACTATGTTATACTAGTAGATATAGGTATATATAGACTATGTTATACTAGCAGTTATAGGTAGGTATATACTCTGTTATACTAGCAGTTATAGGTAGGTATATACTATGTTTTACTAGCAGTTATAGGTATGCATAGACTAAGTTATAATAGCGGTTATAGGTAGGTATTGACTATGTTATACTAGCAGTTATAGGTAGGTATGGACTATGTTATACTAGCGGTT
Organism: Archivesica marissinica; assembly: GCA_014843695.1. NCBI lineage: Eukaryota > Metazoa > Mollusca > Bivalvia > Venerida > Vesicomyidae > Archivesica > Archivesica marissinica. The sequence goes on along the minus strand of CM026388.1, from coordinate 2,088,550 downwards.
ATAGGTAGGTATATACTCTGTTTTACTAGCAGTTATAGGTACGTATAGACTATGTTATACTAGCAGTTATAGGTAGGTATAGACTAGGTTATAATATCGGTTATAGGTAGGTATAGTCTATGTTATACCAGCGGTTAGATGTATGTATATACTCTGTTGTACTAGCAGTTATAGGTAGGTATATACTCTGTTATACTAGCAGTTATAGGTAAGTATAGAGTATGTTATACTAGCAGATATAGGTAGGTATAGACTATGTTATACTAGTAGTTATATGTAGATATAGACTATATTATACTAGCAGTTATTGGTAGGTATATACTCTGTTATACTAGCAGTTATAGGTAGATATATACTATGTTATACTAGCAGTTATATGTAGGTATAGAGTATGTTATACTAGCAGTTATAAGTAGGTATATACGCTGTCATACTAGCAGTTATAGGTAGGTATATACTCTGTTAAACTAGCAGTAATAGGTAGGTATGGAGTATGTTATACTAGCAGTTATAGGTAGATATAGACTATGTTATACTAGCAGTTATAGGTAGGTATATATTCTGTTACACTAGCAGATATAAGTAAGTATATACTATGTTATACTAGCAGTTATATATAGGTATAGACTATGTTATACTATTAGTTATAGGTAGGTATATACTATGTTATACGAGCAGTTATAGGTAGGTATATACTCAGCTACACTAGCAATTATATAGCAGTTATAGGTAGGCATATTGTCTTTTATACTAGCAGTTATAGGTAGGTATTGACTATGTTATACTAGCAGTTATATGTAGGTATAGACTATGTTATGCTAGTTGTTATAGGTAGGTATAGACTATGTTATACTAGCAGATATAGGTAGCTATATACTCTGTTACACTAGCAGTTATAAGTAGGTATAGACTATGTTATACCAGCGGTTAGATGTATGTATATACTCTGTTGTACTAGCAGTTATATGTAGGTATATACTCTGTTATACTAGCAGTTATAGGTAGGTATATAGTATGTTATACTAGCAGTTATAGGTAGGTATAGACAATGTTATACCAGCGGTTAGATGTATGTATATATTCTGTTGTACTAGCAGTTATATGTAGGTATATACTCTGTTATACTAGCAGTTATAGGTAAGTATAGAGTATGTTATTCTAGCAGTTATAGGTAGGTATAGACTATGTTATACTAGTAGTTATATGTAGATATAGACTATATTATACTAGCAGTTATAGGTAGGTATAGACTCTGTTATGCTAGCAGTTATAGGTAGGTATATACTATGTTATACTAGCAGTTATAGGTAGGTATAGAGTATGTTATACTAGCAGTTATAAGTAGGTATATACGCTGTCATACTAGCAGTTATAGGTAGGTATATACTCTGTTAAACTAGCAGTTATAGGTAGGTATGGAGTATGTTATACTAGCAGTTATTAGTAGTTATATACTCTGTCATACTAGCAGTTATAGGTATGTATATACTCTGTTATACAAGCTGTTATAGGTAGGTATATACTCTGTTTTACTAGCAGTTATAGGTAGATATAGATTCTGTTATACTAGTACTTATAGGTAGGTATAGATTCGGTTATACTATCAGTTATAGGTAGGTATATACTCTGCTATGCTAGCAGTTATAGGTAGGTATATTCTATGTTATTCTAGCAGTTATAGGTAGGTATAGATTTTGCTATACTAGCAGTTATAGGTAGGTATAGAGTCTGATATACTAGCAGTTATAGGTAGGTATAGACAATGTTATACTAGCAGTTATAGGTAGGTATAGATTATGTTATAATAGTAGATATAGGTAGGTATAGATTATGTTATACTAGTAGTTATAGGTAGGTATATACTCTGTTACACTAGCAGATATAAGTAGGTATATATTATGTTAAACTAGCAGTTATATATAGGTATAGACTATGTTATACTAGCAGTTATAGGTAGGTATATACTATGTTTATAATAGAGGTCATAGGTAGGTATAAACTATGTTATGCTAGCAGCTATTGGTAGGTATAGAGTATGTTATACTAGTAGTTATAGGTAGATATAGACTCTGTTATACTAGCAGTTATAGGTAGGTATATACTCTGCTATACTAGCAGTTATAGGTAGGTATAGAGTATGTTATACTAGCAGTAATAGGTACGTATATACTCTGCTATACTAGCAGTTATTGGTAGGTATATACTCTGTTATGCTAGCAGTTATAAGTAGGTATAGACTATGTTATAACAGCGGTTAGATGTATGTATATACTCTGTTGTACTAGCAGTTATAGGCAGGTATGGACTATGTTATACTAGCGGTTATAGGTAGGTATATACTCTATTATACTAGCAGTTATAGGTAGGTATATACTCTGCTATACTAGCTGTTATAGGTAGGTATATACTCTGTTATACTAGCAGTTATAGGTAGGTATAGAGTCTTTTATACTAGCAGTAATAGGTAGGTATAGACTCTGTTATACTAGCAGTTATAGGTAGGTATATACTATGCTATACTAGTGTCGTAGTGTTGATTATATATGTTCATTTGACAATAAAGGAGTACAAGACTTTAGTATATAATAAATAAAATAAAGTTATCAGGCGTGTTGTTTTTCATTTAATGCAAGTATTGATAGTCAAGGAAAATAATCTAGAAACTTCGAAAGTATTGTCCAGTTACACCAAACACATATATACATAATTATCCACCTGACCTATACTCTGTCCATGTCCCGTTATACATTATATTGATCTCTTACTAACCCGTGATCCGTATTCCACTACACAAAATGTTATAGACTAATGCAATGCTTCGTTGCATTCGCCATCACCATGATATGGTTACAGGTTGCATATTTTGTGTAGTTAGTTGCAACCACGAATAAATATATATATCTTTGATATTGTTCTGTTTTCAGGTTAGTTATATTAGTATTTTGGTAATTTATTACACCCTAATTACGTATTTGAACGAGTTGAGAGTTTGTTTGTATTTTAAAGGAATATACTTGACTGTGTACATTGTTTCACCATCATATGCATTGTTATTGTTTTCATTAAGTCGTGGCATTCGCCATCACCATGATATGGTTACAGGTTGCATATTTTGTGTAGTTAGGTGCAACCACGAATAAATATATATATCTTTGATATTGTACTGTTTTCAGTGCCCTGCTGATCCGAAAGGACCCACGTCCACAACCAAAACAAATAGTTTGCCACGTGCATTTGGCTGTGGCCAGAACAATCGTTCACCGACTGAGCAGGCCGTGACACTAGCAAGTATAGGTAGGTATATACTATGTTATACTAGCAGTTATAGATATGTATATACTCTGTTATACTAGCAGTTATAGGTAGGTATAGAGTATGTTATACTAGCAATTATAGGTAGGTATCGATTCGGTTATGCTAGCAGTTATAGGTAGGTATAGACTATGTTATGCTAGCAGTTATAGGTAGGTATAGACTATGTTATACTAGTAGATATAGGTATATATAGACTATGTTATACTAGCAGTTATAGGTAGGTATATACTATGTTTTACTAGCAGTTATAGGTATGCATAGACTAAGTTATAATAGCGGTTATAGGTAGGTATTGACTATGTTATACTAGCAGTTATAGGTAGGTATGGACTATGTTATACTAGCGGTTATAGGTAGGTATATACTCTGTTTTACTAGCAGTTATAGGTACGTATAGACTATGTTATACTAGCAGTTATAGGTAGGTATAGACTAGGTTATAATATCGGTTATAGGTAGGTATAGTCTATGTTATACTAGCGGTTATAGGTAGGTATGGACTATGTTATACTAGCGGTTATAGGTAGGTATATACTCTGTTATACTAGCAGTTATAGGTAGGCATATACTATGATATACTAGCAGTTATAGGTAGGTATAGATTCTGTTATACTAGCAGATATAGGTAGGTATTGACTTTGTTATACTAGCAGATATAGGTAAGTATATACTCTGTTATATTAGCAGTTATATATAGGTATATACTTTGTTATACTAGCAGTTATAGGTAGGTATAGACTATGTTATAATAGAGGTTTAAGGTAACTATATACTATGTCATACTAGCAGTTATGGGTAGGTATAGACTATGTTATAATAGAGGTTTAAGGTAACTATATACTCTGTTATACTAGCAGTTACAGGTAGGTATATATTCTGTTATACTAGCAGTAATATGTAGGTATAGACTCTGTTATACTAGCAGTTATAGGTAGCTATATACTATGATATACTAGCAGTTATTGATAGGTATAGACTATGTTATCCTAGCAGTTATAGGTAGGTATATAATATGTTGTACTAGCAGTTATAGGTAGGTATAGACTATGTTATACTAGCAGATATAGGTAGGTATATACTCTGTTATACTAGGAGTTATAGATAGATATAGAATATGTTATACTAGCAGTTATATGTAGGTATTGCCTATGTAATAATAGAGGTTATAGGTAGGTATGGACTGTGTTATACTAGCGGTTATAGGTAGGTATATACTCTGTTATACTAGCAGTAATAGGTAGGTATAGACTATGTTACACTAGCAGTCATAGGTAGGTATAGAGTATGTTATACTAGCAGTTATAGGTAGTTATTTACTCTGTTATACTAGCAGTTATAGATATGTATATACTGTTTTACTAGCAGTTATAGGTAGGTATAGACTATGTTATACTAGCAGTTATAGGTAGGTATAGACTAGGTTATAATATCGGTTATAGGTAGGTATAGTCTATGTTATACTAGCGGTTATAGGTAGGTATGGACTATGTTATACTAGCGGTTATATGTAGGTATATACTCTGTTATACTAGCAGTTATAGGTAGGCATATACTATGATATACTAGCAGTTATAGGTAGGTATTGACTTTGTTATACTAGCATATATAGGTACGTATATACTTTGTTATACTAGCAGTTATATATAGGTATAGACTTTGTTATACTAGCAGTTATAGGTAGGTATAGACTATGTTATAATAGCGGTTTAAGGTAACTATATACTATGTCATACTAGCATATATTTATTGGTATAAACTATGTTATTCTAGCAGATATAGGTAGGTATATACTCTGTTATACTAGCAGTTATAGATAGGTATATACTTTGTTATACTAGCGGTTATAGATATGTATAGACTATGTTATACTAGCAGTTATAGGTAGGTATAGACTCTGTCATACTAGCAGATATAGGTAGGTATATACTATGTTATACTAGCAGTTATATGTAGGTATAGACTATGTTTTAATATAGGTTTAAGGTAACTTTATACTATGTTATACTAGCAGTTATGGGTAGATATAGACTATGTTATACTAGCAGTTATAGGTAGGTATATATTCTGTTATACTAGCAGTTATAGGTAGGTATATACTCTCTTATACTAGCAGTTATGTGTAGGTATAGACTATGTTATACTAGCGGTTATATGTAGGTATATACTCTGCTATGCTAGCAGTTATAGGTAGGTATATACTCTGTTATACTAGCAGTTATAGGTAGGTATATATTTTGTTATACTAGCAGTAATATGTATGTATAGACTCTGTTATACTAGCAGTTATAGGTAGCTATATACTATGTTATACTAGCAGTTATTGATAGGTATAGACTTTGTTATCCTAGCAGTTATAGGTAGGTATATACTCTGTTTTACTAGCAGTTATAGGTAGGTATAAACTATGTTATACTAGTAGATATAGGTAGGTATATACTCTGTTATACTAGCAGTTATAGATAGATATAGACTATGTTATACTAGCAGTTATATGTAGGTATTGCCTATGTAATAATAGAGGTTATAGGTAGGTATATACTATGTTATACTAGCAGTAATTGGTAGGTATAGATTATGTTATACTAGCAGTTATAGGTAGGTACATACTCTGTTATACTAGCAGTTATAGATGTGTATAGACTATGTTATACTAGCGGTTATAGGTAGATATATACTCTGTTATACTAGCAGTTATAGGTAGGTATATGCTCTGTTATACTAGCAGTTATAGGTAGGTATAGACTATGTTATACTAGCGGTTATAGGTAGGTATGGACTATGTTATAGTAGCGGTTATAGGTAGGTATATACTCTGTTATACTAGCAGTTATAGGTAGGTATATACTCTGTTATACTATCAGTTATAGGTAGGTATAGACTATGTTATAATAGCGGTTATAGTTAGGTATAGACTATGTTATACTAGCAGTTATAGGTAGGTATGGAGTATGTTATACTAGCGGTTATAGGTAGGTATATACTTTGTTATTCTAGCAGTTATAGGTCGTTATATACTCTGTTATACTAGCAGTTATAGGTTGGTATATACTCTGTTATGATAGCAGTTATACGTAGGTATAGAGTCTGTTATACGTATATACATTGTTATTCTAGCAGTTATAGGTAGTTATATACTCTGTTATACTAGCAGTTATATATATGTATAGACTATGTTATACTAGCCGTTTATGTAGGTATAGACTATATTATACTAGCAGCTATAGGTAGGTATATACTCTGTTATACTAGCAGTTATAGGTAGTTATATACTTTGTTATACTAGCGGTTATAGATATGTATAGACTATGTTATACTAGCAGTTATAGGTAGGTATAGACTCTGTCATACTAGCAGATATAGGTAGGTATATACTCTGTTATACCAGCAGTTATATATAGGTATATACTATGTTATACTAGCAGTTATATGTAGGTATAGACTATGTTTTAATATAGGTTTAAGGTAACTTTATACTATGTTATACTAGCAGTTATGGGTAGATATAGACTATGTTATACTAGCAGTTATAGGTAGGTATATACTCTGTTATACTAGCAGTTATAGGTAGGTATATACTCTGTTATACTAGCAGTTATGTGTAGGTATAGACTATGTTATACTAGCGGTTATATGTAGTTATATACTCTGCTATGCTAGCAGTTATAGGTAGGTATATACTCTGTTATACTAGCAGTTATAGGTAGGTATATATTTTGTTATACTAGCAGTAATATGTATGTATAGACTCTGTTATACTAGCAGTTATAGGTAGCTATATACTATGTTATACTAGCAGTTATTGATAGGTATAGACTTTGTTATCCTAGCAGTAATAGGTAGGTGTATACTCTGTTTTACTAGCAGTTATAGGTAGGTATAAACTATGTTATACTAGTAGATATAGGTAGGTAAATACTCTGTTATACTAGCAGTTATAGATAGATATAGACTATGTTATACTAGCAGATATATGTAGGTATTGCCTATGTAATAATAGAGGTTATAGGTAGGTATATACTATGTTATACTAGCAGTAATATGTAGGTATAGACTATGTTATACTAGCAGTTATAGGTAGGTACATACTCTGTTATACTAGCAGTTATAGATGTGTATAGACTATGTTATACTAGCGGTTATAGGTAGATATATACTCTGTTATACTAGCAGTTATAGGTAGGTATATGCTCTGTTATACTAGCAGTTATAGGTAGGTATAGACTATGTTATACTAGCGGTTATAGGTAGGTATATACTCTGTTATACTAGCAGTTATAGGTAGGTATGTACTATGTTATACTAGCAGTAATAGGTAGGTATATACTCTGCTATGAAAGCAGGTATAGGTAGGTATATACACTGTTTTACTAGCAGTAATAGGTAGGTATAGACTATGTTATACTTGCAGTTATAGATAGGTATACCCTCTGTTATACTATCAGTTATATATAGGTATAGACTATGTTATACTAGCAGTTATAGGTAGGTATAGACTATGTTATAATAGAGGTTTAAGGTAACTCTATACTATGTTATACTAGCACTTATGGGTATATATAGACTATGTTATACTAGCGCTTATAGGTAGGTATGGACTATGTTATACTAGCGATTATAGGTAGGTATATACTTTGTTATTCTAGCAGTTATAGGTAGGTATATACTCTGTTATACTAGCAGTTATAGCTAGGTATATACTGTGCTATGATAGCAGTTATAGGTAGGTATATACTCTGTTATATTAGCAGTTATAGGTAGGTATAGACTCTGTTATACTAGCAGTTATAGGTAGTTATATACTCTGTTATACTAGCAGTTATAGGTAGGTATATACTCTGTTTAACTAGCAGTTATAGGTAGGTATAGACTTTGTTATACCAGCAGTAATAGTTAGGTATAGACTAGGTTATAATAGCGGTTATAGGTAGGTATAGTCTGTTATACTAGCAGTTATAGGTAGGTATGGACTATGTTATAGTAGCGGTTATAGGTAGGTATATACTATGTTATACTAGCAGTTATAGGTAGGTATAGACTATGTTATACTAGCAGTTATAGGTAGGTACATACTCTGTTATACTAGCAGTCATAGATGTGTATAGACTATGTTATACTAGCGGTTATAGGTAGATATATACTCTGTTATACTAGCAGTTATAGGTAGGTATATGCTCTGTTATACTAGCAGTTATAGGTAGGTATAGACTATGTTATACTAGCGGTTATAGGTAGGTATATACTCTGTTATACTAGCAGTTATAGGTAGGTATGTACTATGTTATACTAGCAGTTATAGGTAGGTATGGACTATGTTATAGTAGCGGTTATAGGTAGGTATATACTCTGTTATACTAGCAGTTATAGGTAGGTATATACTCTGTTATACTATCAGTTATAGGTAGGTATAGACTATGTTATAATAGAGGTTATAGGTAGGTATAGACTATGTTATACTAGCAGTTATAGGTAGGTATGGAGTATGTTATACTAGCGGTTATAGGTAGGTATATACTTTGTTATTCTAGCAGTTATAGGTAGTTATATACTCTGTTATACTAGCAGTTATAGGTTGGTATATACTCTGTTATGATAGCAGTTATACGTAGGTATAGAGTCTATTATACGTATATACTTTGTTATTCTAGCAGTTATAGGTAGTTATATACTCTGTTATACTAGCAGTTATATATATGTATAGACTATGTTATACTAGCCGTTTATGTAGGTATAGACTATATTATACTAGCAGCTATAGGTAGTTATATACTTTGTTATACTAGCGGTTATAGATATGCATAGACTATGTTATACTAGCAGTTATAGGTAGGTATAGACTCTGTCATACTAGCAGATATAGGTAGGTATATACTCTGTTATACCAGCAGTTATATATAGGTATATACTATGTTATACTAGCAGTTATATGTAGGTATAGACTATGTTTTAATATAGGTTTAAGGTAACTTTATACTATGTTATACTAGCAGTTATGGGTAGATGTAGACTATGTTATACTAGCAGTTATAGGTAGGTATATACTCTGTTATACTAGCAGTTATAGGTAGGTATATACTCTGTTATACTAGCAGTTATGTGTAGGTATGTACTATGTTATACTAGCAGTTATAGGTAGGTATATACTCTGCTATGAAAGCAGGTATAGGTAGGTATATACACTGTTTTACTAGCAGTAATAGGTAGGTATAGACTATGTTAGACTTGCAGTTATAGGTAGGTATACCCTCTGTTATACTATCAGTTATATATAGGTATAGACTATGTTATACTAGCAGTTATAGCTAGGTATAGACTATGTTATAATAGAGGTTTAAGGTAACTCTATACTATGTTATACTAGCACTTATGGGTAGATATAGACTATGTTATACTAGCGCTTATAGGTAGGTATGGACTATGTTATACTAGCGATTATAGGTAGGAATATACTTTGTTATTCTAGCAGTTATAGGTAGGTATATACTCTGTTATACTAGCAGTTATAGGTAGGTATATACTCTGTTATACTAGCAGTTATAGGTAGGTATAGAGTCTGTTATACTAGCAGTAATAGTTAGGTATATACTATGTTATACTAGCAGTTATAGATAGGTATATACTCTGTTATACTAGCAGTTATAGGTAGGTATATACTCTGTTTTACTAGCAGTTATAGGTAGGTATATACATTGTTATACCAGCAGTAATAGTTAGGTATAGACTAGTTTATAATATCGGTTATATGTAGGTATTGTCTATGTTATACTAGCAGTTATATGTAGGTATGGACAATGTTATATTAGCGGTTATAGGTAGGTATATACTCTGTTATACTAGCAGTTATAGTTAGGTATATACTCTGGTTTACTAGCAGTTATAGGTAGGTATATACTATGTTATACTAGCAGTTATAGGTAGGTATAGAGTCTGTTATACTAGCAGTTATAGTTAGCTATAGACTTTGTTATACTAGCAGATATAGGTCGGTATATACTCTGTTATACTAGCAGTTATATATAGGTATAGACTATGTTATACTACCAGTTATAGGTAGGTATATACTATGTTATACTAGAAGTAATAAGTAGGTATAGACTCTGTTATATTAGCAATTATAGGTAGATATATACTCTGATATACTAGTAGTTATTGATAGGTATAAACTATTTTATCCTAGCAGATATAGGTAGGTATATACTCTGTTATACTAGCAGTTATAGATAGGTATATACTATGTTATACCAGCAGTTATAGGTAGGTATTGCCTATGTAATAATATAGGTTATAGGTAGGTATATACTATGCTATACTAGCAGTAATAGGTAGGTATATACTCTCTTATACTAGCTGTTATAGGTAGGTTTATACTCTGTTATACTAGCAGTTATAGGTAGGTATATACTCTGTTACACTAGCAGTCATAGGTAGTTATATATTATGTTATACTAGCGGTTAAATGTATGTATATACTCTGTTATACTAGCAGTTACAGGTAGGTATATACTATGTTATACTAGCAGTTATAGGTAGTTATATACTCTGTTATACTAGCGGTGATAGGTAGGTACTGATTCCGTTATACTAGCAGATATAGGTAGCTATATACTCTGTTATACTAGCAGTTATAGATATGTATAGACTATGTCATACTAGCAGTTATAGGTCGGTATAGACTCTGTTATACTAGCAGTTATAGGTAGGTATAGAATATGTTACGCTAGCAGTTAGAGGTAGGTACAGACTATGTTATAATAGCAGTTTAGGTAGGTATAGACTATGTTATACTAGCAGATATAGGAAGCTATATACTCTGTTATACTAGCAGTTATAGATATGTATAGACTATGTTATTCTAGCAGTTATAGGTAGGTATATACTCTGTCATACTAGCAGATATAGGTAGGTATATACTCTGTTATACTAGCAGTTATATATAGGTATATACTATGTTATACTAGCAGTTATAGGTAGGTATAGACTATGTTATAATATAGGTTTAAGGTAACATTATACTCTGTTATACTTGCAGTTATGTGTAGATATAGAAAATGTTATACTAGCAGTTATAGGTAGGTATATACTCTGTTATACTAGCAGTTATAGGTAGGTATAGATTATGTTATACCAGCAGTAATAAGTAGGTATATACTCTGTTATACTAGCAGTTATAGGAAGCTATATACTATGTTATACTAGCATATATTGATTGGTATAAACTATGTTATCCTAGCAGATATAGGTTGGTATATACTCTGTTATACTAGCAGTTATAGATAGGTATAAACTATTTTATCCTAGCAGATATAGGTAGGTATAGACTATGTTATAATATAGGTTTAACGTAACTTTATACTCTGTTATACTTGCAGTTATGTGTAGATATAGACAATGTTATACTAACAGTTATAGTTAGGTATATACTCTGCTATGCTAGCAGTTATAGGTAGTTATATACACTGTTATACTATCAGTTATATGTAGGTATAGATTCTGTTATACTAGCAGTAATAAGTAGGTATATACTCTGTTATACTATCAGTTATATGTAGCTATATACTATGTTATACTAGCATATATTGATTGGTATAAACTATGTTATCCTAGCAGATATAGGTAGGTATATACTCTGTTATACTAGCAGTTATAGGTAGGTATAGACTATGTTATACTAGCAGTTATAGGTAGGTATTGCCTATGTAATAATAGAGGTTATAGGTAGGTATATACTATGTTAAACTAGCAGTAATAGGTAGGTATATACTCTGTTATGCTAGCAGTTATATGTAGGTATATACTCTGTTATAATATCAGTTATAGTTAGGTATAGAGTAATTTATGCTAGCAGGTATAAGTAGGTATATACTCTGTCATACTAGCTGTTATAGGTAGGTATATACTCTTTTATACTAGCTGTTATAGGTAGGTATATACTCTGTTATACTAGCAGTTATAGGTAGGTATAGACTATGTTACACTAGCAGTCATAGGTAGTTATATATTTTGTTATACTAGCGGTTAGATGTATGTATATACTCTGTTGTACTAGCAGTTATAGGTAGGTATATACTCTGTTATACTAGCAGTTATAGGTAGTTATATACTCTGCTATACTAGCGGTTATAGGTAGGTACTGACTCCGTTATACTAGCAGATATAGTTAGCTATATACTCTGTTATACTAGCAGTTATAGATATGTATAGACTATGTTATACTAGCAGTTAAAGGTAGGTATAGACTCTGTTATACTAGCAGTTATAGGTAGGTATAGACTATGTTAAGCTAGCAGTTAGAGGTAGGTATAGACTATGTTATAATAGCAGGTTAGGTAGGATTAGACTATGTTATACTAGCAGTTATAGGTAGTTATATACTCTGTTATACTAGCGGTTATAGGTAGGTACTGACTCCGTTATACTAGCATATATAGGTAGCTATATACTCTGTTATACTAGCAGTTATAGATATGTATAGACTGTGTTATACTAGCAGTTATAGGTAGGTACATACTATGTTATAATAGCCGTTTAGGTAGGTATAGACTATGTTATACTAGCAGTAATAGGTAGGTATATACTCTGTTATGCTAGCAGTTATATGTAGGTATATACTCTGTTATAATAGCAGTTATAGGTAGGTATAGAGTAATTTATGCTAGCAGTTATAAGTAGGTATATACTCTGTCATACTAGCTGTTATAGATATGTATAGACTATGTTATACTAGCAGTTATAGGTAGATATAGACTCTGTTATAACAGCAGTTATATATAGGTATATACTATGTTATACTATCAGTTATAGTTAGGTATAGACTATGTTATAATATAGGTTTAAGGTAACTTTATACTATGTTATACTAACAGTTATGGGTAGATATAGACTATGTTATACTAGCAGTTATAGGTAGGTATATACTCTGCTATGCTAGCAGTTATAGGTAGGTATATACTCTGTTATACTAGCAGTTATAGGTAGGTATAGATTCTGTTATACTAGCAGTAATAAGTAGGTATATACTCTGTTATACTAGCAGATATTGATTGGTATACACTATGTTATCCTAGCAGATATAGGTAGGTATATACTATGTTATACTAGCAGTTATACATAGGAATAGACTATGTTATACTAGCAGTCATAGGTAGGTATTGCCTATGTAATAATAGAGGTTATAGGTGGGTATATACTATGTTATACTAGCAGTAATAGGTAGGTATATACTCTGTTATACTAACATTTATAGGTATGTATATACTATGTTATAATAGCGGTTATAGGTAGGTATAGACTATGCTATACTAGCAGTTATAGATAGATATAGATATATTTTATACTAGCGTTTATTGGTAGGTATATACTCTGTTATTCTTGCAGTTGTAGGTAGGTATAGAGTCTGATATACTTGCAGTTATAGGTAGGTATATACTTTGTTATACTAGCAGATATAGGTAGGTATATACTCTGTATATACTAGCAGTTAAAGATAGGTATAGACTATGTTATACTAGCAGTTATAGGTAGGTATATATTCTTTTATACTAGCAGTTATAGGTAGGTATATACTATGTTATACTAGCAGTTATAGGTAGGTATAGACTATGTTAAAATAGCGGTAATAGTTAGGTATATACGCTGTTATTCTTGCAGCTGTAGGTAGGTATAGAGTCTGATATACTTGCAGTTATAGGTAGGTATATACTCTGTTATACTAGCTGTTATAGGTAGGTATATACTCTGTTATACTAGCTGTTATAGGTAGGTATATACTCTGTTATACGAGCTGTTATAGGTAGGTATATACTCTGTTATACTAGCAGTTATAGGTAGGTATAGACTCTGTTACACTAGCAGTCGTAGGTAGTTATATAGTATGTTATACTAGCGGTTAGATGTATGTATATACTCTGTTGTACTAGCAGTTATAGGTAGGTATATACTCTGTTATACTAGCAGTTATAGGTAGTTATATACTCTGTTATACTAGCGGTTATAGGTAGGTACTGACTCCGTTATACTAGCAGATATAGGTAGCTATATACTCTGTTATATTAGCAGTTATAGATATGTATATACTTTGTTATACTAGCAGTTATAGGTAGGTATAGACTCTGTTATACTAGCAGTTATAGGTAGGTATAGACTATGTTAAATTGGCAGATAGAGGTAGGTACAGACTATGTTATAATAGCCGTTTAGGTAGGTATAGACTATGTTATACCAGCAGTTATAGGTAGGTATATACTATGTAATACTAGCAGTTATAGGTAGTTATATACTCTGTTATACTAGCGGTTATAGATATGTATAGACTATGTTATACTAGCAGTTATAGGTAGATATAGACTCTGTCATACTAGCAGATATAGGTAGGTATATACTCTGTTATAACAGCAGTTATATATAGGTATATACTATGTTATACTATCAGTTATAGTTAGGTATAGACTATGTTATAATATAGGTTTAAGGTAACTTTATACTATGTTATACTAGCAGTTATGGGTAGATATAGACTATGTTATACTAGCAGTTATAGGTAGGTATATACTCTGCTATGCTAGCAGTTATAGGTAGGTATATACTCTGTTATACTAGCAGTTATAGGTAGGTATAGATTCTGTTATACTAGCAGTAATAAGTAGGTATATACTCTGTTATACTAGCAGATATTGATTGGTATAAACTATGTTATCCTAGCAGTTATAGGTAGGTATATACTCTGTTATAATAGCAGTTATAGGTAGGTATAGACTCTGTTGCACTAGCAGTCATAGGTAGTTATATATTATGTTATACTAGCGGTTAGATGGATGTATATACTCTGTTGTACTAGCAGTTATAGGTAGGTATATACTCTGTTATACTAGCAGTTATTGGTAGTTAAATACTCTGTTATACTAGCGGTTGTAGGTAGGTACTGACTCCGTTATTATAGCAGATATAGGTAGCTATATACTCTGTTATAATAGCAGTTATATATATGTATAGACTATGTTATACTAGCAGTTATAGGTAGGTATATACTCTGTTATACCAGCAGTTATATATAGGTATATACTATGTTATACTATCAGTTATAGGTAGGAATAGACTATTTTATAATATAGGTTTAAGGTAACTTTATACTCTGTTATACTAGCAGTTATGGGTAGATATAGACTATGTTATACTAGCAGTTATAGGTAGGTATATACTCTGATATGCTAGCAGTTATAGGTAGATATATACTGTGTTATACTAGCAGTTATAGGTAGGTATAGATTATGTTATACTAGCAGTAATAAGTAGGTATATACTCTGTTATACTAGCAGATATTGATTGGTATAGACTATGTTATACTAGCAGTCATAGGTAGGTATTGCCTATGTAATAATAGAGGTTATAGGTGGGTATATACTATGTTATATTAGCAGTAATAGGTAGGTATATATTCTTTTATACTAGCAGTTATAGGTAGGTATATAATATGTTATACTAGAAGTTATAGGTAGGTATAGACTATGTTAAAATAGCGGTAATAGTTAGGTATATTCTCTGTTATTCTTGCAGTTGTAGGTAGGTATAGAGTCTGATATACTTGCAGTTATAGGTAGGTATATACTCTGTTATACTAGCAGTTATAGGTAGCTATATACTATGTTATACTAGCATATATTGATTGGTATAAACTATGTTATCCTAGCAGATATAGGTAGGTATATACTCTGTTATACTAGCAGTTATAGATAGGTATAGACTATGTTATACTAGCAGTTATAGGTAGGTATTGCCTATGTAATAATATAGGTTATAGGTAGGTATATACTATGTTATACCAGCAGTAATAGGTAGGTATATACTATGTTATACCAGCAGTTATATATAGGTATATACTATGTTATACTATCAGTTATAGGTAGGTATAGACTATGTTATAATATAGGTTTAAGTTAACTTTATACTATGTTATACTAGCAGTTATGGGTAGATATAGACTATGTTATACTAGCAGTTATAGGTAGGTATATACTCTGCTATGCTAGCAGTTATAGGTAGGTATATACTCTGTTATACTAGCAGTTATAGGTAGGTATAGATTCTGTTATACTAGCAGTAATAAGTAGGATATACTCTGTTATACTAGCAGTTATAGATAGGTATAGACTATGTTATACTAGCATTCATATGTTGGTATTGCCTATGTAATAATAGAGGTTATAGGTGGGTATATACTATGTTATACTAGCAGTAATAGGTAGGTATATACTATGTTATAATAGCGGTTATAGGTAGGTATAGACTATGCTATACTAGCAGTTATAGATAGATATAGACTATGTTATACTAGCGTTTATTGGTAGGTATATACTCTGTTATTCTTGCAGTTGTAGGTAGGTATAGAGTCTGATATACTTGCAGTTATAGGTAGGTATAGACTATGTTATAATATAGGTTTAAGTTAACTTTATACTATGTTATACTAGAAGTTATGGGTAGATATAGACTATGTTATACTAGCAGTTATAGGTAGGTATATACTCTGCTATGCTAGCAGTTATAGGTAGGTATAGATTATGTTATACTAGCAGTAATAAGTAGGTATATACTCTGTTATACTAGCAGTTATAGATAGGTATAGAATATGTTATACTAGCAGTTATAGGTAGGTATTGCCTATGTAATAATAGAGGTTATAGGTAGGTATATACTATGTTATACTAGCAGTTATATGTAGGTATATACTCTGTTATAATAACAGTTATAGGTAGGTATAGAATAATTTATGCTAGCAGTTATAAGTAGGTATATACTATGTTACACTAGCTGTTATAGGTAGGTATATACTCTGTTATACTAGCAGTTATAGGTAGGTATAGACTCTGTTACACTAGCAGTCATAGGTAGTTATATATTATGTTATACTAGCGGTTAGATGTAGGTATATACTCTGTTATACTAGCAGTTATAGGTAGTTATATACTCTGTTATACTAGCGGTTGTAGGTAGGTACTGACTCCGTTATTCTAGCAGATATAGGTAGCTATATACTCTGTTATACTAGCAGTTATATATATGTATAGACTATGTTATACTAGCAGTTATAGGTAGGTATATACTCTGTTATACTAGCAGTTATAGGTAGGTATAGACTATGTTAAACTAGCAGTTAGAGGTAGGTACAGACTATGTTATAATAGCCGTTTAGGTAGGTATAGACTATGTTATACTAGCAGTAATAGGTAGGTATATACTCTGTTATGCTAGCAGTTATATGTAGGTATATACTCTGTTATAATAGCAGTTATAGGTAGGTATAGACTATGTTACACTAGCAGTCATAGGTAGTTATATATTATGTTATACTAGCGGTTAGATGTATGTATATACTCTGTTGTACTAGCAGTTATAGGTAGGTATATACTCTGTTATACTAGCAGTTATAGGTAGTTATATACTCTGTTATACTAGCAGTTATAGATATGTATAGACTATGTTATACTAGCAGTTATAGGTAGGTATAGACTCTGTTATACTAGCAGATATAGGTAGCTATATACTCTGTTATACTAGCAGTTATAGATATGTATATACTATGTTATACTAGCAGTTATAGGTAGGTATAGACTCTGTTATACTAGCAGTTATAGGTAGGTATAGACTATGTTAAACTAGCAGTTAGAGGTAGGTACAGACTATGTTATAATAGCCGTTTAGGTAGGTATAGACTATGTTAAACCAGCAGTTATAGGTAGGTATATACTCTGTTATACTAGTGGTTATAGATATGTATAGACTATGTTATACTAGCATTTATAGGTAGATATAGACTCTGTCATACTAGCAGATATAGGCAGGTATATACTCTGTTATACCAGCAGTTATATATAGGTATATACTATGTTATACTATAAGTTATAGGTAGGAATATACTATTTTATAATATAGGTTTAAGGTAACTTTATACTCTGTTATACTAGCACTTATGGGTAGATATAGACTATGTTATACTAGCAGTTATAGATAGGTATATACTCTGATATGCTAGCAGTTATAGATAGGTATATACTGTGTTATACTAGCAGTTATAGGTAGGTATAGATTATGTTATACTAGCAGTAATAAGTAGGTATATACTCTGTTATACTAGCAGATATTGATTGGTATAAACTATGTTATCCTAGCAGATATAGGTAGGTATATACTCTGTTATACTAGCACTTATAGATAGGTATAGACTATGTTATACTAGCAGTCATAGGTAGGTATTGCCTATGTAATAATAGAGGTTATAGGTGGGTATATACTATGTTATACTAGCAGTAATAGGTAGGTATATACTCTGTTATACTAACAGTTATAGGTATGTATATACTCTGTTATAATAGCAGTTATAGGTAGGTATAGAGTAATTTATGCTAGCAGTTATAAGTAGATATATACTCTGTCATACTAGCTGTTATAGGTAGGTATAGACTATGTTACACTAGCAGTCATAGGTAGTTATATATTATGTTATACTAGCGGTTAGATGTATGTATATACTCTGTTGTACTAGCAGTCATAGGTAGGTATTGCCTATGTAATAATAGAGGTTATAGGTGGGTATATACTATGTTATACTAGCAGTAATAGGTAGGTATATACTCTGTTATACTAACAGTTATAGGTATGTATATACTATGTTGTAATAGCGGTTATAGGTAGGTATAGATTATGCTATACTAGCAGTTATAGATAGATATAGACTATGTTATACTAGCGTTTATTGGTAGGTATATACTCTGTTATTCTTGCAGTTTTAGGTAGGTATAGAGTCTGATATACTTGCAGTTATAGGTAGGTATATACTTTGTTATACTAGCAGATATAGGTAGGTATATACTCTGTATATATTAGCAGTTAAAGATAGGTATAGACTATGTTATACTGGTAGTTATAGGTAGGTATATATTCTTTTATACTAGCAGTTATAGGCAGGTATATACTATGTTATACTAGCAGTTATAGGTAGGTATAGACTATGTTAAAATAGCTGTAATAGTTAGGTATATACTCTTTTATTCTTGCAGTTGTAGGTAGGTATAGAGTCTGATATACTTGCAGTTATAGGTAGGTATATACTCTGTTATACTAGCAGATATAGGTAGGTATATACTCTGTATATACTAGCAGTTATAGATAGGTATAGACTATGTTATACTAGCAGTTATAGGTAGGTATATATTCTTTTATACTAGCAGTTATAGGTAGGTATAGACTATGTTATACTAGCATATATTGATTGGTATAAACTATGTTATCCTAGCAGATATAGGTAGGTATATACTCTGTTATACTAGCAGTTATAGATAGGTATAGACTATGTTATACTAGCAGTCATAGGTAGGTATTGCCTTTGTAATAATAGAGGTTATATGTAGGTATATACTCTGTTATACTAGCAGTAATAGGTAGGTATATACTCTGTTATGCTAGCTGTTATATGTAGGTATATACTCTGTTAAACCAGCAGTTATATATAGGTATATACTATGTTATACTATCAGTTATAGGTAGGTATAGACTATGTTATAATATAGGTTTAACGTAACTTTATACTATGTTATACTAGCAGTTATGGGTAGATATAGACTATGTTATACTAGCAGGTATAGGTAGGTATATACTCTGCTATGCTAGCAGTTATAGGTAGGTATATACTCTGTTATACTAGCAGTTATAGGTAGGTATAGATTCTGTTATACTAGCAATAATAAGTAGGTATATACACTGTTATACTAGCAGTCATAGATATGTATAGACTATGTTATACTAGCAGTTATAGGTAGGTATAGACTATGTTATAATAGAGGTTTTAAGTAGGTATATACTATGTTATTCTAGCAGTTATGGGTAAGTATATACTATGTTATACTATCAGTTATAGGTATGTATTGACTATGTAATAATATAGGTTACAGGTATGTATTGAAATATGTTATACTAACAGCTATAGGTAGGTATAGACTATGTAATACTAGCAGTTATAGGTAGGTATATACTCTGTTATACTAGCAGTTATAGATATGTATATACTATGTTATACTAACAGTTATAGGTATATATATACTCTGAATTACTAACAGTTATAGGTAGGTATAGACTATGTTATACTAACAGTTATTGGTAGGTATGGAATATGTTATACTAGCGGTTATAGGTAGGTATATACTCTGTTATACTAGCAGTTATAGGTAGGAATAGACTCTTTTATACTAGCAGATATAGGTAGGTATATACTCTGTTATACTAGCAGTTATATACAGGTATATACTATGTTATACTAGCAGTTATAACTAGGTATAGACTATGTTATAATAGATGTTTATGTAGGTATAGACTATGTTATACTAGCATTTATGAGTAAGTATAGACTATGTTATACTAGCGGTTATAGGTAGGTATATACTCTGCTATGCTAGCAGTTATGGGTAGGTATATACTCTATTATACTAGCAGTTCTAGGTATGTATCGATTCTGTTATACTAGCAGTAATAGGTAGGTATATACTCTGTTATACTAGCAGTTATAGATATGTATAGACTATGTTATACTAGCAGATATAGGTAGGTATATATTCTTTTATACTAGCAGTTATAGGTAGGTATATACTCTGTTATACTAGCAGTTATAGGTAGGTATAAAGTATGTTATACTAGCAGTTATAAGTAGGTATATACTCTGTTTTTCTAGCTATTATAGGTAGGTATAGACTATGTTATACTAGCAGTTATAGGTAGTTATAGACTCAGTTATACTAGCGGTTACAGGTAGGTATTGATTCCGTTATACTAGCAGTTATAGGTAGGTATATACGCTGTTATAATAGCAGTTATAGGTAGGTATAGAGTATGTTATACTAGCAGTTATAACTAGGTATATACTCTGTCATATTAGCTGTTATATGTAGGTATATACTCTGTTATACTAACTGTTATTGGTAGGTATGGACGCTGTTATACTAGCAGTTATAGGTAGGTATAGACTCTGTTTTACTAGCAGTTATAGGTAGGTATAGACTATGTTATACTAGCAGTTATAGGTAGGTATTGACTATGTAATAATAGAGGTTATAGGTAGGTATTGAAATATGATATACTAGCAGTAATAGGTAGGTATAGACTCTGTCATACTAGCAGATATAGGTAGGTATATACTCTGTTATACCAGCAGTTATAGGTAGGTATAGACTCTGTTACACTAGCAGTCATAGGTAGTTATAGATTATGTCATACTAGCGGTTAGATTTATGTATATACTCTGTTGTGCTAGCAGTTATAGGTAGCTATATACTTTGTTATACTAGCAGTTATAGGTAGGTATATACTCTGTTATACTAGCAGTTATAGGTAGTTATATACTCTGTTATACTAGCAGTTATAGATATGTATAGACTATGTTATACTAGCAGTTATAGGTAGGTATTGACTATGTTATACTACCAGTTATAGGTAGATATAGACTATGTTATGCTATCAGTTATAGGTAGGTATATACACTGTTATACTAGCAGTTATAGATATGTATATACTATGTTATACTAGCAGATATAGGTAGGTATAGACTATGTTATACTACCAGTTATAGGTAGATATATACTATGTTATGCTAGCAGTCATAGGTAGGTATAGACTATGTGATAATAGCGGTTATAGGTAGGTATATTCTATGTTATACTAGGGGTTATAGGTAGGTATATACTCTGTTATTCTAGCAGTTATATGTAGGTACAGACTACGTTGTACTAGCAGTTATAGCTAGGTATACATTATGTTATACTAGCGGTTATATGTAGGTATAAACTATGTTATACCAGCGGTTAGATGTATGTATATACTCTTTTGTACTAGCAGTTATAGGTAGGTATATACTCTGTTACACTAGCAGTTATAGGTAGGTATAGACTATGTTACACTAGCAGTCATAGGTAGTTATATATTATGTTATACTAGCGGTAAGATGTATGTATATACTCTGTTGTACTAGCAGTTATAGGTAGGTATATACTCTGTTATACTATCAGTTATTGGTAGGTATATACTCTGCTATACTACTAGTTATAGGTAGTTATATATTATGTTAAACTAGCAGTCATAGGTAGGTATAGACTATGTTATACTAGCAGTTATAGGTAGGTATATACTCTGCTATACTAGTAGTTATAGGTAGGTATATATTATGTTATACTAGCAGTTATAGGTAGGTATATACTCTGTTATACTAGCAGCTATAGGTAGGTATAGTATATGTTATACTAGCAGTTATAGGTGGATATAGACTATGTTATAACAGCAGTTATAGGTAGGTATATACTCAGCTATACTAGCAGTAATATAGCAGTTATAGGTAGGCATATAGTCTTTTATACTAGCAGTTATAGGTAGGTATTGACTATGTTATACTAGCAGATATATGTAGGTATATACTCTGTTATACTAGCAGTTATAGGTAGGTATATACTCTGTTATACTAGCAGTTATATGTAGGTATAGACTATGTTATACCAGCGGTTAGATGTATGTATATACTCTGTTGTACTAGCAGTTATAGGTAGGTATATACTCTGTTATACTAGCAGTTATAGGTAGGTATAGATTATGTTATACTAGCAGTTATAGGTAGGTAAAGACTATGTTATACTAGTAGTTATATGTAGATATAGACTATATTATACTAGCAGTCATAGGTAGGTATATACTCTGTTATACTATCAGTTATTGGTAGGTATATACTCTGCTATACTACTAGTTATAGGTAGTTATATATTATGTTAAACTAGCAGTTATAGGTAGGCATAGACTATGTTATACTAGTAGTTATATGTAGATATAGACTACATTGTACTAGCAGTTATATGTAGGTATAGACTCTGTTATACTAGCAGTTATAGGTAGGTATATACTCTGTTATACTAGCAGTTATAGGTAGGTATAGAGTATGTTATACTAGCAGTAATAGCTAGGTATAGACTATTTTATACTAGCAGTTATAGGTAGGTATATACTCTGTTTTACTAGCAGTTATAGATATGTATATACTATGTTATACTAGCAGTTATAGGTAGTTATATACTCTGCTATACTAGCAGTTATAGGTAGGTATATACTCTGTTATACTAGAAGTTATAGGTAGGTATATACTCTGTTATACTAGCAGTTATAGGTAGGTATAGAGTATGTTATACTAGCAGTAATTGGTAGGTATAGACTATGTTATAACAGCAGTTATAGGTAGGTATATACTCAGCTATACTAGCAGTAATATAGCAGTTATAGGTAGGCATATAGTCTTTTATACTAGCAGTTATAGGTAGGTATGGACTATGTTATACTAGCGGTTATAGGTAGGTATATAGTATGTTATACTAGCAGTAATAGGTAGGTATAGGCTGTTTTATACTAGCAGTTATAGGTAGGTATATACTCTGTTTTACTAGCAGTTATAGATATGTATAGACTATGTTATACTAGCAGTTATAGGTAGTTATATACTCTGCTACACTAGCAGTTAAAGGTAGGTATATACTCTGTTATACTATCAGTTATTGGTAGGTATATACTCTGCTATACTACTAGTTATAGGTAGTTATATATTGTGTTAAACTATCAGTTATAGGTAGGTATATACTATGTTATACTAGCAGTTATAGGTAGGTATAGAGTATGGTATACTAGCAGTTATTGGTAGATATAGACTATGTTATACTAGCAAATATAGGTAGGTATATACTATGTTAAAATAGAGGTTATAGGTAGGTATAGACTATGTTATACTAGTAGTTATAGGTAGGTATAGACTATGTTATAATAGCGGTTATAGGTAGGTATAGTCTATGTCATACTAGCAGTTATATGTAGGTATGGCCTATGTTATACTAGCGTTTATAGTTAGGTATATACTATGTTATACTAACAGTTATAGGAAGGTATAAACTATGTTATACTAGCTGTTATAGGTAGATATATACTCTGTTATACTAGCAGTTATAGGTAGGTATATACTCTATTTTACTAGCAGTTATAGATATGTATAGACTCTGTTATACTAGCAGTTATAGGTAGGTATATACTCTGTTTTACTAGCAGTTATAGGTAGGTATATACTCTGTTATACTAGCAGTTATAGGTAGGTATAGAGTATGTTATACTAGCAGTAATAGGTAGGTATAGACTATTTTATACTAGCAGTAATATGTAGGTATATACTCTGTTTTACTAGCAGTTATAGATATGTATATACTATGTTATACTAGCAGTAATAGGTAGGTATGGACTATTTTATACTAGCAGTTATAGGTAGGTATATACTCTGTTTTACTAGCAGTTATAGATATGTATAGACTATGTTATACTAGCAGTTATAGGTAGTTATATACTCTGATATACTAGCAGTTATAGGTAGGTATATACTCTGTTTTACTAGCAGTTATAGATATGTATAGACTATGTTATACTAGCAGTAATAGGTAGGTATATACTCTGTTTTACTAGCAGTTATATAGCAGTTATAGGTAGGCATATAGTCTTTTATATTAGCAGTTATAGGTAGGTGTTGACTACGTTATACTAGCAGATGTATGTAGGTATAGACTCTGTTATACTACCAGTTATAGGTAGGTATATACTCTGTTATACTAGCAGATATAGGTAGCTATATACTCTGTTACACTAGCAGTTATAGGTAGGTATAGACTATGTTATACCATCGGTTAGATGTATGTATATACTCTGTTGTACTAGGAGTTATAGGTAGGTATATACTCTGTTATACTAGCAGTTATAGGTAGGTATAGAGTATGCTATACTAGCAGTTATAGGTAGGTATAGACTATGTTATACTAGGAGTTATATGTAGATATAGACTATATTATACTAGCAGTTATAGGTAGGTATAGACTCTGTTATACTAGCAGTTATAGGTAGGTATATACTATGTTATACTAGCAGTTATAGGTAGGTATAGAGTATGTTATACTAGCAGTAATAGGTAGGTATAGACTATTTTATACTAGCAGTTATAGGTAGGTATATACTCTGTTTTACTAGCAGTTATATATATGTATAGACTATGGTATACTAGCAGTTATAGGTAGTTATATACTCTGCTATACTAGCAGTTATAGGTAGGTATATTCTCTGTTATACTAGCAGTTATAGGTAGGTATATACTCTGTTATACTAGCAGTTATAGGTAGGTATAGAGTATGTTATACTAGCAGTAATAGGTAGGTATAGACTATTTTATACTAGCAGTTATAGGTAGGTATATACTCTGTTTTACTTGCAGTTATAGATATGTATAGACTATGTTATACTAGCAGTTATAGATAGGTATGGACTATGTTATACTAGCGGTTATAGGTAGGTATATAGTATGATATACTAGCAGTAATAGGTAGGTATAGGCTCTTTTATACTAGCAGTTATAGGTAGGTATATACTCTGTTTTACTAGCAGTTATAGATATGTATAGACTATGTTATACTAGCAGTTATAGGTAGTTATATACTCTGCTATACTAGCAGTTAAATGTAGGTATATACTCTGTTATACTATCAGTTATTGGTAGGTATATACTCTGCTATACTACTAGTTATAGGTAGTTATATATTGTGTTAAACTATCAGTTATAGGTAGGTATAGACTATGTTATACTAGCAGTTATAGGTAGGTATAGAGTATGGTATACTAGCAGTTATTGGTAGATATAGACTATGTTATACTAGCAAATATAGGTAGGTATATACTATGTTAAAATAGAGGTTATAGGTAGGTATAGAGTATGTTATACTAGCAGTAATATGTAGGTATATACTCTTTTATACTAGCATTTATAGGTAGGTATATACTCTGTTTTACTAGCAGTTATAGGTAGGTATAGACTATGTTATACTAGTAGTTATAGGTAGGTATAGACTATGTTATAATAGCGGTTATAGGTAGGTATAGTCTATGTCATACTAGCAGTTATAGGTAGGTATGGACTATGTTATACTAGCGTTTATAGTTAGGTATATACTATGTTATACTAGCAGTTATAGGTAGGTATATACTATGTTATACTAGCGGTTATAGGTAGATATATACTCTGTTATACTAGCAGTTATAGGTAGGTATATACTCTATTTTACTAGCAGTTATAGATATGTATAGACTCTGTTATACTAGCAGTTATAGGTAGGTATATACTCTGTTTTACTAGCAGTTATAGGTAGGTATATACTCTGTTATACTAGTAGTTATAGGTAGGTATAGACTATGTTATAATAGCGGTTATAGGTAGGTATAGTCTATGTTATACTAGCAGTTATAGGTAGGTATGGACTAGGTTATACTAGCGGTTATAGGTAGGTATATACTATGTTATACTAGCAGTTATAGGTAGATATATACTCTGTTATACTAGCAGTTATAGGTAGGTATATACTCTGTTATACTAGCAGTTATAGGTAGGTATACACTCTGCAATACTAGCAGTTATAGGTAGGTATATACTCTGTTATACTAGCAGTTATAGATATGCATAGACTATGTTATACTAGCAGTCATAGGTAGGTATAGACTCTGTATTACTAGAAGTTATAGGTAGGTATAGACTCTGTTATACTAGCAGTAATAGGTAGGTATAGACTATGTTATAATAGCTGTTATAGGTAGGGATAGACTATGTCATACTAGCAGATATAGGTAGGTATGCACTATGTTATACTAGTGGTTATAGGTAGGTATATACTCTGTTATACTAGCAGTTATCGGTAGGTATATATTATGTTATACTAGCAGTTATAGGTAGGTATAGACTATGTTATACTAGCAGTAATAGATATGTATATACTATGTTATACTAGCAGTTATAGGTAGGTATATACTCTGTTATACTTGCAGTTATAGGTAGGTATAGACTATGTTATACTAGCAGTTACAGGTAGGTATATACTTTGTTGTACTAGTAGTTATAGGTAGATATATACTCTGTTATATTAGCAGTAATAGGTAGGTATGGACTATTTTATACTAGCAGTTATAGGTTGGTATATACTCTGTTTTACTAGCAGTTATAGATATGTATAGACTATGTTATACTAGCAGTTATAGGTAGTTATATACTCTGCTATACTAGCTGTTATAGGTAGGTATATACTCTGTTTTACTAGCAGTTATAGATATGTATAGACTATGTTATACTAGCAGTAATAGTTAGGTATATATTCTGTTTTACTAGCAGTTATATAGCAGTTATAGGTAGGCATATAGTCTTTTATATTAGCAGTTATAGGTAGGTGTTGACTATGTTATACTAGCAGATGTATGTAGGTATAGACTCTGTTATACTACCAGTTATAGGTAGGTATATACTCTGTTATACTAGCAGTTATATGTAGGTATAGACTATGTTATACTAGCAGATATAGGTAGCTATATACTCTGTTACACTAGCAGTTATAGGTAGGTATAGACTATGTTATACCATCGGTTAGATGTATGTATATACTCTGTTGTACTAGCACTTATAGGTAGGTATAAAGTATGCTATACTAGCAGTTATAGGTAGGTGTAGACTATGTTATACTAGGAGTTATATGTAGATATAGACTATATTATACTAGCAGTTATAGGTAGGTATAGACTCTGTTATACTAGCAGTTATTGGTAGGTATATACTATGTTATACTAGCAGTTATAGATATGTATAGACTATGTTATACTAGCAGTTATAGGTAGTTATATACTCTGCTATACTAGCAGTTATAGGTAGGTATATACTCTGTTATACTAGCAGTTATAGGTAGGTATATACTCTGTTATACTAGCAGTTATAGGTAGGTATAGAGTATGTTATACTAGCAGTAATAGGTAGGTATAGACTATTTTATACTAGCAGTTATAGATATGTATAGACTATGTTATACTAGCAGTTATAGGTAGGTATAGAATCTCATTTACTAGCAGATAAAATTAGGTATAGACTTTGTTAAACTAGCAGTAATAGGTAGGTATGGACTATGTTATACTAGTGGTTATAGGTAGGTATATACTCTGTTATACTAGCAGTTATCGGTAGGTATAGACTATGTTATACTAGCAGTAATAGATATGTATATACTATGTTATACTAGCAGTTATAGGTAGGTATATACTCTGTTATACTAGCAGTTAGAGGTAGGTATATACTATGTTATACTAGTCGTTATAGTTAGATATAGACTAAAACAATGTTATACTAGCAGTTATAGGTAGGTATATACTCTGCTATACTAGCAGTTATAGGTAGGTATAGAGTATGTTATACTGGCAGTAATATGTAGGTATAGACTATGTTATGATAGCAGTTATAGGTAGGTATATACTCAGTTATTCTAGCAGTTATAGATATGTATAGACTATGTTATACTAGCAGTTATAGGTAGGTATAGAATCTGATTTACTAGCAGTTAAAGTTAGGTATAGACTATGTTATAATAGCGGTAATAGGTAGGTATAGACTATGTTATACTAGCAGTTATAGATAGGTATGGACTATGTTATACTAGCGGTTATAGGTAGGTATAGAGTATGTTATACTAGCAGTAATAGGTAGGTATAGGCTCTTTTATACTAGCAGTTATAGGTAGGCATATACTCTGTTTTACTAGCAGTTATAGATATGTATAGACTATGTTATACTAGCAGTTATAGGTAGGTATATACTCTGTTTTACTAGCAGTTATAGGTAAGTATAGACTATGTTATAATAGCGGTTATAGGTAGGTATAGTCTATGTTATACTAGCAGTTATAGGTAGGTATGGACTATGTTATACTAGCGGTTATAGGCAGGTATATTCTCTGTTATACTAGCATATAGGTAGGCATAGACTATGTTATACTAGCAGTTATAGGTAGGTATAGAGTCTGTTATACTAGCAGTAATAGGTAGGTATAGACTATTTTATACTAGCAGTTATAGATATGTATAGACTATGTTATACTAGCAGTTATAGGTAGGTATAGAATCTCATTTACTAGCAGATAAAATTAGGTATAGACTTTGCTAAACTAGCAGTAATAGGTAGGTATGGACTATGTTATACTAGTGGTTATAGGTAGGTATATACTCTGTTATACTAGCAGTTATCGGTAGGTATAGACTATGTTATACTAGCAGTAATAGATATGTATATACTATGTTATACTAGCAGTTATAGGTAGGTATATACTCTGTTATACTAGCAGTTAGAGGTAGGTATATACTATGTTATACTAGTCGTTATAGTTAGATATAGACTATGTTATACTAGCAGTTATAGGTAGGTATATACTCTGCTATACTAGCAGTTATAGGTAGGTATAGAGTATGTTATACTGGCAGTAATATGTAGGTATAGACTATGTTATGATAGCAGTTATAGGTAGGTATATACTCAGTTATTCTAGCAGTTATAGATATGTATAGACTATGTTATACTAGCAGTTATAGGTAGGTATAGAATCTGATTTACTAGCAGTTAAAGTTAGGTATATACTATGTTAAACTAGCAGTTATAGGTAGGTATAGACTATATTATAATAGCGGTAATAGGTAGGTATAGACTATGTTATACTAGCAGTTATAGATAGGTATGGACTATGTTATACTAGCGGTTATAGGTAGGTATAGAGTATGTTATACTAGCAGTAATAGGTAGGTATAGGCTCTTTTATACTAGCAGTTATAGGTAGGCATATACTCTGTTTTACTAGCAGATATAGATATGTATAGACTATGTTATACTAGCAGTTATAGGTAGGTATATACTCTGTTTTACTAGCAGTTATAGGTAAGTATAGACTATGTTATAATAGCGGTTATAGGTAGGTATAGTCTATGTTATACTAGCAGTTATAGGTAGGTATGGACTATGTTATACTAGCGGTTATAGGCAGGTATATTCTCTGTTATACTAGCATATAGGTAGGCATAGACTATGTTATACTAGCAGTTATAGGTAGGTATAGAGTCTGTTATACTAGCAGTTATAGGTAGGTATATACTTAGTTATACTAGCAGTTATAGGTAGATATTGAGATGTTATACTAGCAGTAATATGTAGGTATAGACTCGATTATACTAGCAGTTATAGGTAGGTATATACTCTGTTTTACTAGCAGTTATAGATATGTATAGACTATGTTATACTAGCAGTTATAGATAGGTATATACTCTGTTTTAGTAACAGTTATAGGTAGGTATAGAATATGTTATACTAGCAGTTATAGGTAGGTATAGACCACGTTATAATAGCGGTTATATGTAGGTATAGTCTATGTTATACTAGCAGTTATAGGTAGGTATGGACTATGTTATACTAGCAGTTATAGGTAGGTATAGAGTATGTTATACTAGCAGGAATAAGTAGGTATATACTCTGTTATACTAGCAGTTAAGGTAGCTATATACTCTGTTATACTAGCAGTTATAGATATGTATATACTCTGTTATACTAGCAGTAATAGGTAGGTATATACTATGTTTTACTAGCAGTTATAGATATGTATAGACTATGTTATACTAGCAGTTATAGGTAGTTATATACTCTGCTATACTAGCAGTTTTAGGTAGGTATATACTATGTTATACTATCAGTTATTGGTAGGTATATACTCTGCTATACTACTAGTTATAGGTAGTTATATATTGTGTTAAACTATCAGTTATAGCTAGGTATAGACTATGCTAAACTAGCAGTTATAGGTAGGTATAGAGTATGTTAGAATAGAGGTTATAGGTAGGTATAGACTATGTTATACTAGCGGTTATAGGTAGGTATATAGTATGTTATACTAGCAGTAATAGGTATGTATATACTCTTTTATACTAGCAGTTATAGGTAGGTATATACTATGTTATACTAGCGGTTATAGGTAGATATATACTCTGTTATACTAGCAGTTATAGGTAGGTATATACTCTATTTTACTAGCAGTTATAGATATGTATAGACTCTGTTATACTAGCAGTTATAGGTAGGTATATACTCTGTTTTACTAGCAGTTATAGGTAGGTATATATTCTGTTATACTAGTAGTTATAGGTAGGTATAGACTATGTTATAATAGCGGTTATAGGTAGGTATAGTCTATGTTATACTAGCAGTTATAGGTAGGTATGGACTATGTTATACTAGCGGTTATAGGTAGGTATATACTATGTTATACTAGCAGTTATAGGTAGATATATACTCTGTTATACTAGCAGTTATAGGTAGGTATATACTCTGTTATACTAGCAGTTATAGGTAGGCATAGAATATGTTATACTAGCAGTTGTAGGTAGGTATATACTATGTTATACTAGTAGTTATATGTAGATATAGACTATATTATACTAGCAGTTATAGGTAGGTATATACTCTGTTATACTATCAGTTATTGGTAGGTATATACTCTGCTATACTACTAGTTATAGGTAGTTATATATTATGCTAAGCTAGCAGTTATAGGTAGTTATAGACTATGTTATACTAGTAGTTATGTGTAGATATAGACTACATTATACTAGCAGTTATAGGTAGGTATATACTCTGTTATATTAGCAGTTATAGGTAGGTATAGAGTATGTTATACTAGCAGTTATAGGTAGATATAGACTGTGTTATACTAGCAGTTATAGGTAGGCATATACTATGTTATACTAGTAGTTTTAGGTAGATATAGACTATGTTATACTAGCAGTAATAGGTAGATATTGACTATGTTAAGCTAGCAGTTATAGGTAGGTATAAACTCTGCTATACTAGTAGTTATAGTTAGGTATAGACTATGTTATACCAGGAGTTATGTGTAGATATATACAATATAATATACTAGCAGTTATGGGTAGGTATATAATTTGTTATACTAGCAGTTATAGGTAGTTATATACTCTGCTATACTAGCAGTTATAGGTAGGTATATACTCTGTTATACTAGCAGTTATAGGTAGGTATAGAGTATGTTATACTAGCAGTTATAGGTAGGTATATACTTTGTTATACCAGCAGATATAGGTAGGTATATACTATGCTATACTAGCAGTTATAGATAGGTATAGACTATGTTATACTAGCAGTTATAGGTAGGTATAGACTATGTTATACTAGCGTTTATATGTAGGTACAGAGTATGTTATACTAGCAGTAATAGGTAGGTATATACTATGTTATACTATCAGTTATAGGTAGGTATATACTCAGCTATACTAGCAGTTATATAGCAGTTATATGTAGGTATATAGTATTTTATACTAGCAGTTATAGGTAGGTATTGACTAGGTTATACTAGCAGATATATGTAGGTATAGACTATGTTATACTAGAAGATATAGGTAGCTATATACTCTGTTACACTAGCAGTTATAGGTAGGTATAGACTATGTTATACCAGCGGTTAGATGTATGTATATACTCTGTTATACTAGTAGTTATAGGTAGATATAGACTATGCTATACTAGCAGTAATAGGTAGGTATTGACTATGTTAACCTAGCAGTTATAGGTAGGTATATACTATGCTATACTAATAGTTATAGGTAGGTATATATTATTTTATACTAGCAGTTATAGGTAGGTATAGACTATGTTATAATAGCAGTTATGGGTAAGTATAGACTATGTTATACTAGCGGATATAGGTAAGTATATACTCTATTATACCAGCAGTTATAGGTATGTATATATTATGTTATACTAGCAGTTATAGGTAGGTATATACTCTGTTTTACTAGCTGTTATAGGTAGGTATAGTCTATGTTATACTAGCAGCTATAGGTAGGTATTGACTATGTAATAATAGAGGTTATGGGTAGGTATTGAAATATGTTATAATAGCAGTTATGGGTAAGTATAGACTATGTTATACTAGCAGTTATAGGTAGGTATATACTCTGTTTTACTAGCTGTTATAGGTAGGTATTGACTATGTTATACTAGAGGTTATATGTAGGTATAGAGTCTGTTATACTAGCAGTAATAGGTAGGTATATATTATGTCATACTAGCAGCTATGGGTAGGTATAGACTATGTTATACTTGTAGTTATAGGTAGATATAGACTATGTTATACTAGCAGTTATTGGTAGGTATATACTCTGCTATACTAGTAGTTATAGGTAGGTATATATTATGTTATACTAGCAGTTATAGGTAGGTATAACTCTGTTATACTAGCAGTAGGTAGGTATAGAATATGTTATACTAGCAGTAATAGGTTGGTATAGATTATGTCATACTAACAGTTATAAGTAGGTATATACTCTGTTATACTAGCAATAATAGGTAGATATGGACTATGTTATACTAGCAGTTATAGGTAGGTATATACTATGTTATACTAGCAGTTATTGGTAGGTATAGAGTATGTTGTACTAGCAGTTATAAGTAGGTATATACGCTGTCATACTAGCAGTTATAGGATGGTATATGCTCTGTTATACTAGCAGTTATAGGTAGGTATAGAGTATGTTATACTAGCAGTAATAGGTAAGTATAGACTTTGTTATAATAGCGGTAATAGGTAGGTATTGAGTCTGTTATACTAGCAGATATAGGTAGCTATATACTCTGTTATACTAGCAGTTATATGTAGGTATAGACTATTTTATACTAGCAGTTATATGCAGGTATAGACTCTGTTATAATAGCGGTTATAGGTAGTTATTGAGTCTGTTATACTAGCAGATATAGGTAGCTATATACACTGTTACACTAGCAGTTATAGGTATGTATAGACTATGTTATACCAGCGGTTAGATGTATGCATATACTATGTTGTACTAGCAGGTATAGGTAGGTAAAGACTATGTTATAATAGCGGTTATAGGTAGGTATATTATATGTTATACTAGCAGTTATAGATCGATATAGACAAAGTTATACTAGCGGTTATAGGTAGGTATATACTCTGTTATACTAGCAGTTATAGGTAGGTACAGATTATGTTATACTAGCAGTTATAGCTAGGTATATACTATGTTAAACTAGAAGTTATAGGTAGGTATAGATTATGTTATACTAGCAGTTATAGGTAGGTATATACTCTGTTACACTAACAGTACTAGGTAGGTATATACTCTGTTATACTAGCAGTTATAGGTAGGTATATACTCTGTTATACTGCCAGTTATAGGTAGGTATAGAGTATGTTATATTAGCTATTATAAGTAGGTATATACGCTGTCATACTAGCAGCTATAGGTAGGTATATACTCTGTTATACTAGCAGTTATAGTTAGGTATAAAGTACGTTATACTAGCAGTTATAAGTAGTTATATACTCAGTCATACTAGCAGTTATAGGTAGGTATATACTCTGTTATACAAGCTGTTATTGGTAGGTATAGACTCTGTTACACTAGCAGTTATAGGTAGCTATATACTCTGTTATACTAGCAGTTATATGTATGTATAGACTATGTTATACTAGCTGTTATAGGTCGGTATAGGCTCTGTTATACTAGCAGATATAGGTAGCTATATACTCTGTTACACTAGCAGTTATAGGTAGGTATAGACTATGTTATACCAGCGGTTATAGGTAGGTATGATGTATGTATATATTCTGTTATACTAGCAGTTATAGGTTTGTATATACTCTGTTGTACTAGCAGAACTAGGAAGTTATAGACTCTGCTATACTAGCGGTTATAGGTAGGTATTGACTCCGTTATACTAGCAGATATAGGTAGCTATATACTCTGTTATACTAGCAGTTATAGATATGTATAGACTATGTCATACTAGCAGTTATAGGTAGGTATTGACTTTGTTAAACTAGCAGTTATAGGTAGGTATATACTCTGCTATACTAGTAGTTATAGGTAGGTATATATTATGTTATACTAGCAGTTATAGGTAGGTATATACTATGTTATACTAGCAGTTATAGGTAGGTCAATACTCTGTTATACTAGCTGTTATTGGTATGTATAGACTCTGTTGTACTAGCAGTAATAGGAAGTTATAGACTCTGTTATACTAGCGGTTATAGGTAGGTATTGACTCCGTTATACTAGCAGATATAGGTAGCTATATACTCTGTTATACTAGCAATTATAGATATGTATAGACTATGTCATACTAGCAGTTATAGGTAGGTATTGACTTTGTTAAACTAGCAGTTATAGGTAGGTATATACTCTGCTATACTAGTAGTTATAGGTAGGTATATATTATGTTATACTAGCAGTTATAGGTAGGTATATACTATGTTATACTAGTAGTTATGTGTAGATATAGACTATATTATACTAGCAGTTATAGATAGGTATAGAATTTGTTATACTAGCAGTTATAGGTAGGTATAGAGTATGTTATACTAGCAGT
The DNA here is from genome assembly GCA_014843695.1 of Archivesica marissinica. Classification (NCBI taxonomy): domain Eukaryota; kingdom Metazoa; phylum Mollusca; class Bivalvia; order Venerida; family Vesicomyidae; genus Archivesica; species Archivesica marissinica. Next base: position 2,052,902 of record CM026388.1, on the reverse strand, counting down.
TATATGTAGGTATATACTATGTTATACTAGCAGCTATAGATAGGTATAGACTATGTTATACTAGCAGTTATAGGTAGGTATATACTATGTTATACTAGCGGTTATAGGTAGGTACAGAGTCTGTTATACTAGCAGTAATAGGTAGCTATAGATTATGTTATACTAGCAGTTATAGGTAGGTATATACTATGTTATACTAGTAGTCATAGGTAGATATAGACTATGTTATACAAGCAGTAATAGGTAGGTATAGACTATGTTATACTAGCAGTTATTGGTAGGTATATACTCTGTTATACTAGCAGTTATAGGTAGGTATATACTCTGTTATAGTAGCAGTTATAGGTAGGTACAGATTATGTTATACTAGCAGTTATAGCTAGGTATATACTATGTTAAACTAGAAGTTATAGGTAGGTATAGATTATGTTATACTAGCAGTTATAGGTAGGTATATACTCTGTTACACTAACAGTAATAGGTAGGTATATACTATGTTATACTAGCAGTTTTTGGTAGGTATATACTCTGTTATACTAGCAGCTATGGGTAGATATAGAATATGTTATACTAGCAGTAATAGGTTGGTATAGATTCTGTCATACTAACAGTTATAGGTAGGTATATAGTCTGTTATACTAGCAGTTATAGGTAGGTATAGACTATGTTATAATAGCGGTTATAGGTAGGTATAGACTATGTTATACTAGCAATAATAGGTAGATATGGACTATGTTATACTAGCAGTTATAGGTAGGTATATACTATGTTATACTAGCAGTTATTGGTAGGTATAGAGTATGTTATACTAGCAGTTATAAGGAGGTATATACGCTGTCATACCAGCAGTTATAAGTATGTATATACTCTGTTATACAAGCTGTTATAGATAGGTATAGAGTATGTTATACTAGCAGTAATAGGTAGGTATAGACTATGTTATAATAGCGGTTATAGGTAGGTATTGAGTCTGTTATACTAGCAGATATAGGTAGTTATATACTCTGTTATACTAGCAGTTCTATGTAGGTATAGACTATGTTATACTAGCTGTTATAGGTAGGTATAGACTCTGTTATAATAGCGGTTATAGGTAGGTAGTGAGTCTGTTATACTAACAGATATAGGTAGCTATATACTCTGTTATATTAGCGTCTATAGGTAGGTATTGACTCTGTTATACTAGCAGATATAGGTAGCAATATACTCTGTTACACTAGCAGTTATAGGTATGTAAAGACTATGTTATACCAGCGGTTAGATGTATGTATATACTCTGTTGTACTAGCAGTTATAGGTAGGTATATACTCTGTTATACTAGCAGTTATAGATATGTATAGACTATGTCATACTAGCAGTTATAGGTAGGTATTGACTTTGTTAAACTAGCAGTTATAGGTAGGTATATACTCTGCTATACTAGTAGTTATAGGTAGGTATATATTATGTTATACTAGCAGTTATAGGTAGGTATATACTATGTTATACTAGCAGTTATAGGTAGGTCAATACTCTGTTATACTAGCTGTTATTGGTATGTATAGACTCTGTTGTACTAGCAGTAATAGGAAGTTATAGACTCTGTTATACTAGCGGTTATAGGTAGGTATTGACTCCGTTATACTAGCAGATATAGGTAGCTATATACTCTGTTATACTAGCAGTTATAGATATGTATAGACTATGTCATACTAGCAGTTATAGGTAGGTATTGACTTTGTTAAACTAGCAGTTATAGGTAGGTATATACTCTGCTATACTAGTAGTTATAGGTAGGTATATATTATGTTATACTAGCAGTTATAGGTAGGTATATACTATGTTATACTAGTAGTTATGTGTAGATATAGACTATATTATACTAGCAGTTATAGATAGGTATAGAATTTGTTATACTAGCAGTTATAGGTAGGTATAGAGTATGTTATACTAGCAGTTATATGTAGGTATATACTATGTTATACTAGCAGCTATAGATAGGTATAGACTATGTTATACTAGCAGTTATAGGTAGGTATATACTATGTTATACTAGCGGTTATAGGTAGGTACAGAATCTGTTATACTAGCAGTAATAGGTAGCTATAGATTATGTTATACTAGCAGTTATAGGTAGGTATATACTATGTTATACTAGTAGTTATAGGTAGATATAGACTATGTTATACAAGCAGTAATAGGTAGGTATAGACTATGTTATACTAGCAGTTATTGGTAGGTATATACTCTGTTATATTAGCAGTTATAGGTAGGTATATACTGTGTTATAGTAGCAGTTATAGGTAGGTACAGATTATGTTATACTAGCAGTTATAGGTAGGTATATAGTCTGTTATACTAGCAGTTATAGGTAGGTATAGACTATGTTATAATAGCGGTTATAGGTAGGTATAGACTATGTTATACTAGCAATAATAGGTAGATATGGACTATGTTATACTAGCAGTTATTGGTAGGTATAGAGTATGTTATACTAGCAGTTATAAGGAGGTATATGCGCTGTCATACCAGCAGTTATAAGTATGTATATACTCTGTTATACAAGCTGTTATAGATAGGTATAGAGTATGTTATACTAGCAGTAATAGGTAGGTATAGACTATGTTATAATAGCGGTTATAGGTAGGTATTGAGTCTGTTATACTAGCAGATATAGGTAGTTATATACTCTGTTATACTAGCAGTTCTATGTAGGTATAGACTATGTTATACTAGCTGTTATAGGTAGGTATAGACTCTGTTATAATAGCGGTTATAGGTAGGTAGTGAGTCTGTTATACTAACAGATATAGGTAGCTATATACTCTGTTATATTAGCGTCTATAGGTAGGTATTGACTCTGTTATACTAGCAGATATAGGTAGCAATATACTCTGTTACACTAGCAGTTATAGGTATGTAAAGACTATGTTATACCAGCGGTTAGATGTATGTATATACTCTGTTGTACTAGCAGTTATAGGTAGGTATATACTCTGTTATACTAGCAGTTATATGTAGGTATAGAGTATATTATAATAGCAATTATAAGTAGGTATATACTCTGTCATTCTAGCAGATATAAGTAGGAATATAATGTTATACTAGCAGTTATAATTAGGTATAGACTATGTTATACTAGCAGTTATAGGTAGGTATAGACTATGTTATAATAGCGATTATAGGTAGGTATATTCTATGTTATACTAGCAGTTATAGGTAGATATAGACTATGTTATGCTAGCGGTTATATGTAGGTATATACTCTGTTATACTAGCAGTTATAGGTAGGTATATAACTGTTATACTAGCAGTTATAGGTAGGTATAGACTATGTTATACTAGCAGTTATATGTAGGTAGAGATTATGTTATACTAGCAGTTATAGCTAGGTATATACTATGTTATTCTAGAAGTTATAGGTAGGTATAGATTATGTTATACTAGCAGTTATATGTAGGTATATACTCTGTTACACTAACAGTAATAGGTAGGTATATACTATGTTATACTAGGAGCTATAGGTAGGTATATACTCTGTTGTACTAGCAGTTATAGGTAGGTATGTACTATTTTATACTAGCAGTTATAGGTAGGTAAATACTCTGTTATACTACCAGTTATAGGTAGGTATAGAGTATGTTATACTAGCAGTTATAAATAGGTATATACTCAGCTATACTAGCAGTTATATAGCAGTTATAGGTAGGCATATAGTCTTCTATACTAGCAGAATAATATATATAGGTATTGACTATATTATACTAGCAGATATATGTAGGTATAGACTATGTTATACTAGCAGTTATAGGTAGGTATATACTCTGTTATACTAGCAGTTATAGGTAGGTATATACTCAGCTATATTAGCAGTTATATAGCAGTTATAGTTAGGTATTGACTATGTTATACTAGCAGTTATATATAGGTATAGACTATGTTATACTAGCTGTTATAGGTAGGTATATACTCTGTTATACTAGCAGTTATAGGTATGTATATAGTATGTTATACTAGTAGTTATAGGTAGGTATAGACTATGTTATACTAGTAGTTATAGGTAGATATAGACTATATTATACTAGCAGTTATAGGTAGGTATAGACTATGTTATGCTAGCAGTTATATATAGTTATATACTCTGCTATACTAGCAGTTATAGGTAGGAATATACTATGTTATACTAGCAGTTATAGGTAGGTATAGAGTATGTTATACTAGCAGTTATAAGTAGTTATATATTCTGTCATACTAGCAGTTAAAGTTAGGTATATACTCTGTTATACAAGCTGTTATAGGTAGGTATAGAGTATGTTATACTAGCAGTAATAGGTAGGTATAGACTCTGTTATAATAGCGGTTATAGGTAGGTATTGAGTCTGTTATACTAGCAGATATAGGTAGCTATATACTCTGTTATACTAGCAGTTATATGTAGGTATAGACTATGTTATACTAGCTGTTATAGGTAGGAATAGACTCTGTTTTAATAGCGGTTATAGGTAGGTATTGAGTCTGTTATACTAGCAGATATAGGTAGCTATATACACTGTTATATTAGCGGCTATAGGTAGGTATTGACTATGTTATACTAGCAGATATTGGTAGCTATATACTCTGTTACACTAGCAGTTATAGGTATGTATAGACTATGTTATACCAGCGGTTAGATGTATGTATATACTATGTTGTATTAGCAGTTATAGGTGGGTATATACACTGTTATACTAGCAGTTATATGGAGGTATAGTGTATGTTATACTAGCAGTTATAAGTAGGTATATACTCTGTCATACTAGCAGATATAAGTAGGAATATAATGTTATACTAGTAGTTATAGGTAGGCATAGACTATGTTATACTAGCAGTTATAGGTAGGTATAGACTATTTTATAATAGCGGTTATAGGTAGGTATACTATATGTTATAATAGCAGTTATAGGTAGATATAGACTATGTTATACTAGCGGTTATAGGTAGGTATATACTTTGTTATACTAGCAGTTATAGGTAGGTATATACTCTGTTATACTAGCAGTTATATGTAGGTATAGAGTATATTATAATAGCAGTTATAAGTAGGTATATACTCTGTCATTCTAGCAGATATAAGTAGGAATATAATGTTATACTAGCAGTTATAATTAGGTATAGACTATGTTATACTAGCAGTTATAGGTAGGTATAGACTATGTTATAATAGCGGTTATAGGTAGGTATATTCTATGTTATACTAGCAGTTATAGGTAGATATAGACTATGTTATGCTAGCGGTTATATGTAGGTATATACTCTGTTATACTAGCAGTTATAGGTAGGTATATAACTGTTATACTAGCAGTTATAGGTAGGTATAGACTATGTTATACTAGCAGTTATATGTAGGTAGAGATTATGTTATACTAGCAGTTATAGCTAGGTATATACTATGTTATTCTAGAAGTTATAGGTAGGTATAGATTATGTTATACTAGCAGTTATATGTAGGTATATACTCTGTTACACTAACAGTAATAGGTAGGTATATACTATGTTATACTAGGAGCTATAGGTAGGTATATACTCTGTTGTACTAGCAGTTATAGGTAGGTATGTACTATTTTATACTAGCAGTTATAGGTAGGTATAGACTATGTTATACTAGCAGTTATATGTAGGTACAGATTATGTTATACTAGCAGTTATAGCTAGGTATATACTATGTTATACTAGAAGTTATAGGTAGGTATAGATTATGTTATAGTAGCAGTTATAGGTAGTTTTATACTATGTTATATTAGGAGCTATATGTAGGTATATACTTTGTTGTACTAGCAGTTATAGGTAGGTATATACTATGCTATACTAGCAGTTATATGTAGGTATATACTCTGTTATACTAGCAGTTATAGGTAGGTATAGAGTATGTTATGCTAGCAGTTATAAGTAGGTATATACTCTGTCATATTAGCAGTTATATGTAGGTATTGACTATGTTATACTATCAATAATAGGTAGATATGGACTATGTTATACTAGCAGTTATACGTAGGTATATACTATGATATACTAGCAGTTATAGGTAGGTAAATAGTATGTTATACTAGCAGTTATAAGTAGGTATATACGCTGTCATAGTAGCAGTTATAGGTAGGTATATACACTGTTATACTAGCAGTTATAGGTAGGTATAGAGTACGTTATACTAGCAGTTATAAGTAGTTATATACTCTGTCATACTAGCAGTTATAGGTAGGTATATACTCTGTTATACAAGCTGTTATATGTAGGTATAGACTATGTTATACTAGCAGTAATAGGTAGGTATAGACTATGTTATAATAGCGGTTATAGGTAGGTATATTCTATGTTATACTAGCAGTTATAGGTAGATATAGATTATGTTATACTAGCGGTTATAGGTAGGTATATACTCTGTTATACTAACAGTAATAGGTAGGTATATACTATGTTATACTAGGAGTTATAGGTAGGTATATACTCTGTTATACTAGCAGTTATAGGTAGGTATATACTCTGTTATACTAGCAGTTATATGTAGGTATAGACTATGTTATACTAGATGTTATAGGTAGGTATAGACTATTTTATAATAGCGGTTATAGGTAGGTATATTATATGTTATACTAGCAGATATAGGTAGGTATAGACTCTGTTACACTAGCAGTTATAGGTAGCTATATACTCTGATATACTAGCAGTTATACGTAAGTATAGACTATGTTATACTAGCTGTTATAGGTAGGTATAGAATCTGTTATACTAGCAGATATATGTAGCTATTTACTCTGTTACATTAGCAGTTATAGGTAGGTATAGACTATGTTATACCAGCGGTTAGATGTAGGTATATACTATGTTATACTAGCTGTTATTGGTAGGTATATACTCAATTGTACTAGCAGTAATAGGAAGTTATAGACTATGTTATACTAGCGGTTATATGTAGGTATTGACTCCGTTATGCCAGCAGATATAGGTAGCTATATACTCTGTTATACTAGCAGTTTTAGATATGTATAGACTATCTCATACTAACAGTTATAGGTAGGTATAGACTATGTTATACTAGCAGTTATAGGTAGGTATAGTCTATGTAATACTAGCGTTTAGAGGTAAGTATATACTATGTTAAACTAGCAGTTATAGGTAGATATTGACTCTGTTATACTAGCAGTTATAGGTAGGTATATACTCTGTTATACTAGCAGTTATATGTAGGTATAGACTATGTTATACTAGCTGTTATAGTTAGGGAAAGACTATGTTATACTAGCAGATATAGGTAGCTATATACTCTGTTACACTAGCAGTTATAGGTAGGTATAGACTATGTTATACCAGCGGTTAGATGTATGTATATACGCTGTTGTACTAGCAGTTATAGGTAGGTATATACTCTGTTATACTAGCAGTTATAGGTAGGTATAGAGTATGTTATACTAGCAGATATAGGTAGGTATAGACTATGTTATACTAGTAGTTATATATAGATATAGACTATATTATACTAGCAGTTATAGGTAGGTATAGACTCAGTTATACTAGCAGTTATAGATAGTTATATACTCTGCTATACTAGCAGTTATAGGTAGTTATATAATCTGCTATACTACCAGTTATAGGTAGTTATATATTATGTTAAACTAGCAGTTATAGGTAGGTATAGACAATGTTATACTAGTAGTTATATGTAGATATAGACTACATTATACTAGCAGTTATAGGTAGGTATAGACTCTGTAATACTAGCTGTTATAGTTAGTTATATACTCTGTCATACTAGCAGTTATAGGTAGGTATAGACTCTGTTATACTAGCAGTTATATGTAGGTTAAGACTATGTTATACTAGTTGTTATAGGTAGGAATAGACTCTGTTATAATAGCGGTTATAGGTAGGTATTGAGTCTGTTATACTAGCAGATATAGGTAGCTATATACACTGTTATACTAGCGGCTATAGGTAGGTATTGACTCTGTTATGCTAGCAGATATTGGTAGCTATATACTCTGTTACACTAGCAGTTATAGGTATGTATAGACTATGTTATACCAGCGGTTAGATGTATGTATACACTAAGTTGTACTAGTAGTTATAGGTGGGTATATACTCTGTTATACTAGCAGTTATATGTAGGTATAGACTATGTTATAATAGCGTTATAGGTAGGTATATTCTATGTTATACTAGCAGTTATAGGTAGATATAGACTATGTTATACTAGTGGTTATAGGTAGGTATATACTCTGTTATACTAACAGTTATAGGTAGGTATAGACTATGTTATACTAGCAGTTATATATAGGTACAGATTATGTTATACTAGCAGTTATAGCTAGGTATATACTATGTTATACTAGAAGTTATAGGTAGGTATAGATTATGTTATACTAGCAGTTATAGGTAGTTATATACTCTGTTACACTAACAGTAATAGGTAGGTATATACTATGTTATACTAGGAGTTATAGGTAGGTATATACTCTGTTGTAGTAGCAGTTATAGGTAGGTATATACTCTGTTATACAAGCTGTTATTGGTAGGTATAGACTATGTTATGCTAGCAGTTATAGGTAGGTATAGACTCTGTTACACTAGCAGTTATAGGTAGGTATAGGGTATGTTATACTAGCAGTTATAGGTAGATATAGGCTCTGTTATACTAGCAAATATAGGTAGGTATATACTATGTTATACTAGCAGTAATAGGTAGGTATTGACTTTGTTAAACTAGCAGTTATAGGTAGGTATATACTCTGCTATACTAGTAGTTATAGGTATGTATATATTATGTTTTACTAGCAGTTATAGGTAGATATAGACTATATTATACTAGCAGTTATATGTAGGTATAGACTCTGTTATACAAGCTGTTATTGGTAGGTATACACTAGGTTATACTAGCAGTTATAGGTAGGTATAGACTCTGTTACACTAGCAGTTATAAGTAGCTATATACTCTGTTATACTAGCAGTTATATGTATGTATAGACTATGTTATACTAGCTGTTATAGGTAGCTATAGACTGTTATGCTAGCAGATATAGGTAGCTATTTACTCTGTTACACTAGCAGTTAAAGGTAGGTATAGACTATGTTTTACCAGCGGTTAGATGTATGTATATACTCTGTTGTACTAGCAGTTATAGGTAGGTATATACTCTGTTATACTAGCAGTTATAGGTAGGTATAGAGTATGTTATGCTAGCAGTTATATGTAGGCATATACTCTGCCATACTAGCAGTTATAGGTAGGTATATACTCTGTTATACTGGCTGTTATTGGTAGGTATATACTCTGGTGTACTAGCAGTAATAGGAAGTTATAGACTCTGTTATACTAGCGGTTATATGTAGGTAATGACTCCGTTATACTAGCAGATATAGGTAGCTATATACTCTGTTATACTAGCAGTTATTGATATGTATAAACTATGTCATACTAGCAGTTATAGGTAGGTATATACTATGTTATTCTAGCAGTTATAGGTAGGTATAGTCTATGTTATACTAGCGGTTAGAGGTAAGTATATACTATGTTATACTAGCAGTTATAGGTAGGTATAGACTATATTATACAATCATTTATAGGTAGGGATATACTCAGCTATACTAGCAGTTATATAGCAGTTATAGGTAGGCATATAGTCTTCTATACTAGCAGTTATAGGTAGGTATTAACTATGTTATACTAGCAGATATGTGTAGGTATAGACTCTGTTATACTAGCAGTTATAGGTAGGTATATACTCTGTTATACTAGCAGTTATATGTAGGTATAGACTATGTTATACTAGCTGTTATAGGTAGGTATAGACTCTGTTATACCAGCGGTTAGATGTATGTATATACTTTGTTGTACTAGCAGTTATAGGTAGGTATAAACTCTGTTATACTAGCAGTTATACGTAGGTATAGAGTATGTTATACTAGCAGTTATAGATCGGTATAGACTATGTTATACTAGTCGTTATATGTAGAAATAGACTATATTATACTAGCAGTTATAGGTAGGTATAGACTATGTTATGCTAGCAGTTATAGATAGTTATATACTATGCTATACTAGCAGTTATAGGTAGGTATATACTCTGTTATATTATCAGTTATTGGTAGGTATATACTCTGCTATACTACTAGTTATAGGTATTTATATATTATGTTAAACTAGCAGTTATAGGTAGGTATAGACTATTTTATACTAGTAGTTATAGGTAGACATAGACTACATTATACTAGCAGTTATAGGTAGGCATAGACTCTGTTATACTAGCTGTTATAGGTAGTTATATACTCTGCTATACTAGCAGTTATAGGTAGGTATATACTCTGTTATACTAGCAGTTGTAGGTAGGTATAGAGTATGTTATACTAGCAGTTATATGTAGATATAGGCTCTGTTATACTAGCAAATATAAGTAGGTATATACTATGTTAGAATAGAGGTTATAGGTAGGTATAGACTATGTTATACTAGCGGTTATAGGTAGGTATAGAGTATGTTATACTAGCAGTAATAGGTAGGTATATATTACGTTATACTAGCAGTTATAGGTAGGCATAGACTATGTTATACTAGTAATTATAGGTAGCTATTGACTATGTTAAACTAGCAATTATAGGTAGGAATATACTCTGCTATATTAGCAGTTATAGGTAGGTATATATTCTGTTATACTAGCAGTTATAGGTAGGTATAGAGTATGTTATACTAGCAGTTATAGGTAGGTATAGACTTTGTTATACCAGCAGATATAGGTATGTATATACTATGTTATACTAGCAGTTTTTGATAGGTATAGACTATGTTATACTAGCACTTATAGGTAGGTATAGACTATGTTATACTAGCGGTTATAGGTAGGTATAGACTATGTTATACTAGTAGTTATGTGTAGATATAGACTATATTATACTAGCAGTTATAGGTAGATATAGAATTTGTTATACTAGCAGTTATAGGTAGTTATATACTCTGCTATATTAGCAGTTATAGGTAGGTATATATTCTGTTATACTAGCAGTTATAGGTACGTATAGAGTATGTTATACTAGCAGTTATAGGTAGGTATAGACTTTGTTATACCAGCAGATATAGGTATGTATATACTATGTTATACTAGCAGTTTTAGATATGTATAGACTATGTTATACTAGCACTTATAGGTAGGTATAGACTATGTTATACTAGCGGTTATAGGTAGTTACAGAGTCTGTTATACTAGCAGTAATAGGTAGGTATAGATTATGTTATACTAGCAGTTATAGGTAGGTATATACTATGTTATTCTAGTAGTTATAGGTAGATATAGACTATGTTATACTAGCAGAAATAGGTAGGTATAGACTATGTTATACTAGCAGTTATAGGTAGGTATATACTCTGCTATACTAGCAGTTATAGTTAGGTAAATATTCTGTTATACTAGCTGTTATAGGTAGGTATAAACTCGGTTATACTAGCAGTTATAGGTAGGTATAGACTATGTTATAATAGCAGTAATAGGTATGTATAGACTCTGTTATAATAGGGGTTATAGTTAGGTATTGAGTCTGTTATACTAGCAGATATAGGTAGCTATATACTCTGTTATACTAGCAGTTATACGTAGATATAGACTATGTTATACTAGCTGTTATAGGTAGGTATTGAGTCTGTTATACTAGCAGATATAGGAAGCTATATACTCTGTTATACTAGCGGCTATTGGTAGGTATTGACTCTGTTATACTAGCAGATATAGGTAGCTATATACTCTGGTACACTAGCAGTTATAGGTAGGTATAGACTATGTTATACTAGATGTTATAGGTAGGTATAGACTCTGTTATACTAGCAGATATAGGTAGCTATATACTATGTTACACTAGCAGTTATAGGTAGGTATAGACTATGTTATACTAGATGTTATAGGTAGGTATAGACTCTGTTATACTAGCAGATATAGGAAGCTATATACGTTGTTACACTAGCAGTTATTGGTAGGTATAGACTATGTTATACCATCGGTTAGATGTATGTATATACTATGTTGTACTAGCAGTTATGGGTAGGTATATACTCTGTTATACTAGCAGTTATAGGTAGGTATAGAGTATGTTATACTAGCAGTTATAGGTAAGTATAGACTATGTTATACTAGCTGTTATAGGTAGGTATAGACTCTGTTATACTAGCAGATATAGGTAGCTATTTACTCTGTTACACTAGCAGTTATAGGTAGGTATAGACTATATTTTACCAGCGGTTAGATATATGTATATACTCAGTTGTACTAGCAGTTATAGGTAGGTATATACTATGTTATACTAGCAGTTATAGGTAGGTATAGACTATATTATACCAGCAGTTATAGGTAGGTATATACTCAGCTATACTAGCAGTTATATAGCATATATAGGTAGGCATATAGTCTTCTATACTAGCAGTTATAGGTAGGTATTGACTATGTTATACTAGCAGATATATGTAGGTATAGACTCTGTTATGCTAGCAGTTATAGGTAGGTATATACTCTGTTATACTAGCAGTTGTAGGTAGGTATAGAGTATGTTATACTAGCAGTTATATGTAGATATAGGCTCTGTTATACTAGCAAATATAAGTAGGTATATACTATGTTAGAATAGAGGTTATAGGTAGGTATAGACTTTGTTATACTAGCGGTTATAGGTAGGTATAGAGTATGTTATACTAGCAGTAATAGGTAGGTATATATTACGTTATACTAGCAGTTATAGGTAGGCATAGACTATGTTATACTAGTAATTATAGGTAGATATAGACTATGTTATACTAGCAGTAATAGGTAGCTATTGACTATGTTAAACTAGCAATTATAGGTAGGAATATACTCTGCTATATTAGCAGTTATAGGTAGGTATATATTCTGTTATACTAGCAGTTATAGGTAGGTATAGAGTATGTTATACTAGCAGTTATAGGTAGGTATAGACTTTGTTATACCAGCAGATATAGGTATGTACATACTATGTTATACTAGCAGTTTTAGATAGGTATAGACTATGTTATACTAGCACTTATAGGTAGGTATAGACTATGTTATACTAGCGGTTATAGGTAGGTATAGACTATGTTATACTAGTAGTTATGTGTAAATATAGACTATATTATACTAGCAGTTATAGGTAGATATATAATTTGTTATACTAGCAGTTATAGGTAGTTATATACTCTGCTATATTAGCAGTTATAGGTAGGTATATATTCTGTTATACTAGCAGTTATAGGTAGGTATAGAGTATGTTATACTAGCAGTTATAGGTAGGTATAGACTATTTTATACCAGCAGATATAGGTATGTATATACTATGTTATACTAGCAGTTTTAGATATGTATAGACTATGTTATACTAGCACTTATAGGTAGGTATAGACTATGTTATACTAGCGGTTATAGGTAGTTACAGAGTCTGTTATACTAGCAGTAATAGGTAGGTATAGATTATGTTATACTAGCAGTTATAGGTAGGTATATACTATGTTATACTAGTAGTTATAGGTAGATATAGACTATGTTATACTAGCAGAAATAGGTAGGTATAGACTATGTTATACTAGCAGTTATAGGTAGGTATAGACTATGTTATAATAGCGGTTATAGGTAGGTATAGACAATTTTATACTAGCAGTACTAGGTAGATATGAACTATGTTATTCTAGCAGTTATAGGTAGGTATATACTATGTTATACTAGCAGTTATAGGTAGGTATAGAGTATGTTATACTAGCAGTTATAAGTAGGTATATACGCTGTCATTGTAGCAGTTATAGGTAGGTATATACTCTATTATACTAGCAGTTATAGGTAGGTATAGAGTATGTTATACTAGCAGTTATAAGTAGTAATATACTCTGTCATACTAGCAGTTATAGGTAGGTATATACTCTGTTATACAAGCTGTTATAGGTAGGTATAGAGTATGTTATACTAGCAGTAATAGGTATGTATAGACTCTGTTATAATAGGGGTTATAGTTAGGTATTGAGTCTGTTATACTAGCAGATATTGGTAGCTATATACTCTGTTATACTAGCAGTTATATGTAGATATAGACTATGTTATACTAGCTGTTATAGGTAGGTATTGAGTCTGTTATACTAGCAGATATAGGAAGCTATATACTCTGTTATACTAGCGGCTATTGGTAGGTATTGACTCTGTTATACTAGCAGATATAGGTAGCTATATACTCTGTTACACTAGCAGTTATAGGTAGGTATAGACTATGTTATACTAGATGTTATAGGTAGGTATAGACTCTGTTATACTAGCAGATATAGGTAGCTATATACTATGTTACACTAGCAGTTATAGGTAGGTATAGACTATGTTATACTAGATGTTATAGGTAGGTATAGACTCTGTTATACTAGCAGATATAGGAAGCTATATACGTTGTTACACTAGCAGTTATTGGTAGGTATAGACTATGTTATACCATCGGTTAGATGTATGTATATACTATGTTTTACTAGCAGTTATGGGTAGGTATATACTCTGTTATACTAGCAGTTATAGGTAGGTATAGAGTATGTTATACTAGCAGTTATAGGTAAGTATAGACTATGTTATACTAGCTGTTATAGGTAGGTATAGACTCTGTTATACTAGCAGATATAGGTAGCTATTTACTCTGTTACACTAGCAGTTATAGGTAGGTATAGACTATATTTTACCAGCGGTTAGATATATGTATATACTCAGTTGTACTAGCAGTTATAGGTAGGTATATACTATGTTATACTAGCAGTTATAGGTAGGTATAGACTATATTATACCAGCAGTTATAGGTAGGTATATACTCAGCTATACTAGCAGTTATATAGCATATATAGGTAGGCATATAGTCTTCTATACTAGCAGTTATAGGTAGGTATTGACTATGTTATACTAGCAGATATATGTAGGTATAGACTCTGTTATACTAGCAGTTATAGGTAGGTATATACTCTGTTATACTAGCAGTTATATGTAGGTATAGACTATGTTATACTAGCTGTTATAGGTAGGTATAGACTCTGTTATACTAGCAGATATAGGTAGCTATATACTCTGTTACACTAGCAGTTATAGGTAGGTATAGACTATGTTATACCAGCGGTTAGATGTATGTATATACTATGTTGTACTAGCAGTTATGGGTAGGTATATACTCTGTTATACTAGCAGTTATAGTTAGGTATAGAGTATGTTATACTAGCAGTTATAGGTAGGTATAGACTATGTTATACTAGTAGTTATATGTAGATATAGACTATATTATACTAGCAGTTATAGGTAGGTATATACTCTGTTATACTAGCAGTTATAGATAGTTATATACTCTGCTATACTAGCAGTTATAGGTAGGTATATACTCTAGTTATACTATCAGTTATTGGTAGGTATATACTCTGCTATACTACTAGTTATAGGTAGTTATATATTATGTTAAACTAGCAGTTATAGGTAGG
Source organism: Archivesica marissinica (assembly GCA_014843695.1). Classification (NCBI taxonomy): domain Eukaryota; kingdom Metazoa; phylum Mollusca; class Bivalvia; order Venerida; family Vesicomyidae; genus Archivesica; species Archivesica marissinica. The sequence goes on along the minus strand of CM026388.1, from coordinate 2,037,441 downwards.
TATAGACTATGTTATACTAGTAGTTATATGTAGATATAGACTACATTATACTAGCAGTTATAGGTAGGTATAGACTCTGTAATACTAGCTGTTATAGGTAGTTATATACTCTGCTATACTAGCAGTTATAGGTAGGTATATACTCTGTTATACTAGCAGTTATAGGTAGGTATAGAGTATGTTATGCTAGCAGTTATAGGTAGATATATACTCTGTTATACTAGCAGTTATATGTAGGTATAGACAATGTTATACTAGCTGTTATAGGTAGTTATAGACTCTGTTATACTAGCAGATATAGGTAGCTATTTACTCTGTTACACTAGCAGTTATAGGTAGGTATAGACTATGTTTTACTAGCAGTTATAGGTAGGTATATACTATGTTATACTAGCAGTTATAGGTAGGTATAGACTATATTATACCAGCAGTTATATGTAGGTATATACTCAGCTATACTAGCAGTTATATAGCAGTTATAGGTAGGCATATAGTCTTCTATACTAGCAGTTATAGGTAGGTATTGACTATGTTATACTAGCAGATATATGTAGGTATAGACTCTGTTATACTAGCAGTTATAGGTAGGTATAGACTCTGTTATACTAGCAGATATAGGAAGCTATATACTCTGTTATACTAGCGGCTATTGGTAGGTATTGACTCTGTTATACTAGCAGATATAGGTAGCTATATACTCTGTTACACTAGCAGTTATAGGTAGGTATAGACTATGTTATACTAGATGTTATAGGTAGGTATAGACTCTGTTATGCTAGCAGATATAGGTAGCTATATACTATGTTACACTAGCAGTTATAGGTAGGTATAGACTATGTTATACTAGATGTTATAGGTAGGTATAGACTCTGTTATACTAGCAGATATAGGAAGCTATATACGTTGTTACACTAGCAGTTATTGGTAGGTATAGACTATGTTATACCATCGGTTAGATGTATGTATATACTATGTTTTACTAGCAGTTATGGGTAGGTATATACTCTGTCATACTAGCAGTTATAGGTAGGTATAGAGTATGTTATACTAGCAGTTATAGGTAAGTATAGACTATGTTATACTAGCTGTTATAGGTAGGTATAGACTATATTTTACCAGCGGTTAGATATATGTATATACTCAGTTGTACTAGCAGTTATAGGTAGGTATATACTATGTTATACTAGCAGTTATAGGTAGCTATTTACTCTGTTACACTAGCAGTTATAGGTAGGTATAGACTATATTTTACCAGCGGTTAGATATATGTATATACTCAGTTGTACTAGCAGTTATAGGTAGGTATATACTATGTTATACTAGCAGTTATAGGTAGGTATAGACTATATTATACCAGCAGTTATAGGTAGGTATATACTCAGCTATACTAGCAGTTATATAGCATATATAGGTAGGCATATAGTCTTCTATACTAGCAGTTATAGGTAGGTATTGACTATGTTATACTAGCAGATATATGTAGGTATAGACTCTGTTATACTAGCAGTTATAGGTAGGTATATACTCTGTTATACTAGCAGTTATATGTAGGTATAGACTATGTTATACTAGCTGTTATAGGTAGGTATAGACTCTGTTATACTAGCAGATATAGGTAGCTATATACTCTGTTACACTAGCAGTTATAGGTAGGTATAGACTATGTTATACCAGCGGTTAGATGTATGTATATACTATGTTGTACTAGCAGTTATGGGTAGGTATATACTCTGTTATACTAGCAGTTATAGTTAGGTATAGAGTATGTTATACTAGCAGTTATAGGTAGGTATAGACTATGTTATACTAGTAGTTATATGTAGATATAGACTATATTATACTAGCAGTTATAGGTAGGTATATACTCTGTTATACTAGCAGTTATAGATAGTTATATACTCTGCTATACTAGCAGTTATAGGTAGGTATATACTCTAGTTATACTATCAGTTATTGGTAGGTATATACTCTGCTATACTACTAGTTATAGGTAGTTATATATTATGTTAAACTAGCAGTTATAGGTAGGTATAGACTATGTTATACTAGTAGTTATATGTAGATATAGACTACATTATACTAGCAGTTATAGGTAGGTATAGACTCTGTAATACTAGCTGTTATAGGTAGTTATATACTCTGCTATACTAGCAGTTATAGGTAGGTATATACTCTGTTATACTAGCAGTTATAGGTAGGTATAGAGTATGTTATGCTAGCAGTTATAGGTAGATATATACTCTGTTATACTAGCAGTTATATGTAGGTATAGACAATGTTATACTAGCTGTTATAGGTAGTTATAGACTCTGTTATACTAGCAGATATAGGTAGCTATTTACTCTGTTACACTAGCAGTTATAGGTAGGTATAGACTATATTTTACCAGCGGTTAGATATATGTATATACTCTGTTGTACTAGCAGTTATAGGTAGGTATATACTATGTTATACTAGCAGTTATAGGTAGGTATAGACTATATTATACCAGCAGTTATAGGTAGGTATATACTCAGCTATACTAGCAGTTATATAGCAGTTATAGGTAGGCATATAGTCTTCTATACTAGCAGTTATAGGTAGGTATTGACTATGTTATACTAGCAGATATATGTAGGTATAGACTCTGTTATACTAGCAGTTATAGGTAGGTATAGACTATATTATACCAGCAGTTATAGGTAGGTATATACTCAGCTATACTAGCAGTTATATAGCAGTTATAGGTAGGCATATAGTCTTCTATACTAGCAGTTATAGGTAGGTATTGACTATGTTATACTAGCAGATATATGTAGGTATAGACTCTGTTATACTAGCAGTTATAGGTAGGTATATACTCTGTTATACTAGCAGTTATATGTAGGTATAGACTATGTTATACTAGCTGTTATAGGTAGGTATAGACTCTGTTATACTAGCAGTTATAGGTAGGTATATACTCTGTTATACTAGCAGTTATAGGTAGGTATATATTATGTTATACTAGCAGTTATAGGTAGGTATAGACTCTGTTATACAAGCAATTATAGATAGTTATATACTCTGCTATACTAGCAGTTATAGGTAGATATACTCTGTTATACTATCAGTTATTGGTAGGTATATACTCTGCTATGCTACTAGTTATAGGTAGTTATATATTATGTTAAACTAGCAGTTATAGGTAGGTATAGACTATGTTATACTAGTAGTTATATGTAGATATGTACTACATTATATTAGCAGTTATAGGTAGTTATATACTCTGCTATACTAGAAGTTATAGGTAGGTATAGAGTATGTTATACTAGCAGTTATAGGTAGATATAGGCTCTGTTATACTAGCAAATATAGGTAGGTATATACTATGTTATACTAGCAGTTATAGGTAGGCATAGACTATGTTATACTAGCAGTTATAGGTAGGTATAGAGTATGTTATACTAGCAGTTATAGGTAGGTATAGACTCTGTTATACAAGCTGTTATTGGTAGGTATAGACTATGTTATACTAGCAGTTATAGGTAGGTATAGACTATGTTACACTAGCAGTTATAGGTAGATATATACTCTGTTATACTAGCAGTTATATGTAGGTATAGACTATGTTATACTAGCTGTTATAGGTAGGTATAGACTCTGTTATACTAGCAGATATAGGTAGCTATATACTCTGTTACACTAGCAGTTATAGGTAGGTATAGACTATGTTATACCAGCGGTTAGATGTATGTATATACTATGTTGTACTAGCAGTTATGGGTAGGTATATACTCTGTTATACTAGCAGTTATAGTTAGGTATAGAGTATGTTATACTAGCAGTTATAGGTAGGTATAGACTCTGTTATACTAGCAGTTATAGATAGTTATATACTCTGCTATACTAGCAGTTATAGGTAGGTATATACTCTAGTTATACTATCAGTTATTGGTAGGTATATACTCTGCTATACTACTAGTTATAGGTAGTTATATATTATGTTAAACTAGCAGTTATAGGTAGGTATAGACTATGTTATACTAGTAGTTATATGTAGATATAGACTACATTATACTAGCAGTTATAGGTAGGTATAGACTCTGTATACTAGCTGTTATAGGTAGTTATATACTCTGCTATACTAGCAGTTATAGGTAGGTATATACTCTGTTATACTAGCAGTTATAGGTAGGTATAGAGTATGTTATGCTAGCAGTTATAGGTAGATATATACTCTGTTATACTAGCAGTTATATGTAGGTATAGACAATGTTATACTAGCTGTTATAGGTAGTTATAGACTCTGTTATACTAGCAGATATAGGTAGCTATTTACTCTGTTACACTAGCAGTTATAGGTAGGTATAGACTATATTTTACCAGCGGTTAGATATATGTATATACTCTGTTGTACTAGCAGTTATAGGTAGGTATATACTATGTTATACTAGCAGTTATAGGTAGGTATAGACTATATTATACCAGCAGTTATATGTAGGTATATACTCAGCTATACTAGCAGTTATATAGCAGTTATAGGTAGGCATATAGTCTTCTATACTAGCAGTTATAGGTAGGTATTGACTATGTTATACTAGCAGATATATGTAGGTATAGACTATATTATACTAGCAGTTATAGGTAGGTATATACTCAGCTATACTAGCAGTTATATAGCAGTTATAGGTAGGCATATAGTCTTCTATACTAGCAGTTATAGGTAGGTATTGACTATGTTATACTAGCAGATATATGTAGGTATAGACTCTGTTATACTAGCAGTTATAGGTAGGTATATACTCTGTTATACTAGCAGTTATATGTAGGTATAGACTATGTTATACTAGCAGTTATAGGTAGGTATAGACTCTGTTATACTAGCAGTTATTGGTAGGTATATACTCTGCTATACTACTAGTTATAGGTAGTTATATATTATGTTAAACTAGCAGTTATAGGTAGGTATAGACTCTGTTATACAAGCAATTATAGATAGTTATATACTCTGCTATACTAGCAGTTATAGGTAGGTATATACTCTGTTATACTATCAGTTATTGGTAGGTATATACTCTGCTATACTACTAGTTATAGGTAGTTATATATTATGTTAAACTAGCAGTTATAGGTAGGTATAGACTATGTTATACTAGTAGTTATATGTAGATATGTACTACATTATATAGCAGTTATAGGTAGTTATATACTCTGCTATACTAGAAGTTATAGGTAGGTATAGACTATGTTATACTAGCAGTTATAGGTAGATATAGACTCTGTTATACTAGCAGATATAGGTAGGTATATACTATGTTATACTAGCAGTTATAGGTAGGCATAGACTATGTTATACTAGCAGTTATAGGTAGGTATAGACTATGTTATACTAGCAGTTATAGGTAGGTATAGACTCTGTTATACAAGCTGTTATAGGTAGGTATAGACTATGTTATACTAGCAGTTATAGGTAGGTATAGACTATGTTATACTAGCAGTTATAGGTAGGTATATACTCTGTTATACTAGCAGTTATATGTAGGTATAGACTATGTTATACTAGCTGTTATAGGTAGGTATAGACTCTGTTATACTAGCAGATATAGGTAGCTATATACTCTGTTACACTAGCAGTTATAGGTAGGTATAGACTATGTTATACCAGCGGTTAGATGTATGTATATACTATGTTATACTAGCAGTTATAGGTAGGTATATACTCTGTTATACTAGCAGTTATAGGTAGGTATAGACTATGTTATACTAGCAGTTATAGGTAGGTATAGACTATGTTATACTAGTAGTTATATGTAGATATAGACTATATTATACTAGCAGTTATAGGTAGGTATATACTCTGTTATACTAGCAGTTATAGGTAGGTATATACTCTGTTATACTATCAGTTATTGGTAGGTATATACTCTGCTATACTACTAGTTATAGGTAGTTATATATTATGTTAAACTAGCAGTTATAGGTAGGTATAGACTATGTTATACTAGTAGTTATATGTAGATATAGACTACATTATACTAGCAGTTATAGGTAGGTATAGACTCTGTAATACTAGCTGTTATAGGTAGTTATATACTCTGCTATACTAGCAGTTATAGGTAGGTATATACTCTGTTATACTAGCAGTTATAGGTAGGTATAGAGTATGTTATGCTAGCAGTTATAGGTAGATATATACTCTGTTATACTAGCAGTTATATGTAGGTATAGACAATGTTATACTAGCTGTTATAGGTAGTTATAGACTCTGTTATACTAGCAGATATAGGTAGCTATTTACTCTGTTACACTAGCAGTTATAGGTAGGTATAGACTATATTTTACCAGCGGTTAGATATATGTATATACTCTGTTGTACTAGCAGTTATAGGTAGGTATATACTATGTTATACTAGCAGTTATAGGTAGGTATAGACTATATTATACCAGCAGTTATATGTAGGTATATACTCAGCTATACTAGCAGTTATATAGCAGTTATAGGTAGGCATATAGTCTTCTATACTAGCAGTTATAGGTAGGTATTGACTATGTTATACTAGCAGATATATGTAGGTATAGACTCTGTTATACTAGCAGTTATAGGTAGGTATAGACTATATTATACCAGCAGTTATAGGTAGGTATATTCTCAGCTATACTAGCAGTTATATAGCAGTTATAGGTAGGCATATAGTCTTCTATACTAGCAGTTATAGGTAGGTATTGACTATGTTATACTAGCAGATATATGTAGGTATAGACTCTGTTATACTAGCAGTTATAGGTAGGTATATACTCTGTTATACTAGCAGTTATATGTAGGTATAGACTATGTTATACTAGCTGTTATAGGTAGGTATAGACTCTGTTATACTATCAGTTATTGGTAGGTATATACTCTGCTATGCTACTAGTTATAGGTAGTTATATATTATGTTAAACTAGCAGTTATAGGTAGGTATAGACTCTGTTATACAAGCAATTATAGATAGTTATATACTCTGCTATACTAGCAGTTATAGGTAGGTATATACTCTGTTATACTATCAGTTATTGGTAGGTATATACTCTGCTATGCTACTAGTTATAGGTAGTTATATATTATGTTAAACTAGCAGTTATAGGTAGGTATAGACTATGTTATACTAGTAGTTATATGTAGATATGTACTACATTATATTAGCAGTTATAGGTAGTTATATACTCTGCTATACTAGAAGTTATAGGTAGGTATAGAGTATGTTATACTAGCAGTTATAGGTAGATATAGGCTCTGTTATACTAGCAAATATAGGTAGGTATATACTATGTTATACTAGCAGTTATAGGTAGGCATAGACTATGTTATACTAGCAGTTATAGGTAGGTATAGAGTATGTTATACTAGCAGTTATAGGTAGGTATAGACTCTGTTATACAAGCTGTTATTGGTAGGTATAGACTATGTTATACTAGCAGTTATAGGTAGGTATAGACTATGTTACACTAGCAGTTATAGGTAGATATATACTCTGTTATACTAGCAGTTATATGTAGGTATAGACTATGTTATACTAGCTGTTATAGGTAGGTATAGACTCTGTTATACTAGCAGATATAGGTAGCTATATACTCTGTTACACTAGCAGTTATAGGTAGGTATAGACTATGTTATACCAGCGGTTAGATGTATGTATATACTATGTTGTACTAGCAGTTATGGGTAGGTATATACTCTGTTATACTAGCAGTTATAGTTAGGTATAGAGTATGTTATACTAGCAGTTATAGGTAGGTATAGACTATGTTATACTAGTAGTTATATGTAGATATAGACTATATTATACTAGCAGTTATAGGTAGGTATATACTCTGTTATACTAGCAGTTATAGATAGTTATATACTCTGCTATACTAGCAGTTATAGGTAGGTATATACTCTAGTTATACTATCAGTTATTGGTAGGTATATACTCTGCTATACTACTAGTTATAGGTAGTTATATATTATGTTAAACTAGCAGTTATAGGTAGGTATAGACTATGTTATACTAGTAGTTATATGTAGATATAGACTACATTATACTAGCAGTTATAGGTAGGTATAGACTCTGTAATACTAGCTGTTATAGGTAGTTATATACTCTGCTATACTAGCAGTTATAGGTAGGTATATACTCTGTTATACTAGCAGTTATAGGTAGGTATAGAGTATGTTATGCTAGCAGTTATAGGTAGATATATACTCTGTTATACTAGCAGTTATATGTAGGTATAGACAATGTTATACTAGCTGTTATAGGTAGTTATAGACTCTGTTATACTAGCAGATATAGGTAGCTATTTACTCTGTTACACTAGCAGTTATAGGTAGGTATAGACTATATTTTACCAGCGGTTAGATATATGTATATACTCTGTTGTACTAGCAGTTATAGGTAGGTATATACTATGTTATACTAGCAGTTATAGGTAGGTATATACTCTGTTATACAAGCTGTTATTGGTAGGTATAGACTATGTTATACTAGCAGTTATAGGTAGGTATAGACTATGTTACACTAGCAGTTATAGGTAGATATATACTCTGTTATACTAGCAGTTATATGTAGGTATAGACAATGTTATACTAGCTGTTATAGGTAGGTATAGACTCTGTTATACTAGCAGATATAGGTAGCTATTTACTCTGTTACACTAGCAGTTATAGGTAGGTATAGACTATATTTTACCAGCGGTTAGATATATGTATATACTCAGTTGTACTAGCAGTTATAGGTAGGTATATACTCTGTTATACTAGCAGTTATAGGTAGGTATAGACTATATTATACCAGCAGTTATAGGTAGGTATATACTCAGCTATACTAGCAGTTATATAGCAGATATAGGTAGGCATATAGTCTTCTATACTAGCAGTTATAGGTAGGTATTGACTATGTTATACTAGCAGATATATGTAGGTATAGACTCTGTTATACTAGCAGTTATAGGTAGGTATATACTCTGTTATACTAGCAGTTATATGTAGGTATAGACTATGTTATACTAGCTGTTATAGGTAGGTATAGACTCTGTTATACTAGCAGATATAGGTAGCTATATACTCTGTTACACTAGCAGTTATAGGTAGGTATAGACTATGTTATACCAGCGGTTAGATGTATGTATATACTATGTTGTACTAGCAGTTATGGGTAGGTATATACTCTGTTATACTAGCAGTTATAGTTAGGTATAGAGTATGTTATACTAGCAGTTATAGGTAGGTATAGACTATGTTATACTAGTAGTTATATGTAGATATAGACTATATTATACTAGCAGTTATAGGTAGGTATATACTCTGTTATACTAGCAGTTATAGATAGTTATATACTCTGCTATACTAGCAGTTATAGGTAGGTATATACTCTAGTTATACTATCAGTTATTGGTAGGTATATACTCTGCTATACTACTAGTTATAGGTAGTTATATATTATGTTAAACTAGCAGTTATAGGTAGGTATAGACTATGTTATACTAGTAGTTATATGTAGATATAGACTACATTATACTAGCAGTTATAGGTAGGTATAGACTCTGTAATACTAGCAGTTATAGGTAGTTATATACTCTGCTATACTAGCAGTTATAGGTAGGTATATACTCTGTTATACTAGCAGTTATAGGTAGGTATAGACTATGTTATACTAGCAGTTATAGGTAGATATATACTCTGTTATACTAGCAGTTATAGGTAGGTATAGACTATGTTATACTAGCAGTTATAGGTAGGTATAGACTATGTTATACTAGCAGTTATAGGTAGGTATAGACTATGTTATACTAGCAGTTATAGGTAGGTATATACTATGTTATACTAGCAGTTATAGGTAGGTATAGACTATGTTATACTAGCAGTTATAGGTAGGTATATACTATGTTATACTAGCAGTTATAGGTAGGTATAGACTATGTTATACTAGCAGTTATAGGTAGGTATATACTCTGTTATACTAGCAGTTATAGGTAGGTATAGACTATGTTATACTAGCAGTTATAGGTAGGTATAGACTATGTTATACTAGCAGTTATAGGTAGGTATAGACTCTGTTATACTAGCAGTTATAGGTATAGACTATGTTATACTAGCAGTTATAGGTAGGTATAGACTCTGTTATACTAGCAGATATAGGTAGGTATATACTCTGTTATACTAGCAGTTATAGGTAGGTATAGACTATATTATACTAGCAGTTATATGTATGTATATACTATGTTATACTAGCAGTTATAGGTAGGTATATACTATGTTATACTAGCAGTTATAGGTAGGTATAGACTATGTTATACTAGCAGTTATAGGTAGGTATAGACTATGTTATACTAGCAGTTATAGGTAGGTATATACTATATTATACTAGCAGTTATAGGTAGGTATAGACTATGTTATACTAGCAGTTATAGGTAGGTATAGACTATGTTATACTAGCAGTTATAGGTAGGTATAGACTATATTATACTAGCAGTTATAGGTAGGTATAGACTATGTTATACTAGCAGTTATAGGTAGGTATAGACTATATTATACTAGCAGTTATAGGTAGGTATAGACTATGTTATACTAGCAGTTATAGGTAGGTATAGACTATATTATACAGCAGTTATATAGTATAGACTTTTATAGCAGTTATAGGTAGGTATAGACTATGTTATACTAGCAGTTATAGGTAGGTATAGACTATATTATACTAGCAGTTATAGGTAGGTATAGACTATATTATACTAGCAGTTATATGTAGGTATAGACTATATTATACTAGCAGTTATAGGTAGGTATAGACTATGTATACTAGCAGTTATAGGTAGGTATATACTATGTTATACTAGCAGTTATAGGTAGGTATAGACTATATTATACTAGCAGTTATATGTAGGTATATACTATATTATACTAGCAGTTATAGGTAGGTATAGACTATATTATACTAGCAGTTATAGGTAGGTATAGACTATATTATACTAGCAGTTATAGGTAGGTATAGACTATATTATACTAGCAGTTATAGGTAGGTATAGACTATATTATACTAGCAGTTATAGGTAGGTATAGACTATATTATACTAGCAGTTATAGGTAGGTATAGACTATATTATACTAGCAGTTATAGGTAGGTATAGACTATATTATACTAGCAGTTATAGGTAGGTATAGACTATATTATACTAGCAGTTATAGGTAGGTATAGACTATATTATACTAGCAGTTATAGGTAGGTATAGACTATATTATACTAGCAGTTATAGGTAGGTATAGACTATATTATACTAGCAGTTATAGGTAGGTATAGACTATATTATACTAGCAGTTATAGGTAGGTATAGACTATATTATACTAGCAGTTATAGGTAGGTATAGACTATATTATACTAGCAGTTATAGGTAGGTATAGACTATATTATACTAGCAGTTATAGGTAGGTATAGACTATATTATACTAGCAGTTATAGGTAGGTATAGACTATATTATACTAGCAGTTATAGGTAGGTATAGACTATATTATACTAGCAGTTATAGGTAGGTATAGACTATATTATACTAGCAGTTATAGGTAGGTATAGACTATATTATACTAGCAGTTATATAGTATACTATATTATACTAGCAGTTATAGGTAGGTATAGACTATATTATACTAGCAGTTATAGGTAGGTATAGACTATATTATACTAGCAGTTATAGTAGGTATAGACTATACATTATATAGCAGTTATAGGTAGGTATAGTCTTTTATACTAGCAGTTATAGGTAGGTATAGACTATATTATACTAGCAGTTATAGGTAGGTATAGACTATATTATACTAGCAGTTATAGGTAGGTATAGACTATATTATACTAGCAGTTATATGTAGGTATAGACTATATTATACTAGCAGTTATAGGTAGGTATAGACTCTGTTATACTAGCAGTTATAGGTAGGTATATACTATGTTATACTAGCAGTTATAGGTAGGTATAGACTATATTATACTAGCAGTTATAGTAGGTATAGACTATATTATACTAGCAGTTATAGGTAGGTATATACTATATTATACTAGCAGTTATAGGTAGGTATAGACTATATTATACTAGCAGTTATAGGTAGGTATAGACTATGTTATACTAGCAGATATAGGTAGCTATATACTTATTACACTAGCAGTTATAGGTAGTATAGACTATATTTACAGCGGTTAGATGTATGTATATACTATTTATACTAGCAGTTATAGGTAGGTATATACCCTGTCATACTAGCAGTTATAGGTAGGTATATACTATGTTATACTATCAGTTATAGGAAGTTATAGACTATGTTATACTAGCAGATATATAGGTAGAGACTATAATCTTCCCAGCAGTTATATATGTATATACTCATGTTTACTAGCAGATATATGTAGGTATAGACTCTGTTATACTAGCATTTATAGGTAGTATATACTATGTTATACTAGCAGTTATATGTAGGTATATACTAGTTATACTAACTGTTATAGGTAGGTATAGACTATGTTATACTAGCAGATATATGTAGATACATACCCTGTTACACTAGCAGTTATAGGTAGGTATATACTATGTTATACCAGCAGTTATATGTAGGTATATACTAAGCTATACTAGCAGTTA
>CM026388.1:2009714-2023836 GCA_014843695.1 Archivesica marissinica | reverse complement strand
AGCCCTTTCATACTCATTGATTTTGTGTACATGCATTGTTTTGTGAATGTATATAGTGGAATATTACCCCGCCTCCGTCGTCGAGTGGTTAAGGTCACTGACTTGTATACCGCTGTAACCTATCATCACTGATGGTCACGGGTTCGAGCCCCGCTCAGGCCGTGTCTCATTTATATGAAAAAGTTGGCAGTTTCTTACGGAGGTTGGTGCACCCAAGTACTGGTTAACCGCTGGAGCCTGCCCAGGAAAGGTGTTGTTAGGTAAACTGCCCGCCGGCGATATAGCCCAAAATGGTGCTGATGCAGGCGTAAAACCTGAAATATAACATAACATAACATATAGTGGAATAAATATGTTTAAACCAACTAAATATTATATTTATTTCCATCTCTGTCAAACCACATACGGGGACCTAGACATGTCATCCATGACAGATTTAGCCGACATAAGCGGTTAGCCAGTACCACGTAATGTGTCGTATATCCGTGCATTGAAGAACCTCAGTTGGCTGGTAACTGATTGTGCCTTGCTGATCAACCTTGTATTTCACATTGATACAGTATTATGTGACACAGGTAATATGGTTAACATATATATTTGGTTTGTTTTTCACTTCTTCAATTTTTTTAGACCAACCTCAAAGTTATTAAGATGTTCCCATACAGACGGATCTGTAGTCCAGTGGTAACACGCTGGACTGGTAATCCAGGGATCGCAGGTTCGATCCCCCGTCTGACCCTAATAAAATTAACAGTCTTTCAGATGGGACGTTAAACCGATGTCTCGTGTCGCTGCTTTACACCGTGCACGTAAAAGAACCAGAGGAGACTCTGGAATGGGTCTCTGTCTGTATCACTGCACTATCCTCCAAAATCTAAAATGACTAATATCTGCAGGAGGCGTCGCTCATATGGGCAACCGGTAGCGACGATAAATAAACGTAAAATGCACGTAATGTGTGTTGCTGGGTGTAGTAACATATTCTGTTCACAATAACGTATTGATCATTTCCATAAGGCTATCATTATTAAAATATACATTAGAAGCCCGTAGCATAGTTTATCTTACCTTCATGCGAAATAACGTACAAAAACGGCCTGCCTAATAAATTTTGCTTTATTAGTCAGTGCCTAATAAAGCTTTCGTGACGTCATAGGGTTAACCGTGGATAACAATAGAAATATCAATGCGCAATATATTACCAGTGCGTAGCGAGTTTGTAAACTGTCATGGCTAGTTTGTTTGTTTTTGTGTTGGGTGCACACTCAGAATGTAGGATAAATAGAATATTAGGTTACTGTCTTATAAATATTAATTTATTAGGCTTGTCTCCGAAAAAATTAAAATTTATAAGACAGTAACCTAATATTCTCTTTCTTAGGATCATTAATGTCCGAAATCAATTTGTATTTGGGATGTTCGATTAGCGCAGTGGTTAGCGCGGTCGCTTCTCACCAATGCAACCCGGCTTCGATCCTCGGACCAGGAAGTATGTGAGATGGTACGGTGATCGCCAGATCGGACAGGTGGGTTTTCTCCGGGTACTCCGATTTCCTCCCTCACGAATTACCACATTTACGCTTTCATCCGCGCCAACGAGAGTGGCTTTGAGATTAATATAAGTTGTTGAAACTTGCTTCGCAATCGTTGTAAAATAAATAAACTTATATTGAACTTGTAAACAATATCATGTCTTTTCTCTTATGGTTCCCAGCAATTGCAATTAAAACTACCGTTAACGGGTGCGCATTCGGATTCAACCCGCGACGTTCTTGTGTCAGTTAATGTATTTAAAACACTGTCGTGACGTCATACCGTTGTACATACAGTCCATTATTATTAATATTGGACTTGTGCAAACGGCCAGAGTATTATACTAAATCCAACGCGTATATGTACGAAATTAACAATTTTAATTAGTAGGATCTTGTTATATAAGTGTGTGTTTTAAGTAAGATATAAGTCTCAAACGGATCCAATATGTAAAATATTGGTACTGTCTTCGGCGCCTCACACTGCCCACTATATTTACATATTGGATCGTTTTCGGCTTAATACATCGATTTCTATCACGAAAGAAGTACAGTACTCTACAGTTTAAATAAAAGGAAAATTAGTTCATTTGTTCATAATGATATAGTTTATACAAATTTATTTTAGCTCGAGTGCGAAATACGTTCTTACAACGTACATTAATCACTCTCGAGACCTCATTCCTGATGGAATCCATCGCCACGACGGAGATAGAAGAGGCAATATGTAATTTATATACCTTGCCTAAGGGCACAATCGTAACGGCTCCAGCGTGGCTCAAACTTCGGACCACAAAGTCCACATCATTATATAGTTAATCTATGACGTTATTCACTGTAGTACTGTTTATGAACGTGTTATCTTTATGAAATGTAATTATCCTCTTAGTCTTTGTTTATGGATGGTGATCTAATAAGAGACATTGGTCAGTTACTGCCCCTGAATACTCTCTAAAAGTATATAGGTTCTATTAAGTGTTTTCCTCAGTTTTTATCGTTGTTTCCTTTGCACAACATGCTAGAAATTTTATTCCAATATCGCTTCTTATAATTATTAAATTACAATATCTCAACAGGTCTCCTACAGTATATGCATTGGGTACTTATTTGTAAAATAATGCTATCACTTAATTAACATGTTTTGATAAAATCACATTTATCATACCGCAACATCTGGTTAGGGCACAACACTAAAAACAAGGATTCTAACTAAATGAACCTATTCACATTTTGGAATAAATCAGACTTTATCTACATATGTCTCTCATTAATAATAAATTTTTCTACGGACATGTTGACAGTCGAGTGACCAAGCGCTGAAGTGAACTGACCACTTCGCAAAGCGAAACAATCGTGCTCGCCAGAGCGCGAAAAAGCGCACCGCAGTGGTCCGTCAGGAACAATACGAGGGGAAATAATTCTCTTCTAATTCACTTCGTTTAGCCGAAAAGAATTATATTACTATTTTATTGCACCCCCATACATTACATTACAATTATACACACAATGAAATACGTATAATTTATTATTATTGCTGTATACGATTTCATCTGGGGGAAAACGCAAATGGGTTGGGCTACACGTTATGACAACATTATTTACAGCCCTTCCCATATATCGAGAGTCTGTCTGATCAGCGCAGTGGTTAGCGCGCTCGCTTCTCGCTAATGCGACCCGGGTTCGATCCTCGGACCGGGAAGTATGTGAGATGGTACGATGGTCGCCAGATCGGACAGGTGCGTTTTCTCCGGGTACTCCGGTTTCCTCCCACATGAATGACCATATATACGCTTTCATTCGAGCCAACGAGAGTGATTAATATAAGTTAGAACTTGCTTCGCAATCATTGTAAAATAAATAAAGTTTAAAAACACCCTAAATCACATGTATCCATGTATCACGACTATTCCCACTACACCTCCAATCATGCGACTGTTCCATTATATGTGTTGTTTTAGTTTAAAGCGACACTACATCGGTGAAAATGCAGAATATAATTTGCTATTATATTATAATATTTTTTCCCAAATATTTGCCTCAAAAACTGAGTATTTCAACAAATAAACAAACGTCGTATACGCGGCTTGTTGACATAATAAAATAATGTAAATATGGTCGACATTTATGCGTAATACAACGCGTTTATCCTGAATAACACTATGTATGGTACATATTTACCGTGATGTTTCACATTTGTGCCTAATCTTCGTTAGATTAACTCTAAGCGAAAGTATCGCATGTTTAGTAATTGACTCCAATGACAAGCAAAACGACACTTCAAGAGTGTAGATGGCCGTTATAATAAATCCTACTTTCCGTTTTGAAAGTTTGTATACCACAAACACACTGTTTATTGATTCAATGTTAGTGTTCGAATGTATTCAGAAGAATTTGTAGTAGCAATGCATGTATAGGTGAAAAGTGCATCTCATTCCCATTTTGCTATGTAATATTGCTTTAACCCATTCAACACCAAGTAGCTCACATGGACTGGTCAATGATATTCATAAACCAATAAATGAATCAGAAAATCACATTTGGACAAGTTCATTTATCAAAATGGGTAATTATGTCTAAAAATAGTCATATCACTGGCAAAAAGTGCAGATCCTGATGAGACGGCTCGTCACGAGCCGGCTCATCTGGATCTACACTTTTTGTAAGCCTATTTAGAGGTTTGTGGTGTTGAAAGGGTTAAGCTGACATTCTGTTATGAAACTTATATTGATCACATGTCTAGTGATAGTTTACATCAATGTTTTACATGTTGAAGATTAACATCCCATAAATTAGAAATTGAATTTGGAAGATTTAATGGTATTGATAGAAACAATATATTATGTAATTTATGCTACCATAATGTAATTAAATCTGAATACAATTTTATATTATGTTGTGAAAAATACACCGATATAAGATTGAAATATTTGGTCTACATAGCATGGCCATCAATAAATAAATGTATACCTATCATGTCACGCAAAAAAATTTAATAAATTTGATAAATGTTTGTAAGTACACCAAAGAAGCTATGCCATTACATCAATTACTACTGTTTCTTAAATGTATTGTATTTGTTTATATATGTATACCTGTAACATGTTTTGTGGTGTCTTTGTCATATTTCTATCGTTGTAAATGACCAAAGGCAATATAGTTGCTGATTATGCCATTACATTTGAAATTTGAAACTTGTTGTTTTAGTTAACCATTTCCTTCATAGAAGCACCTCTCGACGCCATTACCAATATGACATACATTGACAATGTAGTAGCCAAACCAATGTTCATAATAAAGACCAGCATCTCATGTAGTCCCAGTAATATCTATGGAGATGGGATAGGTATGGTGACTACTTATCCACTGCATGATAGCTAAATGGCTGTCGTTTGTATGGAGATATAGTTTATACAAATTTATTTTAGCTCGATTGCGAAACAAGTTATTTCAACTTATATAAATCACTCTCGAGACCTCATTCCTGATGGAATCCATCGCTACGAAGGAGAGAGAAGAGGCAACGTGGAATTTAAATGCCTTGCCTAAGGGCACAATCGTAACGACTCCAGTGGGGCTCGAACTCCGGACCTTTCGCACCTGAAGCGAATGCGCATCCACTGCGCTATCACGACTTGAGATATAATAGTATATTAACCTAAATCTCATGTAGTCCCAGTAATATCTATGGAGGTGGGATAGATATGGCGACTACTTATCCACTGTATGATAGCTAAATGGCTGTCGTTTGTATGGAGATATAATAGTATACATGTATTAACCTAAATCTCATGTAGTCCCAGTAATATCTATGGAGGTGGGATAGATATGGTGACTACTTATCCACTGTATGATAGCTAAATGGCTGTCGTTTGTATGGAGATATAATAGTATATTAACCTAAATCTCTATAATTATTAGTTACCTATACTACTTATTTTGCTTTAATCATTGAATCATTTTTTATTCTGTTTTTCAGTCAATTAGTTTAATCAAACAGTTAGCTTAATTGACGTTCTGGTGTGTGCCGTTGTCTAATACTAATGTCTAGTACTGCTACATATTACAGGGGAATATACAGATACTGATACATATTACAGGGGAATATACGGATACTGCTACATATTACAGGGGAATATACGGATACTGCTACATATTACAGGGGAATATACGGATACTGCTGCATATTACAGGGGAATATACGGATACTGCTACATATTACAGGGGAATATACGGATACTGCTGCATATTACAGGGGAATATACGGATACTGCTACAATACAGGGAAAACGGATACTGCTACATATTACAGGGGAATATACGGATACTGCTACATATTACAGTAGAATATACGGATACTGCTACATATTATAGAGGAATATACGGATACTGCTACAAATTACATGGGAAATACGGATACTGCTACATATTACAGTAGAATATACGGATACTGCTAAATAGTACAGGGGAATATACGGATACTGCTACATATTAAAGGGGAACTACGGATACTGCTACATATTACAGGGGAATATACGGATACTGCTGCATATTACAGGGGAATATACGGATACTGCTGCATATTACAGGGGAATATACGGATACTGCTGCATATTACAGGGGAATATACGGATACTGCTACATATTACAGGGGAATATACGGATACTGCTACATATTACAGGGGAGTATACGGATACTGCTACATATTACAGGGGAATATACGGATACTGCTACATATTACTTGGGAATATACGGATACTGCTACATATTACAGGGGAATATACGGATACTGCTACATATTACAGGGGAATATACGGATACTGCTACATAGTACAGGGGAATATACGGATACTGCTACATATTACAATAGAATATACGGATACTGCTACATATTACAGGCTAATATACGGATACTGCTATATAGTACAGGGGAATATACGGATACAGCTACATATTACAGGGGAATATACGGATACTGCAACATATTACAGGGGAACTACGGATACTGCTACATATTACAGTAGAATATACGGATACTGCTACATATTACAGGGGAATATACGGATACTGCTACATAGTACAGGGGAAATACGGATACTGCTACATATTACAGGGGAAATACGGATACTGCTACATATTACAGGGGAATATACGGATACTGCTACATATTACAGGGGAATATACGGATACTGCTACATATTACAGGAACATATTACAGGGGATATACGGATACTGCTACATATTACAGGGGAATATACGGATACTGCTACATATTACAGGGGAATAACAACAAAACAAAATACGGATACTGCTACATATTACAGGGGAAATACGGATACTGCTACATATTACAGGGGAATATACGGATACAGCTACATATTACAGGGGAATATACGGATACTGCTACATATTACAGGGGAATATACGGATACTGCTACATATTACAGGGGAATATACGGATACTGCTACATATTGCAGGGGAATATACGGATACTGCAACATATTACAGGGGACTATACGGATACTGCTACATATTACAGGGGAATATACGGATACTGCTACATAGTACAGGGGAAATACGGATACTGCAACATATTACATGGGAAATACGGATACTGCTACATATTACAGGGGAATATACGGATAGTGGTACATATTACAGGGGAATATACGGATACTGCTACATATTACAGGGGAATATACGGATACTGCTACATATTACAGGGGAATATACGGATACTGCTACATAGTACAGGGGAAATACGGATACTGCTACATATTACAGGGGAATATACGGATACTGCTACATATTACAGGGAATATACGGATACTGCTACATATTACAGTGGAATATACGGATACTGCTACATATTGCAGGGGAATATACGGATATTGCAACATATTACAGGGGAATATACGGATACTGCTACATATTACAGGGGAATATACGGGTAAAGTGACATATTACAGGGAAATATACGGATACTGGTACATATTACAGGGGAATATACGGATACTGCTACATATTACAGGGGAAATACGGATACTGCTACATATTACAGGGGAATATACGGATAAAGTGACATATTATAGGGGAAATACGGATACTGCTACATATTACACGGGAAATACGGATAAAGTGACATATTACAGGGGAAATACGGATACTGCTGCATAGTACAGGGGATTATACGGATACTGCTACATATTACAGTAGAATATACGAATACTGCTACATATTACAGGGGAATATACGGATAATGCTACATATTACAGGGGAATATACGGATACTGCTACATATTACAGGGGAATATACGGATACTGCTACATATTACAGGGGGAATATACGGATACTGCTACATATTACAGGGGAATATACGGGTAAAGTGACATATTACAGGGAAATATACGGATACTGATACATATTACAGGGGAATATACGGATACTGCTAAATAGTACAGGGGAATATACGGATACTGCTACATATTACAGGGGAATATACGGATACTGCTACATATTACAGGGGAATATACGGATACTGCTACTTATTACAGGGGAATATACGGATACTGCTACTTATTACAGGGGAAGATACGGATACTGCAACATATTACATGGGAAATACGGATACTGCTACATATTACAGGGGAAATACGGATACTGCTACATATTACAGGGGAATATACGGATACTGCTACATATT
The DNA here is from genome assembly GCA_014843695.1 of Archivesica marissinica. Classification (NCBI taxonomy): domain Eukaryota; kingdom Metazoa; phylum Mollusca; class Bivalvia; order Venerida; family Vesicomyidae; genus Archivesica; species Archivesica marissinica. The sequence goes on along the minus strand of CM026388.1, from coordinate 2,015,601 downwards.
ACAGGGGAATATACGGGTAAAGTGACATATTACAGGGAAATATACGGATACTGGTACATATTACAGGGGAATATACGGATACTGCTACATATTACAGGGGAAATACGGATACTGCTACATATTACAGGGGAATATACGGATAAAGTGACATATTATAGGGGAAATACGGATACTGCTACATATTACACGGGAAATACGGATAAAGTGACATATTACAGGGGAAATACGGATACTGCTGCATAGTACAGGGGATTATACGGATACTGCTACATATTACAGTAGAATATACGAATACTGCTACATATTACAGGGGAATATACGGATAATGCTACATATTACAGGGGAATATACGGATACTGCTACATATTACAGGGGAATATACGGATACTGCTACATATTACAGGGGGAATATACGGATACTGCTACATATTACAGGGGAATATACGGGTAAAGTGACATATTACAGGGAAATATACGGATACTGATACATATTACAGGGGAATATACGGATACTGCTAAATAGTACAGGGGAATATACGGATACTGCTACATATTACAGGGGAATATACGGATACTGCTACATATTACAGGGGAATATACGGATACTGCTACTTATTACAGGGGAATATACGGATACTGCTACTTATTACAGGGGAAGATACGGATACTGCAACATATTACATGGGAAATACGGATACTGCTACATATTACAGGGGAAATACGGATACTGCTACATATTACAGGGGAATATACGGATACTGCTACATATTACAGGGGAATATACGGATACTGCTACATATTACAGGGGAATATACGGATACTGCTACATATTACAGGGGAATATACGGATACTGCTACATATTACAGGGGAATATACGGATACTGCTACATATTACAGGGGAATATACGGATACTGCTACATATTACAGGGGAATATACGGATACTGCTACATATTACAGGGGAATATACGGATACTGCTACATATTACAGGGGAATATACGGATACTGCTACATATTACAGGGGAATATACGGATACTGCTACATATTACAGGGGAATATACGGATACTGCTACATATTACAGGGGAATATACGGATACTGCTACATATTACAGGGGAATATACGGATACTGCTACATATTACAGGGGAATATACGGATACTGCTACATATTACAGGGGAATATACGGATACTGCTACATATTACAGGGGAATATACGGATACTGCTACATATTACAGGGGAATATACGGATACTGCTACATAGTACAGGGGAAATACGGATACTGCTACATATTACAGGGGAATATACGGAGACTGCTACATATTACAGGTATACGGATACTGCTACATATTACAGTGGAATATACGGATACTGCTACATATTACAGGGGAATATACGGATACTGCTACATATTACAGGGGAATATACGGATACTGCTACATATTACAGGGGAATATACGGATACTGCTACATATACAGGGGAAATACGGATACTGCACATATTACATGGGAATACGGATACTGCTACATATTACAGGGGAATATACGGATAGTGGTACATATTACAGGGAATATACGGATACTGCTACATATTACAGGGGATATACGGATACTGCTACATATTACAGGGGAATATACGGATACTGCTACATATTACAGGGGAATACGGATACTGCTACATATTACAGGGGAATATACGGATACTGCTACATATTACAGGGAATATACGGATACTGCTACATATTACAGGGGAAATACGGATACTGCTACATATTACAGGGAAATACGGATACTGCACATATTACAGGGGAATATACGGATACTGCTACATATTACAGGGGAATATACGGATACTGCTACATATTACAGGGGAATATACGGATACTGCTACATATTACAGGGGAATATACGGATACTGCTACATATTACAGGGGAATATACGGATACTGCTACATATTACAGGGGAATATACGGATACTGCTACATAGTACAGGGGAAATACGGATACTGCTACATATTACAGGGGAATATACGGATACTGCTACATATTACATGGGAACTACGGATACTGCTACATATTACAGGGGAATATACGGATACTGCTACATATTACAGGGGAATATACGGATACTGCTACATATTACAGGGGAATATACGGATACTGCTACATAGTACAGGGGAAATACGGATACTGCTACATATTACAGGGGAATATACGGATACTGCTACATATTACATGGGAACTACGGATACTGCTACATATTACAGGGGAATATACGGATACTGCTACATATTACAGGGGAATATACGGATACTGCTACATATTACAGGGGAATATACGGATACTGCTACATAGTACAGGGGAAATACGGATACTGCTACATATTACAGGGGAATATACGGAGACTGCTACATATTACAGGGAATATACGGATACTGCTAAATATTACAGTGGAATATACGGATACTGCTACATATTGCAGGGGAATATACGGATACTGCAACATATTACAGGGGAATATACGGATACTGCTACATATTACAGGGGAATATACGGATACTGCTACATAGTACAGGGGAAATACGGATACTGCAACATATTACATGGGAAATACGGATACTGCTACATATTACAGGGGAATATACGGATAGTGGTACATATTACAGGGGAATATACGGATACTGCTACATATTACAGGGGAATATACGGATACTGCTACATATTACAGGGGAATATACGGATACTGCTACATAGTACAGGGGAAATACGGATACTGCTACATATTACAGGGGAATATACGGATACTGCTACATATTACAGGGAATATACGGATACTGATACATATTACAGTGGAATATACGGATACAGCTACATATTGCAGGGGAATATACGGATACTGCACCATATTACAGGGGAATATACGGATACTGCTACATATTACAGGGGAATATACGGATACTGCTACATATTACAGGGGAATATACGATACAGCTACATATTGCAGGGGAATATACGGATACTGCAACATATTACAGGGGAATATACGGATACTGCTACATATTACAGGGGAATATACGGGTAAAGTGACATATTACAGGGAAATATACGGATACTGGTACATATTACAGGGGAATATACGGATACTGCTACATATTACAGGGGAAATACGGATACTGCTACATATTACAGTGGAATATACGGATAAAGTGACATATTACAGGGGAAATACGGATACTGCTACATATTACACGGGAAATACGGATAAAGTGACATATTACAGGGGAAATACGGATACTGCTGCATAGTACAGGGGAATATACGGATACTGCTACATATTACAGTAGAATATACTAATACTGCTACATATTACAGGGGAATATACGGATAATGCTACATATTACAGGGGAATATACGGATACTGCTACATATTACAGGGGAATATACGGATAGTGCTACATATTACAGGGGGAATATACGGATACTGCTACATATTACAGGGGAATATACGGGTAAAGTGACATATTACAGGGAAATATACGGATACTGATACATATTACAGGGGAATATACGGATACTGCTAAATAGTACAGGGGAATATACGGATACTGCTACATATTACAGGGGAATATACGGATACTGCTACATATTACAGGGGAAATACGGATACTGCTACATATTACAGGGGAATGTGACATATGACGGGAATATGTACGAGTAATGTGACATATGACGAGAATATGTACGAGTAATGTGACATATGACGGGAATAAAGTACGAGTAACGTGACATATACTGGGGATATGTACGAGTAACGTGACATATAATGGGGATATGTACGAGTAACGTGACATATAATGGGGATATGTACGAGTAACGTGACATATAATGGGGATATGTACGAGTAACGTGACATATCATGGGGATATGTACGAGTAACTTGACATATAATGGGGATATGTACGAGTAATGTGACATATGACGGGAATATGTACGAGTAATGTGACATATGACATGGTTATATACGAGTAATGTGATATATGACGGGCATATATACGAGTAACGTGACATATGACGGAGATATGTACGAGTAACGTGACATATGACGGGGATATATACGAGTTACGTGACATATGGCGGGGATATGTACGAGTAACGTGACATATGACGGGGATATATACGAGTAACGTGACATATGACGGAGATAAATTCGAGTAACGCGACATATGACGGGGATATGTATGAGTAATGTAACATATAACTGGGATATGTACGAGTAATTTGACATATGACGGGGATATAATACGAGTAACGTGACATATGACGGGAATATATACGAGTAATGTGACATATGACGGGGATATGTACGAGTAACGTGACATATGACGGAGATATATACGAATAACGTGACATATGACGGGAATATGTACAAATAACGTGACATATGACGGGGATATATACGAGTAACGTGACATATGGCGGGGATATATACGAGTAACGTGACATATGACGGGGATATATACGAGTAACGTGACATATGGCGGGGATATATACGAGTAACGTGACATATGACGGGGAATATACAGGCCGATGTCTGACAACATTGAATACATCAGACGCTGTACAAAACGAAATGAGAAACACAACACAAATACATATGATGCTTTCTTTCAGGCAGCTATTCTAGGTTCACATATCAATAGAGATCAGTTGCTTTTCTACATGGATTTTTATTGTATGCCCAATCCACTATATCTGGAATAGTTGTATGGTATTTCTCCTGATTGTTCATTCTCTCACATAAATCACACATGGCACGGTGATACACGGCAGTATATCCCGGGGAATAATACTGACTCTTCTGTTTTAGCATCGCCGCATAATCGCTGACAGACCACGACAACTTGCCTAGGTATGCCCCAAGGCCTTCTATAGTTTTAAAGGAATCCGTTGAAATTATTATCCCTTTTGGAAAAACCGATAGGGCTTCTTTATAGCTACCCCCTCTGACGACAATTATGATGTCATAATTAAAATTTTCATACAATTTTTCGGAAAAGTATTGATTGCAAAAAGTGTTTTCAAATGCAAAGAAAAATTTGTACGTGGTGTTTAGGAGATTGAAACATTCGTCGTGTACGTAATGGGTACCACAGTTCCAGGCCTTTCCACATGACCCTAATACTTCTATTGGTATGTATTGACTCAATTTTTTAACAAATAGTTCACGGTAGGAAGATGTTTTGCAATGCGAGTTTATCATAAGTGCTCCTTGTGTTTTTAATAATGTCAGACGTTTGTAATCACGATTCACGATCTTCGGGTATTTCCGTATTTCTCCGTAAGGTAAATAAATATCAGTATTATCTTTATCATAGGTCATTGTCCAGTTGAAACCATGCCGCCACTGAGGTTGCTTCCACCAGCCCCCTAGACCTTCAAATGTCACTGGCGCTTCATGTGCAGCAAAGACCCAGACTTGGCCCGGTGGCCGTACGAAGCCAACTCTTTCAAAAACCCTTCTTCCATCAAAAAGTACAACGTCACTTTTTGTTCTATCCTTTCTGTTAGTGGTAACATTACAATTCTTGTACTTGCAGGTCTTGAAGTCATAATACAAGGCATCTGGCCTGAATCGGATATACGGCGGTACGTTGTACCAGTTAATGAGATAATGTTTCTGTTGCGGAACGTGTTTCTGTGTTGGTCGTCTAGGGATAACGATGAATGGATCAAAGGGCGTCTTTGTGTTTGTAGACTTGTTTTCGGACATGTTCATGCTTTCGGGTACTAGTAGATTAATCTGTAAGTTGAGTAATATAATAAGTTATGACATGTGTTAATTTCGGATAATACTTATGGTATATCCTACACCAGTAGCATCATA
>CM026388.1:1981997-2008714 GCA_014843695.1 Archivesica marissinica | reverse complement strand
ACTATATACGGGTAATGTGACAAGGAGGACAAAGTAAATAAACAGATAATGTAACATATGACGTGGTATCATACTTGTAATGTAACATATGACGTGGTATCATACTTGTAATGTAACATATGACGTGGTATCATACTTGTAATGTAACATATGACGTGGTATCATACTTGTAATGTAACATATGACGTGGCATCATACTGGTAATGTAACATACGACGTGGTATCATACTGGTAATGTAACATACGACGTGCCATCATACTGGTAATGTAACATACGACGTGGTATCATACTGGTAATGTAACATACGACGTGGTATCATACTGGTAATGTAACATACGACGTGCCATCATACTGGTAATGTAACATACGACGTGCCATCATACTGGTAATGTAACATACGACGTGGTATCATACTGGTAATGTAACATACGACGTGGCATCATACTGGTAATGTAACATATGACATGGTATCATACTGGTAATGTAACATATGACGTGGTATCTTACTGGTAATGTAACATATGACGGGAGGAGTATATACTGGTAATGTAACATATGACGTGGTATCATACTGGTAATGTAACATACGACGTGGCATCATACTGGTAATGTAACATACGACGTGGCATCATACTGGTAATGTAACATACGACGTGGCATCATACTGGTAATGTAACATACGACGTGGCATCATACTGGTAATGTAACATACGACGTGGTATCATACTGGTAATGTAACATACGACGTGCCATCATACTGGTAATGTAACATACGACGTGGCATCATACTGGTAATGTAACATACGACGTGGTATCATACTGGTAATGTAACATACGACGTGGCATCATACTGGTAATGTAACATATGACGTGGTATCATACTGGTAATGTAACATATGACGTGGTATCATACTGGTAATGTAACATATGACGGGAGGAGTATACGGGAATATTGGCCAACACGTATGTCGAGGAAAATATAAGGGATATATCACTTATCACGAGGTAAACATGCAGGTAGCTTGTGACGGTGGAAAATACAGGTAATGTGACATAGTGCGGATAACTATGTAGGTGTGGTAGTATAGGACGTTGGGAATATACAGATAGTGTGACATATGACGGGGATATATACGAGTAATGTGACATAAATTATGACGGGGATATATACGAGTAACGTGACATATGACGGAGAAAAATACGAGTAATGTGACATAAATTATGACGGGGATATATACGAGTAACGTGACATATGACGGGAATATGTACGAGTAACGTGACATATGACGGGGATATATACGAGTAATGTGACATATGACGGGGATATATACGAGTAACGTGACATATGACGGGGATATATACGAGTAATGTGACATATGACGGGGATATATACGAGTAACGTGACATATGACGGGAATATGTACGAGTAATGTGACATATGACGGGGACATATACGAGTGATGTGACATATAACGGGGATATATACCAGTAAGGTGATATATGACGGGGATATATACGAGTAATGTGACATATAACGGGGATATATACCAGTAAGGTGATATATGACGGGGATATATACGAGTAATGTGACATATGACGGGAATATGTACGAGTAATGTGACATATGGCGGGAATATGTACGAGTAATGTGATATATGGCGGGGATATATATGAGTAACGTCACATATGACGGGAATATGTACGAGTAATGTGACATATGAAGGGGATATGTACGAGTACTGTGACATAAAACGGGAATATGTACGAGTAACGTGACATACGATGGGGATTTGTAAGAGTAATGTGACATATGACGGGAATATGTACGAGTAATGTGACATAAAACGCGAATATGTACGAGTAACGTGACATACGATGGGGATTTGTACGAGTAATGTGACATACAACGGGGATATGTACGAGTAATGTGACATATGACGGGAATATGTACGAGTAACGTGACATACGACGGGGATATGTACGAGTAATGTGACATATGACGGGAATATGTAAGAGTAATGTGACATACGATGGGGATATGTACGAGTAATGTGACATACGATGGGGATATGTACGAGTAATGTGACATATGGCGGGGATATGTACGAGTAACGTGACATATGACGGGGATATGTACGAGTAACGTGACATAAAACGGGAATATGTACGAGTAACGTGACATACGATGGGGATTTGTACGAGTAATGTGACATACGACGGGGATATGTACGAGTAATGTGACATATGACGGGAATATGTACGAGTAACGTGACATATGGCGGGGATATAATACGAGTAACGTGACATATGGCGGGGATATAATACGAGTAACGTGACAAATGACGGGGATATGTACGAGTAATGTGACATATGACGGGGATATGTACGAGTAACGTGACATACGACGGGGATATGTACGATTAATGTGACATATGGCGGGGATATGTACGAGTAATGTGACATATGACGGGGATATGTACGAGTAACGTGACATATGACGGGGATATGTACGAGTAACGTGACATATGACGGGATATGTACGAGTAATGAGACATATGGCGGGAATATGTACGAGTAATGTGACATAGGACGGGAATATGTACGAGTAATGTAACATATAACTGGGATATGTACGAGTAATGTGACATATGACGGGGATATAATACGAGTAACGTGACATATGACGGGAATATATACGAGTAACGTGACATATGACGGGGACATAATACGAGTAACGTGACATATGACGGGAATATGTACAAATAACGTGACATATGACGGGGATATATACGAGTAACGTGACATATGACGGAGACATATACGAGTAACGTGACATATTAAGTGAATATGTACAAGTAACGTGACATATGACGGGGATATATACGAGTAGCGTGACATATGACTGGGGAATATACAGGCCGATGTCCGACAACATTGAATACATCAGACGCTGTACAAAACGAAATGAGAAACACAACAAAAATACATATGATGCTTTCTTTCAGGCAGCTATTTTAGGTTCACTTATCAATAGAGATCAGTTGCTTTTCTACATGGATTTTTATTGTATGCCCAATCCACTATATCTGGAATAGTTTTATGGTATTTCTCCTGATTGTTCATTCTCTCACACAAATCACACATGGCACGGTGATACACGGCAGTATATCCCGGGGAATAATACTGACTCTTCTGTTTTAGCATCGCCGCATAATCGCTGACAGACCACGACAACTTGCCTAGGTATGCCCCAAGACCTTCTATAGTTTTAAAGGAATCCGTTGAAATTATTATCCCTTTTGGAAAAACCGACAGGGCTTCTTTATAGCTACCCCCTCTGACGACAATTATGATGTCATAATTAAAATTTTCATACAATTTTTCGGAAAAGTATTGATTGCAAAAAGTGTTTTCAAATGCAAAGAAAAATTTGTACGTGGTGTTTAGGAGATTGAAACATTCATCGTGTACGTAATGGGTACCACAGTTCCAGGCCTTTCCACATGACCCTAATACTTCTATTGGTATGTATTGACTCAATTTTTTAACAAATATTTCACGGTAGGAAGATGTGTTGCAATGCGAGTTTATCATAAGTGCTCCTTGTGTTTTTAATAATGTTAGACGTTTGTAATCACGATTCACGATCTTCGGGTATTTCCGTATTTCTCCGTAAGGTAAATAAATATCAGTATTATCCTTATCATATGTCATTGTCCAGTTGAAACCATGCCGCCACTGAGGTTGCTTCCACCAGCCCCCTAGATCTTCAAATGTCACTGGCGCTTCATGCGCAGCAAAGACCCAGACTTGGCCCGGTGGCCGTACGAAGCCCACTCTTTCAAAAACCCATCTTCCATCAAAAAGTACCACGTCACTTTTTGTTCTATCCTTTCTGTCAGTGGTAACATTACAATTCTTGTACTTGCAGGTCTTGAAGTCATAATACAAGGCTTTTGGCCTGAATCGGATATAGGGCGGTACGTTGTACCAGTTAATGAGATATTGTTTCTGTTGCGGAACGTGTTTCTGTGTTGGTCGTCTAGGGATAACGATGAATGGATCAAAGGGCTTCTTTGTGTTTGTAGACTTGTTCTCGGACATGTTCATGCTTTCGGGTACCAGTAGATTAATCTGTAAGTTGAGTAATATAATAAGTTATGACATGTGTTAGTTTCGGATAATACATATGGTATATCCTACACCAGTAGCATCAACACTACATATGGAATATCCTACACCAGTAGCATCAACACTACATATGGTATATCCTACACCAGTAGCATCACATTACATACGGTATATCCTACATCAGTAGCATTAACACTACATATGGTATATCCTACACCGGTAGCATCATACTACATATGGTATATCCTACACCAGTAGCATCATACTACATATGGTATATCCTACACCAGTAGCATCATACTATATATGGTATATCCTACACCAGTAGCATCATACTATATATGGTATATCCTACACCAGTAGCGTAAACATTATATATGGTACAGCCTACACCAGTAGCGTCATACTACATATGGTATATCCTACACCAGTAGCATCATACTACATTTGGTATATCCTACACCAGTAGAATCATACTATATATGGTATATCCTCCACTAGTAGCATCATACTACATATGGTATATCCTACACCAGTAGCATCATACTACGTATCGTATATCCTACACCAGTATCATCATAATACATATGGTATATCCTACACCAGTAGCGACATACTACACATGGTATATCCTACACCAGTAGCATCATACGACGTATGGTATATCCTACACCAGTAGCATCATAATACACATGTTATATCCTACACCAGTAGCATCATACTACGTATGGTATATCCTACACCAGTAGCATCATACTACATATGGCATATCCTACACCAGTAGCATCATACTATGTATGGTATATCCTACACCAGTAGCATCAACACTACATATGGTATATCCTACACCAGTAGCATCATACTACATATGGTATATCCTACACCAGTAGCATCAACACTACATATGGCATACCCTACACCAGTAGCATCATACTACATATGGTATATCCTACACCAGTAGCATCATAATACATATGGTATATCCTACACCAGTAGCATCAACACTAAAATATCACATAGCCTACACCAGTAGCGTATACACTACATATGGCATAGCCTACACCAGTAGCTTCATAATACATATGGTATATCCTACACCAGTAGCATCATAATACATATGGTATATCCTACACCAGTAGCATCATAATATATATAGTATATCCTACACCAGTAGCATCAACACTAAAATATCACATAGCCTACACCAGTAGCGTATACACTACATATGGCATAGCCTACACCAGTAGCTTCATAATACATATGGTATATCCTACACCAGTAGCATCATAATACATATGGTATATCCTACACCAGTAGCATCATAATATATATAGTATATCCTACACCAGTAGCATCAACACTAAAATATCACATAGCCTACACCAGTAGCGTATACACTACATATGGCATAGCCTACACCAGTAGCTTCATAATACATATGGTATATCCTACACCAGTAGCATCATAATACATATGGTATATCCTACACCAGTAGCATCATAATATATATAGTATATCCTACACCAGTAGCATCATAATATATATGGTATATCCTACACCAGTAGCGTCATACTACATATCTACATATGGTATATCCTACACCAGTAGCATCATAATATATATGGTATATCCTACACCAGTAGCGTCATACTACATATCTACATATGGTATATCCTACACCAGTAGCTTCATATTACTTATGGTATATCCTACACCAGTAGCGTTATAATACATATGGCATATCCTACACCAGTAGCGTCATACTACATATTGTATATCCTACACCAGTAGCATCATACTACATATGGTATATCCTACAGCAGTAGCATCATAATATATATGGTATATCCTACACCAGTAGCGTCATACTACATATGGTATATCCTACACCAGTAGCATCATACTACATATGGTATATCCTACACCAGTAGCATCATAATATATATGGTATATCCTACACCAGTAGCATCATAATATATATGATATATCCTACACCAGTAGCATCATAATATATATGGTATATCCAACACCAGTAGCATCATAATATATATGGTATATCCTACACCAGTAGCATCATAATATATATGGTATATCCTACACCAGTAGCATCATAATATATATGGTATATCCTAAACCAGTAGCGTCATACTACATATCTACATATGGTATATCCTACACCAGTAGCATCATAATATATATGGTATATCCTACACCAGTAGCGTCATACTACATATCTACATATGGTATATCCTACACCAGTAGCTTCATATTACTTATGGTATATCCTACACCAGTAGCGTTATAATACATATGGCATATCCTACACCAGTAGCGTCATACTACATATTGTATAACCTACACCAGTAGCATCATACTACATATGGTATATCCTACACCAGTAGCATCATACTACATATGGTATATCCTACACCAGTAGCATCATAATACATATGGTATATCCTACAACAGTAGCATCATAATACATATGGTATATCCTAAACCAGTAGCATCAACACTACATATGGCATAGCCTATACCAGTAGCGTAAATACTACATATGGCATAGCCTACACCAGTAGCATCATAAAACATATGGTATATCCTAAACCAGTAGCGTCACCAATAAATATGGTATATCCTACACCAGTAGCATCATACTACACATGGTATATCCTACACCAGTATCATCATACTACATATGGTATATCCTACACCAATAGCGTCACCAATACATATGGTATATCCTACACCAGTAGCATCATAATACATATGGTATATCATACACCAGTAGCATCATACTACATATGGTATATCCTACACAAGTAGCATCATACTACATATGGTATATCCTATACCAGTAGCATCATAATACATATGGTATATCCTACACCAGTAGCATCATACTACATATGGTACATCCTACACCAGTAGCATCATACTACATATGGTATATCCTACACCAGTAGCATCAACACTACATATGGTATATCCTCTACCAGTAGCATCAACACTACATATGTTATATCCTACACCAATAGCATCAACACTACATATGGTATATCCTACACCAGTAGCATCATACTACATATGGTATATCCTACACCAGTAGCATCAACACTACATATGGTATATCCTAAACCAGTAGCGTAAACACTACATATGGTATAGCCTACACCAGTAGCGTAAACACTATATATGGTATATCCTACTCCAGTAGCGTAAGCACTACATATGGTATATCCTACACCAGTAGCGTAAGCACTACATATGGTATATCCTACACCAGTAGCGTAAACACTACGTATGGTATATCCTACACCATTAGCATCATAATACATATGGTATATCCTGCACCAGTAGCATCATACTACATATGGTACATCCTACACCAGTAGCATCATACTACATATGGTATATCCTACACCAGTAGCATCAACACTACATATGGTATATCCTACACCAGTAGCATCAACACTACATATGTTATATCCTACACCAGTAGCATCAACACTACATATGGTATATCCTACACCAGTAGCATCATACTACATATGGTATATCCTACACCAGTAGCGTAAGCACTACATATGGTATATCCTACACCAGTAGCGTAAACACTACGTATGGTATATCCTACACCAGTAGCATCATAATACATATGGTATATCCTACACCAGTAGCATCATAATACATATGGTATATCCTACACCAGTAGCATCATAATACATATGGTATATCCTACACCAGTAGCATCATAGTACATTTTTGGTATATCCTACACCAGTAGCATCATAATACATATGGTATATCCTACACCAGTAGCATCATACTACATATGGTATATCCTACACCAGTAGCATCATACTACATATGGTATATCCTACACCAGTAGCATCATACTACATATGGTATATCCTACACCAGTAGCGTCATCAATACATATGGTATATCCTACACCAGTAGCATCATAATACATATGGTATATCATACACCAGTAGCATCATACTACATATGGTATATCCTACACAAGTAGCATCATACTACATATGGTATATCCTACACCAGTAGCATCATACTACATATGGTATATCTTACACCAGTAGCGTCATACTACATATGGTATATCCTACACCGGTATCATCATACTACATATGGTATATCCTACACCAGTAGCATCAACACTACATATGGTATATCCTACACCAGTAGCATCAACAATACATATGGCATATCCTACACCAGTAGCATCAACACGACATATGGCATATCCTACACCAGTAGCATCAACACGACATATGGCATATCCTACACCAGTAGCATCAACACAACATATGGTATATCCTACACCAGTAGCATCAACAATACATATGGTATATCCTACACCAGTAGCATCAATAATACATATGGTATATCCTACACCGGTAGCGTCACCAATACATGTGGTATATCCTACAACAGTAGCATCATACTACATATGGTATATCCTACACCAGTAGGGTCATACTACAAATGGTATATTCTACACCAGTAGCGTCATACCACTTATGGTATATCCTAAACCAGTAGCATCAATACTACATATGGAATATCCTACACCAGTAGCATCATACAACATATGGTATATCCTACACCAGTAGCATCATACTACATATGGTATATCCTACAACAGTAGCATCATACTACATATGGTATATCCTACACCAGTAGCATCATACTACATATGGTATATCCTACACCAGTAGCATCAACAGTACATATGGTATATGCTACACCAGTAGCATCATACTACATATGGTATATCCTACACCAGTAGCACCAATACTACATATTTTATATCCTACACCAGTAGCATATACTACATATGATATATCCTACACCAGTAGCATCATAATACATATGGTATGTCCTACACCAGCAGCGTCATACTATATATAGTATATCATACACCAGTAGCATCATAATACATATGGTATATCCTACACCAGTAGCATCAACAATATATATGATTGATCCTACACCAGTAGCGTCATACTACATATGGTATATCCTACACCAGTAGCATCAACACTACATATGGTATACCCTACACCAGTAGCATCAATACTACATATGTATATCCTACACCAGTAGCATCATAATACACATGGTATATCCTACACCAGTAGCATCAACACTACATAATTATGGTATATTCTACACCAGTAGCGTCATACTATAAATGGTATATCCTACACCAGTAGCATCAACACTACATATGGTATACCCTCTACCAGTAGCATAAATACTACATATGGTATACCCTCTACCAGTAGCATAAATACTACATATGGTATATCCTACACCAGTAGCATCATAATACACATGGTATATCCTACACCAGTAGCGTCATACTACATGTGGTATATCCTACACCAGTAGCGTCATACTACATATGGTATCTCCTACACCAGTAGCGTCATACTACATATGGTATATCCTACACCAGTAGCATCATGCTACATATGGTATATCATATACCAGTAGCATCATAATACATATGCTATATCCTACACCAGTAGAATCATAATACACATGGTATATCCTACACCAGTAGCATCATACTACACATGGTATTTCCTACACCAGTAGCGTCATACTACATATGGTATATCCTACACCAGTAGCAGCATACTACATATGGTATATCCTACACCAGTAGCATCATAATACATATGGTATATCTTACACTAGCAGCATCAATACTACATATGGTATATCCTAAACCAGTAGCGTAAATACTACGTATGGTATATCCTACACCAGTAGCATCATAATACATATGGTATATCCTACACCAGTAGCATCATACTACATATGGTACATCCTACACCAGTAGCATCATACTACATATGGTATATCCTACACCAGTAGCATCAACACTACATATGGTATATCCTACACCAGTAGCATCAACACTACATATGTTATATCCTACACCAGTAGCATCAACACTACATATGGTATATCCTACACCAGTAGCGTAAGCACTACATATGGTATATCCTACACCAGTAGCGTAAACACTACGTATGGTATATCCTACACCAGTAGCATCATAATACATATGGTATATCCTACACCAGTAGCATCAACACTACAGATGGTATATCCTACACCAGTAGCATCATAATACATATGGTATATCCTACACCGGTAGCATCATAATACATATGGTATATCCTACACGGGTAGCATCATACTACACATGGTATATCCTACACCAGTAGCAGCATAATACATATGGTATATCCTACACCAGTAGCAGCATAATACACATGGTATATCCTACACCAGTAGCATCATACTACCTATGGTATTTCCTACACCAGTAGCGTCATACTACATATGGTATACCCTCTACCAGTAGCGTAAACACTACATATGGTATATCCTACACCAGTAGCATCATACTACATATGGTATATCCTACACCAGTAGCAGCATAATACACATGGTATATCCTACACCAGTAGCATCATACTACATATGGTATTTCCTACACCAGTAGCGTCATACTACATATGGTATATCCTACACCAGTAGCGTCAACACTACATATGGTATATCCTACACCAGTAGCATCATACTACATATGGTATATCCTACACCAGTAGCGTAAATACTACGTATGGTATATCCTACACCAGTAGCATCATAATACATATGGTATATCCTACACCGGTAGCATCATACTACACATGGTATATCCTACACCAGTAGCGTCAACACTTCATATGGTATATCCTACACCAGTAGCATCATACTACATATGGTATATCCCACACCAGTAGCATCATACTACATATGGTATATCCTACACCAGTAGCATCAACACTACATATGGCATATCCTACACCAGTAGCGTCATACTACATATGGTATATCCTACACCAGTAGCATCAATAATACATATGGTATATCCTACACCAGTAGCGTCACCAATACATGTGGTATATCCTACAACAGTAGCATCATACTACATATGGTATATCCTACACCAGTAGCGTCATACTACATATGGTATACCCTCTACCAGTAGCGTAAACACTATATATGGTATATCCTACTCCAGTAGCGTAAGCACTACATATGGTATATCCTACACCAGTAGCGTAAGCACTACATATGGTATATCCTACACCAGTAGCGTAAACACTACGTATGGTATATCCTACACCAGTAGCATCAACACTACAGATGGTATATCCTACACCAGTAGCATCATAATACATATGGTATATCCTACACCGGTAGCATCATACTACACATGGTATATCCTACACCAGTAGCATCATAACACATATGGTATATCCTACACCAGTAGCATCAACACTACAGATGGTATATCCTATACCAGTAGCATCATACTACATATGGTATATCCTACACCAGTAGCATCATACTACATATGGTATATCCTACACCAGTAGCATCAACAATACATATAGCATATCCTACACCAGTAGCATCAACACTACATATGGCATATCCTACACCAGTAGCGTCATACTACATATGGTATATCCTATACCAGTAGCATCATACTACACATGGTATATCCTACACCAGTAGCAGCATAATACATATGGTATATCCTACACCAGTAGCAGCATAATACACATGGTATATCCTACACCAGTAGCATCATACTACCTATGGTATTTCCTACACCAGTAGCGTCATACTACATATGGTATACCCTCTACCAGTAGCGTAAACACTACATATGGTATATCCTACACCAGTAGCATCATACTACATATGGTATTACCTACACCAGTAGCAGCATAATACACATGGTATATCCTACACCAGTAGCATCATACTACATATGGTATATCCTACACCAGTAGCGTCAACACTACATATGGTATATCCTACACCAGTAGCATCATACTACATATGGTATATCCTACACCAGTAGCGTAAATACTACGTATGGTATATCCTACACCAGTAGCATCATACTACACATGGTATATCCTACACCAGTAGCGTCAACACTTCATATGGTATATCCTACACCAGTAGCATCATACTACATATGGTATATCCTACACCAGTAGCATCATACTACATATGGTATATCCTACACCAGTAGCATCAACACTACATATGGCATATCCTACACCAGTAGCGTCATACTACATATGGTATATCCTACACCAGTAGCATCAATAATACATATGGTATATCCTACACCAGTAGCGTCACCAATACATGTTGTATATCCTACAACAGTAGCATCATACTACATATGGTATATCCTACACCAGTAGCGTCATACTACATATGGTATACCCTCTACCAGTAGCGTAAACACTATATATGGTATATCCTACTCCAGTAGCGTAAGCACTACATATGGTATATCCTACACCAGTAGCGTAAGCACTACATATGGTATATCCTACACCAGTAGCGTAAACACTACGTATGGTATATCCTACACCAGTAGCATCAACACTACAGATGGTATATCCTACACCAGTAGCATCATAATACATATGGTATATCCTACACCGGTAGCATCATACTACACATGGTATATCCTACACCAGTAGCATCATAATACATATGGTATATCCTACACCAGTAGCATCAATACTACAGATGGTATATCCTACACCAGTAGCATCATAATACATATGGTATATCCTACACCAGTAGCATCAATACTACAGATGGTATATCCTATACCAGTAGCATCATACTACATATGGTATATCCTACACCAGTAACATCATACTACATATGGTATATCCTACACCAGTAGTATCAACAATACATATAGCATATCCTACACCAGTAGCATCAACACTACATATGGCATATCCTACACCAGTAGCGTCATACTACATATGGTATATCCTATACCAGTAGCATCATACTACATATAGTATATCCTACACCAGTAGCATCAACAATACATATGGTATATCCTACACCAGTAGCATCAATAATACATATGGTATATCCTACACCAGTAGCCTCACCAATACATGTGGTATATCCTACAACAGTAGCATCATACTACATATGGTATATCCTACACCAGTAGCGTCATACTACATATGGTATACCCTATACCAGTAGCGTAAACACTATATATGGTATATCCTACTCCAGTAACGTAAGCACTACATATGGTATATCCTACACCAGTAGCGTAAGCACTACATATGGTATATCCTACACCAGTAGCGTAAACACTACGTATGGTATTTCCTACACCAGTAGCATCATAATACATATGGTATATCCTACAACAGTATCATCAACAATACACATGGTATATCCTACACCAGTAGCATCATAATACATATGGTATATCCTACACCGGTAGCATCATACTACATATGGTAAATCCTACACCAGTAGCGTCAACACTACATATGGTATATCCTACACCAGTAGCATCATACTACATATGGTATATCCTACACCAGTAGCATCATACTACATATGGTATATCCTACACCAGTAGCATCAACAATACATATAGCATATCCTACACCAGTATCATCGACACTACATATGGCATATCCTACACCAGTAGCGTCATACTACATATGTTATATCCTATACCAGTAGCATCATACTACATATGGTATATCCTACACCAGTAGCATCAACAATACATATGGTATATCCTAAACCAGTAGCATCAATAATACATATGGTATATCCTACACCAGTAGCGTCACCAATACATGTGGTATATCCTACAACAGTAGCATCATACTACATATGGTATATCCTACACCAGTAGCGTCATACTACATATCGTATATCCTACACCAGTAGCATCATACTACATATGGTATATCCTACACCAGTAGCATCATACTACATATGGTATATCCTACACCAGTAGCATCAACAATACATATAGCATATCCTACACCAGTAGCATCATACAACATATGGTATATCCTACACCAGTAGCATCATACTACATATGGTATATCCTACAACAGTAGCATCATACTACATATGGTATATCCTACACCAGTAGCATCATACTACATATGGTATATCCTACAACAGTAGCATCATACTACATATGGTATATCCTACACCAGTAGCATCATTCTACATATGTTATATCCTACACCAGTAGCATCAACAGTACATATGGTATATGCTACACCAGTAGCATCATAATACATATGGTATATCCTACACCAGTAGCACCAATACTACATATTGTATATCCAACACCAGTAGCATCATACTACATATGATATATCCTACACCAGTAGCATCATAATACATATGGTATGTCCTACACCAGTAGCGTCATACTACATGTGGTATATCCTACACCAGTAGCGTCATACTACAAATGGTATATCCTACACCAGTAGCATCAACACTACATATGGTATCTCCTACACCAGTAGCGTCATACTACATATGGTATATCCTACACCAGTAGCAGCATACTACATATGGTATATCCTACACCAGTAGCATCATAATACATATGGTATATCCTACACCAGTAGCATCAATACTACATATGGTATATCCTACACCAGTAGCGTCATAATACATATGGTATATCCTACACCAGTAGCATCATAATACATATGGTATATTCTACACCAGTAGCATCATAATACACATGGTATATCCTACACCAGTAGGATCATACTACATATGGTATATCCTACACCAGTAGCGTCATACTACATATGGTATATCCTACACCAGTAGCAGCATACTACATATGGTATATCCTACACCAGTAGCATCATAATACATATGGTACATCCTACACCAGTAGCATCAACATTATATATGGTATATCCTACACCAGTTGCATCAACACTACATATGGTATATCCTACACCAGTAGCATCAACACTACATATGGTATATCCTACACCAGTAACATCATAATACATATGGTATATCCTACACCAGTAGCGTCATACTACATATGTTATATCCTACACCAGTAGCATCAATACTACATATGGTATATCCTACACCAGTAGCATCATAATACACATGGTATATCCTACACCAGTAGCGTCATAATACACATGGTATATCCTACACCAGTAGCATCATAATACACATGGTATATCCTACACCAGTAGCATCATAATACACATGGTATATCCTACACCAGTAGCATCAATACTACATATGGTACATCCTACACCAGTAGCATCATAATACACATGGTATATCCTACACCAGTAGCATCATACTACATATGGTATATCCTACACCAGTAGCATCAACACTACATATGGTACATCCTACACCAGTAGCATCATAATACATATGGTTTGTCCTACACCAGTAGCATCATAATACATATGGTATATCCTACACCAGTAGCATCAACAATACATATGGTATATCCTACACCAGTAGCATCATAATACATATGGTATGTCCTACACCAGTAACGTCATACTATATATAGTATATCCTACACCAGTAGCATCATAATACATATGGTATATCCTACACCGGTAGCATCATACTACACATGGTATATCCTACATCAGTAGCATCATAATACACATGGTATATCCTACACCAGTAGCATCAACACTAAATAAGTATGGTATATCCTACACCAGTAGCGTCATACTACATGTGGTATATCCTACACCAGTAGCATCATACTACATATGGTATCTCCTACACCAGTAGCGTCACCAATACATGTGTTATATCCTACACCAGTAGCATCAACACTACATATGGTATATCCTACACCAGTAGCATAAAAACTACATATGGTATATCCTACACCAGTAACATCATAATACATATGGTATATCCTACAACAGTAGCGTCATACTACATATGTTATATCCTACACCAGTATCATCATAATACATATGGTATATCCTACACCAGTATCATCATAATACATATGGTATATCCTACACCAGTAGCATCATAATACATATGGTATATCCTACACCAGTAGCGTAAACACTACATATGGTATATCCTACACCAGTAGCGTCATACTACATATGGTATATCCTACACCAGTAGCAGCATACTACATATGGTATATCCTACACCAGTAGCATCATAATACATATGGTATATCCTACACCAGTAGCATCAATACTACAAATGGTATATCCTACACCAGTAGCATCATAATACATATGGTATATCCTACACCAGTAGCATCATAATACACATGGTATATCCTACACCAGTAGCGTCATACTACATGTCATATATCCTACACCAGTAGCGTCATACTACAAATGGTATATCCTACACCAGTAGCATCAACACTACATATGGTATATCCTACACCAGTAGCGTCATACTACATATGGTATATCCTACACCAGTAGCATCATGCTACATATGGTATATCATACACCAGTAGCATCATAATACATATGGTATATCCTACACCAGTAGCATCATAATACACATGGTATATCCTACACCAGTAGCATCATACTACATATGGTATATCCTACACCAGTAGCGTCATACTACATATGGTATATCCTACACCAGTAGCAGCATACTACATATGGTATGTCCTACACCAGTAGCATCATAATACATATGGTATATCCTACACCAGTAGCGTCATACTATATATGTTATATCCTACACTAGTATCATCATAATACATATGGTATATCCTACACCAGTATCATCATAATACATATGGTATATCCTACACCAGTAGCATCATAATACATATGGTATATCCTACACCAGTAGCGTAAACACTACATATGGTATATCCTACACCAGTAGCGTCATACTACATATGGTATATCCTACACCAGTAGCAGCATACTACATATGGTATATCCTACACCAGTAGCATCATAATACATATGGTATATCCTACACCAGTAGCATCAATACTACAAATGGTATATCCTACACCAGTAGCATCATAATACATATGGTATATCCTACACCAGTAGCATCATAATACATATGGTATATCCTACACCAGTAGCGTCATACTACATATGGTATATCCTACACCAGTAGCATCATACTACATATGGTATATCCTACACCAGTAGCATCAACACTACATATGGTATATCCTACACCAGTAGCATCATACTACATATGGTATATCCTACACCAGTAGCATCATACTACATATGGTATATCCTCACCAGTGCATCAATACATATGGTATATCCTACACCAGTAGCGTCATATACATATGGTATTCCTACACCAGTAGCATCATATACATTGGTATATCCTACACCAGTAGCATCATACTACATATGGTATATCCTACACCAGTAGCATCATATACATATGGTATATCCTACACCAGTAGCGTCATACTACATATGGTATATCCTACACCAGTAGCTCAATACTGGTATATCCTAACCAGTAGCATCATACTACATATGGTATATCCTACACCAGTAGCATCATATACATATGGTATATCCTACACCAGTAGCATCAATAATACATATGGTATATCCTACACCAGTAGCGTCATAATACATATGGTATATCCTACACCAGTAGCATCATAATACATATGGTATATCCTACACCAGTAGCTCATAATACACATGGTATATCCTACACCAGTAGCATCATACTACATATGGTATATCCTACACCAGTAGCATCTTGGTTTTGTGTTTGGTTTTTGGTTACATATGGTATATCCTACACCAGTAGCTCATACTACATATGGTATATCCTACACCAGTAGCATCATCACTACATATGGTATATCCTACACCAGTAGCATCATAATACATATGGTATATCCTACACCAGTAGCATCAATACATATGGTATATCCTACACCAGTAGCATCAACACTACATATGGTATATCCTACACCAGTAGCATCAAACTACATATGGTATATCCTACACCAGTAGCATCACACTACATATGGTATATCCTACACCAGTAGCATCATAATACATATGGTATATCCTACACCAGTAGCATCATACTACATATGGTATATCCTACACCAGTAGCATCATACTACATATGGTATATCCTACACCAGTAGCATCAACACTACATATGGTATATCCTACACCAGTAGCATCATACTACATATGGTATATCCTACACCAGTAGCATCAACACTACATATGGTATATCCTACACCAGTAGCATCATACTACATATGGTATATCCTACACCAGTAGCATCATACTACATATGGTATATCCTACACCAGTAGCATCAACACTACATATGGTATATCCTACACCAGTAGCATCATACTACATATGGTATATCCTACACCAGTAGCGTCAACACTACATATGGTATATCCTACACCAGTAGCATCATACTACATATGGTATATCCTACACCAGTAGCATCAACACTACATATGGTATATCCTACACCAGTAGCGTCATACTACATATGGTATATCCTACACCAGTAGCATCATAATACATATGGTATATCCTACACCAGTAGCATCAACACTACATATGGTATATCCTACACCAGTAGCATCAACACTACATATATGGTATATCCTACACCAGTAGCGTCATACTACATGTGGTATATCCTACACCAGTAGCATCATACTACATATGGTATATCCTACACCAGTAGCGTCACCAATACATATGGTATATCCTACACCAGTAGCATCAACACTACATATGGTATATCCTACACCAGTAACATCATAATACATATGGTATATCCTACACCAGTAGCGTCATACTACATATGTTATATCCTACACCAGTATCATCATAATACATATGGTATATCCTACACCAGTATCATCATAATACATGGTATATCCTACACCAGTAGCATCATAATACATATGGTATATCCTACACCAGTAGCGTAAACACTACATATGGTATATCCTACACCAGTAGCGTCATACTACATTTGGTATATCCTACACCAGTAGCAGCATACTACATATGGTATATCCTACACCAGTAGCATCATAATACATATGGTATATCCTACACCAGTAGCATCAATACTACATATGGTATATCCTACACCAGTAGCGTCATAATACATATGGTATATCCTACACCAGTAGCATCATAATACATATGGTATATCCTACACCAGTAGCATCATAATACACATGGTATATCCTACACCAGTAGCGTCATACTACATGTGGTATATCCTACACCAGTAGCGTCATACTACAAATGGTATATCCTACACCAGTAGCATCAACACTACATATGGTATATCCTACACCAGTAGCATCATAATACACATGGTATATCCTACACCAGTAGCATCAACACTACATATGGTATATCCTACACCAGTAGCGTCATACTACATATGGTATATCCTACACCAGTAGCATCATAATACACATGGTATATCCTACACCAGTAGCATCATGCTACATATGGTATATCCTACACCAGTAGCATCATAATACATATGGTATATCCTACACCAGTAGCATCATAATACACATGGTATATCCTACACCAGTAGCATCATACTACATATGGTATATCCTACACCAGTAGCATCAACACTACATATGGTATATCCTACACCAGTAGCATCATAATACATATGGTATATCCTACACCAGTAGCATCAACACTACATATGGTATATCCTACACCAGTAACATCATAATACATATGGTATATCCTACACCAGTAGCGTCATACTACATATGTTATATCCTACACCAGTAGCAGCATACTACATATGGTATATCCTACACCAGTATCATCATAATACATATGGTATATCCTACACCAGTAGCATCATAATACATATGGTATATCCTACACCAGTAGCATCAACACTACATATGGTATATCCTACACCAGTAACATCATAATACATATGGTATATCCTACACCAGTAGCGTCATACTACATATGTTATATCCTACACCAGTAGCATCAACACTACATATGGTATATCCTACACCAGTAGCATCATAATACACATGGTATATCCTACACCAGTAGCGTCATAATACACATGGTATATCCTACACCAGTAGCATCATAATACACATGGTATATCCTACACCAGTAGCATCATAATACACATGGTATATCCTACACCAGTAGCAACAATACTACATATGGTACATCCTACACCAGTAGCATCATAATACACATGGTATATCCTACACCAGTAGCATCATACTTCATATGGTATATCCTACACCAGTAGCATCAACACTACATATGGTATATCCTACACCAGTAGCATCAACAATACATATGGTATATCCTACACCAGTAGCATCATAATACATATGGTATGTCCTACACCAGTAGCGTCATACTATATATAGTATATCCTACACCAGTAGCATCATAATACACATGGTATATCCTACACCAGTAGCATCAACACTACATAATTATGGTATATCCTACACCAGTAGCGTCATACTACATGTGGTATATCCTACACCAGTAGCATCATACTACATATGGTATCTCCTACACCAGTAGCGTCACCAATACATGTGTTATATCCTACACCAGTAGCATCAAAACTACATATGGTATATCCTACACCAGTAGCATCAACACTACATATGGTATATCCTACACCAGTAACATCATAATACATATGGTATATCCTACACCAGTAGCGTCATACTACATATGTTATATCCTACACCAGTATCATCATAATACATATGGTATATCCTACACCAGTATCATCATAATACATATGGTATATCCTACACCAGTAGCATCATAATACATATGGTATATCCTACACCAGTAGCGTAATCACTACATATGGTATATCCTACACCAGTAGCGTCATACTACATATGGTATATCCTACACCAGTAGCAGCATACTACATATGGTATATCCTACACCAGTAGCATCATAATACATATGGTATATCCTACACCAGTAGCATCAATACTACATATGGTATATCCTACACCAGTAGCGTCATACTACATATGTTATATCCTACACCAGTATCATCATAATACATATGGTATATCCTACACCAGTAGCATCATAATACATATGGTATATCCTACACCAGTAGCATCAACACTACATATGGTATATCCTACACCAGTAGCATCATAATACATATGGTATATCCTACACCAGTAGCGTCATACTACATATGTTATATCCTACACCAGTAGCATCAATACTACATATGGTATATCCTACACCAGTAGCATCATAATACACATGGTATATCCTACACCAGTAGCGTCATAATACACATGGTATATCCTACAACAGTAGCATCATAATACACATGGTATATCCTACACCAGTAGCATCATAATACACATGGTATATCCTACACCAGTAGCAACAATACTACATATGGTACATCCTACACCAGTAGCATCATAATACACATGGTATATCCTACACCAGTAGCATCCTACTACATATGGTATATCCTACACCAGTAGCATCAACACTACATATGGTATATCCTACACCAGTAGCATCAACAATACATATGGTATATCCTACACCAGTAGCATCATAATACATATGGTATGTCCTACACCAGTAGCGTCATACTATATATAGTATATCCTACACCAGTAGCATCATAATACACATGGTATATCCTACACCAGTTGCATCAACACTACATAATTATGGTATATCCTACACCAGTAGCGTCATACTACATGTGGTATATCCTACACCAGTAGCATCATACTACATATGGTATCTCCTACACCAGTAGCGTCACCAATACATTTGTTATATCCTACACCAGTAGCATCAACACTACATATGGTATATCCTACACCAGTAGCATCAACACTACATATGGTATATCCTACACCAGTAACATCATAATACATATGGTATATCCTACAACAGTAGCATCATACTATATATGGTATATACTACACCAGTAGCATCATACTACATATGGTATATCCTACACCAGTAGCGTCATACTACATATGTTATATCCTACACCAGTATCATCATAATACATATGGTATATCCTACACCAGTATCATCATAATACATATGGTATATCCTACACCAGTAGCATCATAATACATATGGTATATCCTACACCAGTAGCGTAAACACTACATATGGTATATCCTACACCAGTAGCGTCATACTACATATGGTATATCCTACACCAGTAGCAGCATACTACATATGGTATATCCTACACCAGTAGCATCATAATACATATGGTATATCCTACACCAGTAGCATCAATACTACATATGGTATATCCTACACCAGTAGCGTCATAATACATATGGTATATCCTACACCAGTAGCATCATAATACATATGGTATATCCTACACCAGTAGCATCATAATACACATGGTATATCCTACACCAGTAGCGTCATACTACATGTGGTATATCCTACACCAGTAGCGTCATACTACAAATGGTATATCCTACACCAGTAGCATCAACACTACATATGGTATATCCTACACCAGTAGCGTCATACTACATATGGTATATCCTACACCAGTAGCATCATAATACATATGGTATATCCTACACCAGTAGCGTCATACTACATATGGTATATCCTACACCAGTAGCAGCATACTACATATGGTATGTCCTACACCAGTAGCATCAACACTACATATGGTATATCCTACACCAGTAGCATCAACACTACATATGGTATATCCTACACCAGTAACAGCATAATACTTATGGTATATCCTACACCAGTAGCGTCATACTACATATGTTATATCCTACACCAGTAGCATCAACACTACATATGGTATATCCTACACCAGTAGCGTCATACTACATATGGTATATCCTACACCAGTAGTATCATAATACACATGGTATATCCTACACCAGTAACATCAACAATACATATGGTATATCCTACACCAGTAGCATCATACTACACATGGTATATCCTACACCAGTAGCATCATACTACACATGGTATATCCTACACCAGTAGCATCAACACTACATATGGTATATCCTACACCAGTAGCATCAACACTACATATGGTATATCCTACACCAGTAACATCCTAATAAATATGGTATATCCTACACCAGTAGCGTCATACTACATATGTTATATCCTACACCAGTATCATCATAATACATATGGTATATCCTACACCAGTATCATCATAATACATATGGTATATCCTACACCAGTAGCATCATAATACATATGGTATATCCTACACCAGTAGCATCATAATACATATGGTATATCCTACACCAGTAGCGTAAACACTACATATGGTATATCCTTCACCAGTAGCATCATAATATATATGGTATATCCTACACCAGTAGCATCAACACTACATATGGTATATCCTACACAAGTAGCGTCAACACTACATATGGTATATCCTACACCAGTAACATCAACACTACATATGGTATATCCTACACCAGTAGCATCAACACTACATATGGTATATCCTACACCAGTAGCGTCATACTACATATGGTATATCCTACACCAGTAGTATCATACTACATATGGTGTATCCTACACCATTAGCGTCATACTATATATGGTATATCCTACATCAGTAGCGTTAACACTACATATGGTATAGCCTACACCAGTAACATCAACACTGCATATGGTATATCCTACACCAGTAGCATCATACTACATATGGTATATCCTACACCAGTAGCGTAAACGTTCAAGTAAGTTAAACATGTTGATAAGAATAGATTTTATTACAGAAACATTATTGTTTAATATTGATTGTGCATTACTAATTGTAAAACTAATACTATTGTATCATAGCAACCGTTTTAGAAAGGGTGACATTCAGATTGAACAGGAATATCTTTAAGTAATATGTGTATATTTATTAACCTCTTCCTGTCGCCTCTGGTGCCTTTGATCTAGAGATGAACTCATCAGGACAACCACGACCAGTACTGCCAATATCAGGCACCAAAATACTGAAATATAAATAACATACCCCCGTGTGAGATGGTACGGTGGTCACCAGGTGGGTAGTTGGGTTTCTCCGGGTACTCCTGTTTCTTTCCACACAAATGACCGCATGCATGCTTTCATCGGGCGCCAACGAGAGTGGTTAACATAAGTTGTTGTATCTTGCTTTGCAATCGGTGTAAAATAAAGTTTATATGAAATTTACTCCTGTTTGCTTCCACACGAATCTTCGCATTTATGCTTTCATCGGGCGCCAACGAGAGTGGTTAATATAAGTTTTTGTAGTTTGCTTTGCAATCGTTGTAAAATAAATAAAGTTAATTAAGATCGAAAATGTTTGCAATGTACTATGAATGTAATCGAAAATGAATTTCACTTCCTACTGTTCTGTCCAAAATACTATGATTAACATTTTTTAAGCCATATTTGTGTCATTGGCCGACACTACAAACATTTGATAATCTAATGAGCTCTAGAAACCCAAAATTAATTCATAATCTATCAAAATATTTGTATTTCGCTTCTAAAGAAAGAGAGCGAACAATGAAATATTAATAGTTTTTTGCTTTAAAGCTCATCATGTAGTTTTATTTATAATAGAAAATAAGGGAGAACATAATATTATTTAAACATCTCTGTAAATTGTCTTTGCACTTTACATATTTGTTAATTTTGTTGGCTATAGATGTATTTTGTACCATTTAATGCCTAATAAAATATATGTTATATAAAATTGAGAGGCCTATATCAGGTACAGAACTTGAATACTCTGGAGTGGGTTCCCGAATAAGCTGTCCGATTAGCACAGTGGTTACCGCACTCACGTCTCACCAATGCAACCCGGTTCGATCCTCGGACCGGGATGTATATGAGGTAGGACTGGTGTGTTTTCTCCAGGTACTCCGGTTTCCTCCCACATGAATGACCACATTTACGCTTTCAACGAGAGTGATTGTTTAACAATCGTTTGAAAATAAATAAAGTTTATACTAAGTCGTATCCTCTGGTTTTATCGGTGTTTCCTTTGCACAACATGCTATTAAAAAATCATCCAATACATCATATACTTATTAAATTACTATACTATAGTGGAAGTCGTGATAGCGTAGTGGAT
The DNA here is from genome assembly GCA_014843695.1 of Archivesica marissinica. NCBI lineage: Eukaryota > Metazoa > Mollusca > Bivalvia > Venerida > Vesicomyidae > Archivesica > Archivesica marissinica. Next base: position 1,983,498 of record CM026388.1, on the reverse strand, counting down.
GACGTTCGCTTCATGTGCGAAAGGCCAGGAGTTCGTGCCCCGCTGGAACCGTTACGAGTGTGCCCTTAGGCAAAACATTTGAATTCCACATCGCCTCTTCTCTCTTTCCCCTTCATGAAGTTGTATTCCATCAGGAATGAGGTCTCGAGAGTGATTAATATAAGTTGAAAGAACTTGTTTCGCAATCGGGCTCAAATAAATGTGTATTACCTAAATTACTATAATTTAATTTATATAATTTGATAATTTGGCAGGCAACTCTCTAATAGGGCACTTCGACATAATTTGCAAAAATGAAAAAAGGACTGTTGCTCTATTGAATTCAAAACGTGTAGCCCAATCCGTTCCCAAGTTAAGAAATAATCTTCCAGCCCATTTATTAACATTACTTTAGACTACATGCAGAGAGACATGACGATACCCAATCGTGCGTACACTTCTATATATGGACATCTTAACTATCATTTAGCCTGAAGAGCGTTTAAAGTCCCATGGTGTACTACTCATAATGTTCACAGACGGATATGTAGTCGAGTGGTAACACGCTGGACTGGTAATCCAGGGATCGCAGGTTCGATCCCCCGACTGACCCTAATAAAATTAACAGTCTTTCAGATGGGACGTTAAACCGAGGTCTCGTGTCGGTGCTTTACACCTTGCAAGTAAAAGAACCAGAGGAGATTCTGGAATGGGTCTCTGTCTGTATCATGCACTATCCTCCAAAATCTAAAATAACTAATCTCTTCAGGAGGCGTCGCTCATATGGGATACCGGTAGCGACGATAGATAAGTGCGCTCCCCCGTCTCATCAACAGAGTGCGCTCCCCCGTCTCATCAACAGAGTGCGCTCCCCCGTCTCATCAACAGAGTGCGCTCCCCCGTCTCACCAACAGAGTGCGCTCCCCCGTCTCATCAACAGAGTGCGCTCCCCCGTCTCATCAACAGAGTGCGCTCCCCCTTCTCACCAACAGAGTGCGCTCCTCACGACTCATCAACAGAGTGCGCTCCCCCGTCTCATCAACAGAGTGCGCTCCCCCGTCTCATCAAACAGAGTGCGCTCCCCCGTCTCACAAACAGAGTGCGCTCCCCTGTCTCATCAACAGAGTGCGCTCCCCCGTCTCATCAACATAGTGCGCTTCCCCGACTCACAAACAGAGTGCGCTCCCCCGTCTCACACACAGAGTGTGCTCCCCCGTCTCATCAACAGAGTGCGCTCCTCACGTCTCACCAACAGAGTGCGCTCCCCCGTCTCATCAACGGAGTGCGCTCCCTCGTCTCAATAAACAGAGTGCGCTCCCCCGTCTCACCAACAGAGTGCGCTCCCCCGTCTCATCAACAGAGTGCGCTCCCCCGTCTCATCAACAGAGTGCGCTCCCCCGTCTCAACAACAGAGTGCGCTCCTCACGTCTCACCAACAGAGTGCGCTCCACCGTCTCACCAACAGAGTGCGCTCCCCCGTCTTATCAACAGAGTGCGCTCCTCACGTCTCATCAACAGAGTG
>CM026388.1:1960333-1980997 GCA_014843695.1 Archivesica marissinica | reverse complement strand
CTGTTTACACCAATATATGTACCTGTTTACACCCATAGATGTACCTGTTTACACCAACAAATGTACCTGTTTACACCAACATATGTACCTGTTTACACCAACATATGTACATGTTTACACCAACAAATGTACCTGTTTACACCAACAAATGTACATGTTTACACCAATAGAAAAATGTAACTGTTTGCACCAATATATGTACCTGTTTACACCAACAGATGTACCTGTTTGCACCCATAGATGTACCTGTTTACACCAACAGATGTACCTGTGTACACCAATATATGTACCTGTATACACCAACAGATGTACCTGTTTGCAACCATAGATGTACCTGTTTACACCAACAGATGTACCTGTTTACACCAATATATTTACCTGTTTGCACCCATAGATGAGGATGCATGAAATATTTAATTTCGGATTGTCACTGAACATATGATAAGATACATGCACACTAATTACAACCTTATTGAGGATACAATGTACTCACAATGTTGTTTGTTTGGTCTTGTAATTTACTAGAAATTTATCTCAACATATGTATTACTGGGTTTGATCCTCGGACCGGGAAGTATGTGCGATGCTTCTGTTGGTCTCCAGGTGTTTTTCTCCTGGTAGTCCTGTTTCCTCCCACACAATTGACCGCATATATGCCTTTATCTGCGCCAACGAGAGCGATAAATATATGTTGTCAAAGCCTGTTTCGCAATCGTAAAATAAATCAAGTTTTGCTTTCTTGTTACATTTGGCCCCATTTGATCAGACATACACACCTATATCCAAGGACCAATAATTAAATGGTCATGTTTTTTCCAAACACAGAAAATATATTTTATTATGAATGCTGAAAGTAGGCGAGACATTGTGTGATCACTCCTTGCCAGAAGCACGATACTGGTGTCCTTAGGTAAGATACTTTGATCCACATTGCCTCACCTCTTCTCATGGTGATGAATTCCATCATGAATGAGGTCTCGAGAGCTATTAATCTAATGTTTTAAAAACAAGTTAAAATATAAATTTGTATAGTACATGTATTAATAACAGTTACGACTAACTTTTGGAGTGCAGTGTTAACTGTATATTTATTTTGGTCGCTGACTTGTATACCACTGTAATCTATCATCACTGATGGTCACGGGTTCGAGCCCCGCTCAGGCCGTGTCTCATTTATATGAAAAAGTTGGCAGTTTCTTACGGAGGTTGGTACACCCAAGTACTGGTTAACCGCTGGAGCCTGCCCAGGAAAGGTGTTGTTATGTAAACTGCCCGCCAGCGATATAGCCCGAAATGGTGCTGATGCAGGCGTAAAACCCGAAATATAACATATAATAATATTTATTTTTTTATTTTTATTAATGTATGTATTTACAGGACATTAAGTACATCACATATTTTGAGGAAGGAAGAGGTGATAAACAACAAAGATGAGAACATTGATGAAGATATGGCCCCGGTGAAGAGGGGCTGGTTTGAGAAGATTCTTAATGTTCGTACCATAGCACCCAGTACAGAGTCGCATGCCAAGTCACTGTCAGACAAGCACAACTTATATGAAGTCATGTGTAAGTATATATATGATTGTGTTTTCAACCTTCAGTATTGTTTCATGAGTACTGTTTCACAAGATAAAAGATAGTTTAAAAATAAGAAAATTCAAAATACTTGAGTAATTATAATAGAGAAAGATTTATAGATTTTATTTTTATCATACAAGATAAAGGAGGATGTCACTGGATGTGTAAGCAGACGATGGCATTGTTTATTGTAGGGCTCATCCTAGGGACCATAACTCTGCCCTCTGGGAGCCCCACTTCTCACTCCACCCTATGGGAGCCCCCATTTCTCACTCCGCCCTCTGGGAGCCCCACTTCTCACTCCGCCCTATGGGAGCCCCCATTTCTCACTCCATCCTCTGGGAGCCACACTTCTCCCTAAAATGTATATTAACAAGAAAAACTATTACATATATAAATATGTAATAGGACGATTGAAAACTCACTCTGCATAATACACACTCAGATAATGTATTGAGTGAATGTAAATTATAAATTATAAAGTGCATAATTTAGTAATTAAATGCAAATATGTTGACAATAACATGAAGCCCTATCCAACATAATAGTATATACCACATCCCTGCTGGAACATCCGGGAATCATATGGGAACCAAATATTGTTGCAGAATTTCAACTATGTAAATACATGTAGATTGACCTGGCCATTTCTGGATTCCAGCTCAAGTCTGTATTTCTATGCGCACACCAGTGAAAGCTTGAAACTAGTTCCCTGAAAACAATTGGACAATTTTAATACCTATGATACGAATACATAGCAGTAATTCTTATCACATGAATTCCCATTTGTCCAGAACAATTGTCTTTGCAATTTTCATTCACAATCTTGGCCAGTTTGCTACACTGGCCATTGTAGAGCAATCCTATTCATTAATCCTATATATAAGACCTCTACATTTTTCAAGTCTATATATTTGGACTATCCTATTCAGTGACTGTTTTACTTGGATGAGGCCAGGAACCTAGAGACTGTTTTACTCGGATGAGGCCAGGGACCCAGAGACTGTTTTACTCGGATGATGCCAGGGACCCAGAGACTGTTTTACTCAGATAAGGCCAGGGACCCAGAGACTGTTTTACTCGGATGAGGCCAGGGACCCAGAGACTGTTTTACTCGGATACAGCCAGGGACCCAGAGACTGTTTTACTCGGATGATGCCAGGGACCCAGCGACTGTTTTACTCGGATGAGGCCAGGGACCCAGAGACTGTTTTACTCGGATGAGGCCAGGGACCCAGAGACTGTTTTACTCGGATGAGGCCAGGGACCCAGAGACTGTTTTACTCGGATGAGGCCAGGGACCCAGAGACTGTTTTACTCAGATAAGGCCAGGGACCCAGAGACTGTTTTACTCAGATGAGGCCAGGGACCCAGAGACTGTTTTACTCGGATGAGGCCAGGGACCCAGAGACTGTTTTACTCGGATGAGGCCAGGGACCCAGAGACTGTTTTACTCAGATAAGGCCAGGACCCAGAGACTGTTTTACTCGGATGAGGCCAGGGACCCAGAGACTGTTTTACTCAGATAAGGCCAGGGACCCGAGACTGGTTTACTCGGATGAGGCCAGGGACCCAGAGACTGTTTTACTCGGATGAGGCCAGGGACCCAGAGACTGTTTTACTCGGATGATGCCAGGGACCCAGCGACTGTTTTACTCGGATGAGGCCAGGGACCCAGAGACTGTTTTACTCGGATGAGGCCAGGGACCCAGAGACTGTTTTACTCAGATAAGGCCAGGGACCCAGAGACTGTTTTACTCAGATAAGGCCAGGGACCCAGAGACTGTTTTACTCGGATGAGGCCAGGGACCCAGAGACTGTTTTACTCAGATAAGGCCAGGGACCCAGAGACCGTTTTACTCGGATGAGGCCAGGGACCCAGAGACTGTTTTACTCAGATAAGGCCAAGGACCCAGACACTGTTTTACTCGGATAAGGCCAGGGACCCAGACACTGTTTTACTCGGATAACGCCAGGGACCCAGACACTGTTTTACTCGGATGATGCCAGGGACCCAGCGACTGTTTTACTCAGATGAGGCCAGGGACCCAGAGACCGTTTTACTCGGATGAGGCCAGAGACCCAGAGACTGTTTTACTCAGATGAGGCCAGGGACCCAGAGACTGTTTTACTCGGATGAGGCCAGGGACCCAGAGACTGTTTTACTCAGATGAGGCCAGGGACCCAGAGACTGTTTTACTCGGATGAGGCCAGGGACCCAGAGACTGTTTTACTCAGATGAGGCCAGGGACCCAGAGACTGTTTTACTCGGATGAGGCCAGGGACCCAGAGACTGTTTTACTCGGATGAGGCCAGGGACCCAGAGACTGTTTTACTCGGATGAGGCCAGGGACCCAGAGACTGGTTTACTCGGATGAGGCCAGGGACCCAGAGATTGTTTTACTCGGATGAGGCCAGGGACCCAGAGACTGTTTTACACAGATGAGGCCAGGGACCCAGAGACTGTTTTACTTGATACGGCCAGGGACCCAGAGACTGTTTTACTCGGATGATGCCAGGGACCCAGCGACTGTTTTACTCGGATGAGGCCAGGGACCCAGAGACTGTTTTACTCGGATGATGCCAGGGACCCAGAGACTGTTTTACTCAGATAAGCCAGGGACCCAGAGACTGTTTTACTCGGATGAGGCCAGGGACCCAGAGACTGTTTTACTCGGATACAGCCAGGGACCCAGAGACTGTTTTACTCGGATGATGCCAGGGACCCAGCGACTGTTTTACTCGGATGAGGCCAGGGACCCAGAGACTGTTTTACTCGGATGAGGCCAGGGACCCAGAGACTGTTTTACTCGGATGAGGCCAGGGACCCAGAGACTGTTTTACTCGGATGAGGCCAGGGACCCAGAGACTGTTTTACTCAGATAAGGCCAGGGACCCAGAGACTGTTTTACTCAGATGAGGCCAGGGACCCAGAGACTGTTTTACTCGGATGAGGCCAGGGACCCAGAGACTGTTTTACTCGGATGAGGCCAGGGACCCAGAGACTGTTTTACTCAGATAAGGCCAGGGACCCAGAGACTGTTTTACTCGGATGAGGCCAGGGACCCAGAGACTGTTTTACTCAGATAAGGCCAGGGACCCAGAGACTGGTTTACTCGGATGAGGCCAGGGACCCAGAGACTGTTTTACTCGGATGAGGCCAGGGACCCAGAGACTGTTTTACTCGGATGATGCCAGGGACCCAGTGACTGTTTTACTCGGATGAGGCCAGGGACCCAGAGACTGTTTTACTCGGATGAGGCCAGGGACCCAGAGACTGTTTTACTCAGATAAGGCCAGGGACCCAGAGACTGTTTTACTCAGATAGGCCAGGGACCCAGAGACTGTTTTACTCGGATGAGGCCAGGGACCCAGAGACTGTTTTACTCAGATAAGGCCAGGGACCCAGAGACCGTTTTACTCGGATGAGGCCAGGGACCCAGAGACTGTTTTACTCAGATAAGGCCAGGGACCCAGACACTGTTTTACTCGGATAAGGCCAGGGACCCAGACACTGTTTTACTCGGATAACGCCAGGGACCCAGACACTGTTTTACTCAGATAACGCCAGGGACCCAGAGACAGTTTTACTCGGATGAGGCCAGGGACCCAGAGACTGTTTTACTCAGATGAGGCCAGGGACCCAGAGACTGTTTTACTCGGATGAGGCCAGGGACCCAGAGACTGTTTTACTCGGATGAGGCCAGGGACCCAGAGACTGTTTTACTCAGATGAGGCCAGGGACCCAGAGACTGTTTTACTCGGATGAGGCCAGGGACCCAGAGACTGTTTTACTCAGATGAGGCCAGGGACCCAGAGACTGTTTTACTCGGATGAGGCCAGGGACCCAGAGACTGTTTTACTCGGATGAGGCCAGGGACCCAGAGACTGTTTTACTCGGATGAGGCCAGGGACCCAGAGACTGGTTTACTCGGATGAGGCCAGGGACCCAGAGATTGTTTTACTCGGATGAGGCCAGGGACCCAGATACTGTTTTACACAGATGAGGCCAGGACCCAGAGACTGTTTTACTTGGATACGGCCAGGGACCCAGAGACTGTTTTACTCGGATGATGCCAGGGACCCAGCGACTGTTTTACTCGGATGAGGCCAGGGACCCAGAGACTGTTTTACTCGGATGAGGCCAGTGACCCAGAGACTGTTTTACTCGGATGAGGCCAGGGACCCAGAGACTGTTTTACTCAGATAAGGCCAGGGACTCAGAGACTGTTTTACTCAGATAAGGCCAGGGACCCAGAGACTGTTTTACTCAGATGAGGCCAGGGACCCAGAGACTGTTTTACTCGGATGAGGCCAGGGACCCAGAGACTGTTTTACTCGGATGAGGCCAGGGACCCAGAGACTGTTTTACTCAGATAAGGCCAGGGACCCAGACACTGTTTTACACAGATGAGGCCAGGGACCCAGAGACTGTTTTACTCGGATGAGGCCAGGGCCCTAGAGACTGTTTTACTCGGATGAGGCCAGGGACCCAGAGACTGTTTTACTCGGATGAGGCCACGGACCAAGAGACTGTTTTACTCGGATGAGGCCAGGGACCCAGAGACTGGTTTACTCGGATGAGGCCAGGGACCCAGAGATTGTTTTACTCGGATGAGGCCAGGGACCCAGAGACTGTTTTACACAAATGAGGCCAGGGACCCAGAGACTGTTTTACTCGGATGATGCCAGGGACCCAGCGACTGTTTTACTCGGATGAGGCCAGGGACCCAGAGACTGTTTTACTCAGATAAGGCCAGGGACCCAGAGACTGTTTTACTCAGATAAGGCCAGGGACCCAGAGACTGTTTTACTCAGATGAGGCCAGGGACCCAGAGACTGTTTTACTCGGATGAGGCCAGGGACCCGAGACTGTTTTACTCAGATAAGGCCAGGGACCCAGAGACTGTTTTACTCGGATGAGGCCAGGGACCCAGAGACTGTTTTACTCAGATAAGGCCAATGACCCAGACACTGTTTTACTCGGATAAGCCAGGGACCCAGACACTGTTTTACTCGGATAACGCCAGGGACCCAGACACTGTTTTACTCGGATAACGCCAGGGACCCAGAGACTGTTTTACTCAGATGAGGCCAGGGACCCAGAGACTGTTTTACTCAGATGAGACCAGGGACCCAGAGACCGTTTTACTCGGATGAGGCCAGGGACCCAGAGACTGTTTTACTCAGATGAGGCCAGGGACCCAGAGACTGTTTTACTCAGATGAGGCCAGGGACCCAGAGACTGTTTTACTCGGATGAGGCCATGGACCCAGAGACTGGTTTACTCGGATGAGGCCATGGACCCAGAGACTGGTTTACTCGGATGAGGCCAGGGACCCAGAGACTGGTTTACTCGGATGAGGCCAGGGACCCAGAGACAATGTGTCTCTTACTGTACTGTAATTATCCTACAGTATTATTGATGTTTATTTATCCAGTTATTATGTTTGTTTTCAGTCCATTCAGTGAAGCCAGAATACATGGAGGAATATCTCAAGCAGTTGTAAGATTTTATTTAATAGCCATGGTTGCATGCTTTCCATAATCATTTGGTTACTTATAGATATAAAAAAAATTGCGCATGCTTGGTAACATAAAGGCTATAAATAGATCAAATAATTGTAGCAGACAACTTACTGTGTTTTTCTTATTTGTTACGGAAAGCTTTGGAAATATGTTATGGAGTGTCATTAGAATTGTGTCATAACGACACAATTCCAGTGAAATTGCACGACATATTTAACGGTATTTTCACTACCAGCATACAAAGGGTCAATCAGTTTTTAAAACAGTCCGTGGTCGAGTGGTTACGGTCGCTGACTTGTATACCACTGTAACCTATCATCACTGATGGTCACGGTTTCAAGCCCCGCTCAGGCCGTGTATCATTTATATGAAAAAGTTGGCAGTTTCTTACGGGGGTTGGTGCACCCAAGTACTGGTTAACCGCTGGAGCCTGCCCAGGAGAGGTTTTGTTAGTAAACTGTCCGCCGGCGATATAGCCCGAAATGGTGCTGATGCAGGCGTAAAACCCGAAATATAACATAACATAAAGTTTTTAAAACAATGGATGATTTCTAAAAGGTTCACATGGCGGATTCCAATCTGAATGCTGTCATTATTGACACAACAACCGATCCTATTCAACCACTTTTCTCTATACTAATCTCTTCTCGTGTTCCGATTTGATAGTTCATGTTCTTGAACTTTCTTCAAATATTCCGTTAAATATTAACCATTTTCTTTTTAACATCCAAAACTATTGACTTAGACTGATAGATTTCACGTATTTTCATTGTTATATATTATTCTCCCTGCCTATTGTATATCAATCAATTGATAGGGAGAAGAACTATATAAGTTTTCTTTCATTCTAATTCCTTTCAGTCTACTGCTGTTAAATTATATGTAAAATATTCATTTCTTAATTACATGTACAAATACTGAAATACATAGTGTTTAAACTAAACTAAACAATGGTAAAACACCAAGGTTAACCCTTTCAACACTACAGGCCTCTAAATAGACTTACAAAAAGTGTAGATCCAGATGAGCCGGCTTGTGTCGAGCCGTCTCATCAGGATCTTCACTTTTTGCCAGTAATAATTATTACTATTTTTAGATGAAATTACTCATTTTGATAAATTAACTGGTCCAAAGGTAATTTTCTTATTAATTTATTGATCTAAAAATATCATGCACCAGTCCATGTCAGTTAGTTTATACAAATTTATTTTAGCTTGATTGCGAAAGTTATTTCAACTTATATTAATCACTCTCGAGACCTCATTCCTGATGGAATCCATCGCCACGAGGGAGAGAGAAGAGACAATGTGGAATTTAAATGCCTTGCCTAAGGGCACAATCGTAACGGCTCCAGCGGGGCTCGAACTCCGGACCTTTCGCACCTGAGGCGAACGCGTATCCACTGCGCTATCACGACTTCCACATCAGTTACTTGGGGTTGAATGGGTTAAACAAGTTAAATTTATATTTGCTTGGCATCAATGGATGCTATGTGATGCAATGTATATGCTGCACAGCTTTAACTGAAGGGTTGTGAATTGGAGCCCCACCAGAGATACTACGGTTGTGTCATTAGGAATGACACATACATCCACATTGACTGCCTCTCTCTCTTATGATTCCGTCAGTAATGAGATCTTGAGAGTGATTAGATTTAAGAAATAATTTGTTCAGTTATTCAATGGCGATTATAAAAATATTGTTTGGAGTTCTGACGCGTAGGAATTTAACCATATAGGCCTAAGTAGTTAATCCCGGGCGCTCAGAGCGACAAACCATGTTTTATTGGACAATAAATAACGCAAATACAAATATTATTGCGATCCTAACACGACCAAAATATCTAAAACGCGAAAGAAGAATTTTTTTTAGAAAGCGTAAATGACATCACAAAATTACAAAACTGCTCGTAAAATGACGTCACATCTGACATCACACGCTAAACCATGTTTTATTGCAGATTTAAACATGGTAAATATCTTCCTTGCATATAGAGACAAAATGCCGAGTCATGTTAGAATAATGCTGTTAGAACTTGTCGCAATCAAGCTAAGATAAATGTATATAAAGTAACCCTAGGTAGCGTAGCACCTGGCTGATTTAGTGACAGGAAATGCACTACATTGTATATGTCTGTATATGACAGTGAATCATGACAGGAAATGCACTACATTGTATATGTTTGTATATGACAGTGATTTAGTGACAGGAAATGCACTACATTGTATATGTTTGTATATGACAGTGAATCATGACAGGAAATGCACTACATTGTATATGTCTGTATATGACAGTGATTTAGTGACAGGAAATGCACTACATTGTAAATGTTTGTATATGACAGTGAATCGTATCAAGAAATGATGCATGATAAGACGGGGGCCATTCTGAAGGGAAGTTTCACGGTGGAGATTGGCAACCAGGATGAAGCAAGTAAGTTCTTGAGCCTTATAGTTCCATTTACTTGACCAACGTTTCACATGGAGGTGCACATGGAGATGCACATGGAGGTGCACATGAAGTTGCACATGGAGATGCACATGCAGTTGCACATGGAGATGCACATGAAGGTGCACATGGAGATACACATGGAGATGCATATGGAGGTGCACATGGAGATACGCATGCAGTTGCACATGGAGGTGCACATGAAGTTGCACATGGAGATACACATGAAGTTGCACATGGAGGTACACATGGAGGTACACATGGAGATGCACATGAAGTTGCACATGGAGGTGCACATGAAGTTGCACATGGAGGTACACATGAAGGTGCACATGGAGGTGCACATGGAGATACACATGGAGATGCACATGGAGGTGCACATGGAGATACACATGAAGTTGCACATGGAGATGCGCATGAGTTGCACATGGAGATGCATGAGGTGCACATGGAGATACGTGCACATGGAGGTGCACATGGAGATACACATGAAGTTGCACATGGAGGTACACATGGAGGTGCACATGGAGGTGCACATGGTCACATGGAGATGCACATGGAGATACACATGCAGTTGCACATGGAGGTGCACATGGAGATGCACATGAAGTTGCACATGGAGGTGCACATGAAGTTGCACATGGAGGTACACATGGAGATGGAGGTGCACATGAAGTTGCACATGGAGATACACATGAAGTTGCACATGGAGGTGCACATGGAGCACATGGAGATACACATGGAGGTGCACATGAAGTTGCACATGGAGATACACATGAAGTTGCACATGGAGATGCACATGAAGTTGCACATGGAGGTCACATGGAGGTGCACATGGCACATGGAGATACACATGGAGGTGCACATGGAGATACACATGCAGTTGCACATGGAGGTGCACATGGAGATACACATGAAGTTGCACATGGAGATACGCACATGGAGATACACATGAAGTTGCACATGGAGATGCGCATGCAGTTGCACATGGAGGTGCACATGGAGGTGCATGTTGAGATGCACATGGAGTTGCACATGGAGATGCACATGGAGGTACACATGGAGATACACATGGAGGTGTACATGGAGTTGGTTGCACATGGAGATACACATGGAGTTGCACATGGAGGTACACATGGAGATGCACATGGGTGCATGGTTGCACATGGAGATGCACATGGAGTTGCATATGGAGGTGCACATGGAGTTGCACATGGAGGTGCACATGGAGTTGCATATGGAGGTGCACATGGAGTTGCACATGGAGGTGCACATGAAGTTGCACATGGAGGTGCACATGGAGAACACATGAAGTTGCACATGGAGGTGCACATGGAGTTGCACATGGAGGTGCACATGGAGTTACACATGGAGGTGCACATGGAGAGATACACATGGAGATACACATGAAGTTGCACATGGAGATACACATGGAGGTGCACATGGAGATACACATGGAGATGCACATGGAGATGCACATGAAGGTGTGCATGGAGGTACACATGGAGATACACATGGAGGTGCACATGGAGATGCATATGGAGGTGCACATGGAGATACACATGCAGTTGCACATGGAGATACACATGGAGGTGCACATGAAGTTGCACATGGAGATACACATGAAGTTGCACATGGAGGTACACATGGAGGTGCACATGGAGGTGCACATGGAGGTACACATGGAGATGCACATGGAGATGCACATGAAGTTGCATATGGAGATACACATGGAGATACACATGGAGATACACATGAAGTTGCACATGGAGGTGCACATGGAGTTACACATGGAGATACACATGGAGATACACATGAAGTTGCACATGGAGGTGCACATGGAGGTGCACATGGAGATACACATGGGGGGCACATGGAGGTGCACATGGAGGTACACATGGAGGTACACATGGAGGTGCACATGGAGAACATGGAGATACACATGGAGTTGCACATGGAGGTGCACATGAAGTTGCACATGGAGATGCACATGGAGGTGCACATGGAGGACACATGGAGGTGCACATGGGGTGCACATGAAGTTGCACATGGAGATACACAGGAGGTGCACATGGAGGTGCACATGGAGATGCACATGGAGGTGCACATGAAGTTGCAATGGAGGTACACATGGGATACACATGGAGATACACATGGAGTTGCACATGGAGGTGCACATGGAGTTGCACATGGAGGTGCACATGGAGGTGCACATGAAGTTGCACATGGAGGTGCACATGGAGGTGCCACATGGAGATACACATGAAGTTGCACATGGAGGTGCACATGGATGTGCACATGAGTTTCACTTGGGATTCCATGGAGATACACTGGAGTTGCACATGGAGTTACACATGGAGTTTCACATGCAGTTTCACATGGGTTTGCACATGGAGGTGCAATTTTAGATACACATGGAGTGCACATTGATATACACATGGAGATGCATGAAGGTAACATGGAGATACACATGATGTGCGCATGGAGATACAATGGAGATGCACATAAAGGTGCACATGAAGGTGCACATGGAGATGCACATGGAGATACACATATAGGTGCATGATGAGATGCACATGGAGGTGCACATGGAGATACACATGGAGGTGCACATGAAGGTGCATGTTGAGATGCACATGTAGATGCACATGGAGATACACATGGAGGTGCACATGAAGGTGCATGTTGAGATGCACATGGAGGTGCACATGGAGATACACATGGAGATACACATGGAGGTGTACATGGAGGTGCACATGGAGATACACATGGAGGTGCACATGGAGATACACATGGAGATGCACATGCAGTTGCACATGGAGATGCACATGGAGATGCATATGGAGATGCACATGCAGTTGCACATGGAGGTGCACATGGAGATGCATATGGAGATGCACATGCAGTTGCACATGGAGGTGCACATGAAGTTGCACATGGAGATGCACATGGAGATACACATGGAGATACACATGTAGGTGCACTTGAAGTTGCACATGGAGATGTACATGGAGATACACATACATATGGAGTTGCACATAGAGGTGCACATGAAGTTGCACATGGAGGTGCACATGAAGTTGCACATGGAGATGCACATGGAGATACACATGTAGGTGCACATGAAGTTGCACATGGAGATGTACATGGAGGTACACATGGAGATGTGCTAAGGAATGGTTGATTAGAAATTGTTGTTATTGCATTTTATTTTCATTTGTCAGTAATAATTTACAGTGGAAGTTGTGATAGCGCAGTAGTTAAAAAGGCCCAGAGTTTCGTACCCAGCTATAGCAGTTACAATTGTGCCCTTAGGCAATTCCACATTGCCTCTTCTCTCTCCTTCATGACGATGGATTCCATTAGGAATAATGTCTCGAGAGCGATTTAACTAATGTTTTAAGAACTAATTTGTATAACTAATAATTTACAATTTATTCAGATTTTTAAGTAAAATTTTAAATAACCTTTGTTGGTTTGTCAAATTGACTATTGTCTCCCTTTATTGGTATTATTTACAAAATCATTCGTGAATTTGTACATGGTGTGTTTTATTACCGGTAATATTAACTGTAGAGCTTAAATTGCATATTAAATGTATTGTACATGTATAGTGTTTCTGCTTTTTGGGGGCTTAATATTGACTATAGATTTCACAAAAGTGCACATCATTAGAAAATGATATTATGTACACAGGATTTTTGTTCATTTGACATTGATGGGACGTTAAACCGAGGTCTAGTGTCGTAAAAGAACCAGAGGCAACTCTGGAATGGGTCTCTGTCTGTATCATTGCACTATCCTCCAAAATCTAAAATGACTAATATCTTTAGGAGGCATCGCTCATATGGGCAACCGGTAGCGACGATAAATAAACGTAAAACACACACTCATTTGACATGTGTATCTCCATGATCTGTACTACTATATCTACTACTATCTGTAATATTAAATAATATAAAATCTGTAGGGAAAGTTTCATTTTTGTCTTGCAATTATAGTAAATTAAAACTTGTCGGTTGTATGTTTGTCCATTGCTTGGTGTATTAATTTCTATTCATTATTATTGAAGGAGAGGACAACCATAAGCTGTATAGCTTTCTGTACGATTCCTTATTACAATTGTTGTAAATAATCATGTACATGATGATCATGTACATGGTGATAGAAAATAAATATGTTTAACCCTTTCCTTCATAGAGATTTAGGTTCATATACTATTATATCTCCATACAAACGACAGCCATGTAGCTATCCTGCAGTGGATAAGTAGTGGCCATATCTATCCCACCTCCATAGATATTACTGCGACTACATGAGATTTAGGTTAATATGCTATTATATCTCCATACAAACGACAGCCATTTAGCTATCACGCAGTGGATAAGTAGTGGCCATATCTATCCCACCTCCATAGATATTACTGGGACTACATGAGATTTAGGTTAATATACTATAATATCTCCATACAAATGACAGCCATTTAGCTATAATGCAGTAGTGGCCATATCTATCCCACCTCCATAAATATTACTGGGACTACATGAGATTCTGACCTTTATTATAAACATTGGTTTGGCTACTACATTGTCAATGTATATCGTATTGGGAATGGCGTCAAGATGTGCTTCTATGAGGGAAAGGGTTAAACCAATTTCCATTCAGTAAAGATTTACCTTGATTTTATTAGGTACGTCTTGTTGGAGATCTGCTTTGATCTTAGCTGGATGATCTGAAGAGCAAGCAGAGTCTAACTGCTCGCCCGGGTATCACAGATGTGTTTGATTTTGACCTACTAAAATAAGCACGTTTGATACCTCTCAGATAAATTTAATGCAAATTAGGATACTTTGAATTCTTGTGAAAGATTTGATTGCAAATTTAGTGTCCAGTCCATATCTCAGTAACCAGTCTGTGTGTATTTGTTTGAGACGCAGCTTACTACACATCCAACAGACTAAGATGAGCAAGTTAGATAACTCTTGGGTAATTGTGTACTAGTTTGATGCAAGATAAGTGTCATGTCCATATCTCAGTAATCGGTCGATGTATTTGATTACGGCTTACCATGCATCCAACAGATTAAACTAATCAAGGTAGATAACTCTCGTAATTTTGCATGCACATATTGAATGGAATGAAATTACACATCATATATGACTCACATTATATACATGTACAACAAAACGGTAAAACATATATACATGTTGATGAAATATACAAGGGTATGCATATTATACATCATTCTTTACTATATATGTACACACAGCATACTTTGTAAAATACACATGCCAAAACATACACAGGATATATACAAATCAGGAATCATTCTAGTGGCGAAATAGTCGCACTGGCCTAGGGACCGTGACTTCGCCCTCTGAGGCCCACTTCTCCCTAAAAAAATAATTAATAAAACTTTTTTCTTTTTTTTTACAATTTTCGTACAAAATTATGTCCAGTAAAATACACTGGCCCATTATAAAGTAGTCCTTCTATTCAAATGTTGTATATAATCCTCATGCTGTTGATTTTAACCATTTTTCTTGAAATTTATTAAATAACACCATTTAAGGACGCGATCACGCGCTTTCTCATTTCTCCCAAAATTTCTGACCTAGAATGAACCCTGATGATCGAATTATATTTCATCGAACGAACATTGACAGCATTATTATGATGATATCAAGACGTCTATGTTTCGGTAACTACTATATTTATTGCATTGATACTGTGCACAAGGCATGCCACTGATCAAACTCGCTAAACGAAACAAGTTAGATAACTCTTGGATAAATTAGTAGCATTTATCAGTGTTTATTTATATATATTTCAGTACACATCTGGGAATACGCTGGTGGCTATCGCGAGCTCAATAAAGCCACAGAGGTGTACAGAAAAGATAGGGTATGCATACTATTTTACATTCTGCATGGAAATTGATGGATGTGCGGTCTAGAAGGTGTTTTATTGACATCACGAGACACTTACAGTTCTATCTCGCAGCAGTTCTATCTCACAGCAGTTCTATCTTGCAGTTCTATCTCGCATTTCTATCTCACAGCAATTCTATCTCACAGCAGTTCTATCTCACAGTTCTTTCTCGCAGCAGTTCTATCTCACAGCAGTTCTTTCTCACAGCAGTTCTATCTCACAGTAGTTCTATCTCACAGTTCTTTCTCGCAGCAGTTCTATCTCACAGCAGTTCTTTCTCACAGCAGTTCTTTCTCACAGCAGTTCTTTCTCACAGCAGTTCTTTCTCACAGCAGTTCTTTCTCACAGCAGTTCTATCTCACAGCAGGTCTTTCTCACAGCAGTTCTATCTCACAGCAGTTCTATCTCACAGCAGTTCTATCTCACAGCAGTTCTATCTCACAGCAGTTCTATCTCACAGTTCTTTCTCGCAGCAGTTCTTTCTCACAGCAGTTCTTTCTCGCAGCAGTTCTATCTCACAGCAGTTCTTTCTCACAGCAGTTCTATCTCACAGCAGTTCTATCTCACAGCAGTTCTATCTCACAGCAGTTCTTTCTCGCAGCAGTTCTATCTCACAGCAGTTTTATCTCGCAGCAGTTCTATCTCGCAGTTCTTTCTCGCAGCAGTTCTATCTCGCAGCAGTTCTATCTCACAGTTCTTTCTCGCAGCAGTTCTATCTCACAGCAGTTCTTTCTCACAGCAGTTCTTTCTCACAGCAGTTCTTTCTCACAGCAGTTCTTTCTCACAGCAGTTCTATCTCACAGCAGTTCTTTCTCACAGCAGTTCTATCTCACAGCAGTTCTATCTCACAGCAGTTCTATCTCACAGTTCTTTCTCGCAGCAGTTCTATCTCACAGCAGTTCTATCTCACAGTTCTTTCTCGCAGCAGTTCTTTCTCACAGCAGTTCTTTCTCGCAGCAGTTCTATCTCACAGCAGTTCTTTCTCACAGCAGTTCTATCTCACAGCAGTTCTATCTCACAGCAGTTCTTTCTCGCAGCAGTTCTATCTCACAGCAGTTTTATCTCGCAGTTCTTTCTCGCAGCAGTTCTATCTCGCAGCAGTTCTATCTCACAGTTCTTTCTCGCAGCAGTTCTATCTCACAGTTCTATCTCGCAGTTATATCTAGCAATTATATCAAGCAGTTATATCTCATAGTTATATGTCACAGTTATATCTAACAGTTTTATCTCGCAGCAGTTCTATCTCGCAATTCTTTCTCGCAGCAGTTCTATCTCACAGCAGTTCTATCTTGCAGTTCTATCTCGCATTTCTATCTCACAGCAATTCTATCTCACAGCAGTTCTTTCTCACAGCAGTTCTATCTCACAGTTCTTTCTCGCAGCAGTTCTATCTCACAGCAGTTCTTTCTCACAGCAGTTGTTCTATCTCACAGCAGTTCTATCTCACAGTTCTTTCTCGCAGCAGTTCTATCTCACAGCAGTTCTTTCTCACAGCAGTTCTTTCTCACAGCAGTTCTTTCTCACAGCAGTTCTTTCTCACAGCAGTTCTTTCTCACAGCAGTTCTATCTCACAGCAGTTCTTTCTCACAGCAGTTCTATCTCACAGCAGTTCTATCTCACAGTTCTTTCTCGCAGCAGTTCTATCTCACAGCAGTTCTATCTCACAGTTCTTTCTCGCAGCAGTTCTTTCTCACAGCAGTTCTTTCTCGCAGCAGTTCTATCTCACAGCAGTTCTTTCTCACAGCAGTTCTATCTCACAGCAGTTCTATCTCACAGCAGTTCTTTCTCGCAGCAGTTCTATCTCACAGCAGTTTTATCTCGCAGCAGTTCTATCTCGCAGTTCTTTCTCGCAGCAGTTCTATCTCGCAGCAGTTCTATCTCACAGTTCTTTCTCGCAGCAGTTCTATCTCACAGCAGTTCTTTCTCACAGCAGTTCTTTCTCACAGCAGTTCTTTCTCACAGCAGTTCTTTCTCACAGCAGTTCTATCTCACAGCAGTTCTTTCTCACAGCAGTTCTATCTCACAGCAGTTCTATCTCACAGTTCTTTCTCGCAGCAGTTCTATCTCACAGCAGTTCTATCTCACAGTTCTTTCTCGCAGCAGTTCTTTCTCGCAGCAGTTCTATCTCACAGCAGTTCTTTCTCACAGCAGTTCTATCTCACAGCAGTTCTATCTAACAGCAGTTCTTTCTCGCAGCAGTTCTATCTCACAGCAGTTTTATCTCGCAGCAGTTCTATCTCGCAGTTCTTTCTCGCAGCAGTTCTATCTCGCAGCAGTTCTATCTCACAGATCTTTCTCGCAGCAGTTCTATCTCACAGTTCTATCTCGCAGTTATATCTAGCAATTATGTCAAGCAGTTATATCTCATAGTTATATGTCACAGTTATATCTAACAGTTTTATCTCGCAGCAGTTCTATCTCGCAATTCTTTCTCGCAGCAGTTCTATCTCACAGCAGTTTTATCTCGCAGCAGTTCTATCTCGCAGCAGTTCTATCTCACAGCAGTTTTATCTCGCAGCAGTTCTATCTCACTCACAGTTCTTTCTCGCAGCAGTTTTATCTCACAGCATTTCTATCTCACAGCAGTTCTATCTCACAGCAGTTCTTTCTCGCAGCAGTTCTTTCTCACAGCAGTTCTTTCTCACAGCAGTTCTTTCTCACAGCAGTTCTTTCTCACAGCAGTTCTATCTCACAGCAGTTCTTTCTCGCAGCAGTTCTATCTCACAGCAGTTCTATCTCGCAGCAGTTCTATCTCACAGTTCTTTCTCGCAGCAGTTCTATCTCACAGCAGTTCTTTCTCACAGCAGTTCTTTCTCACAGCAGTTCTTTCTCACAGCAGTTCTTTCTCACAGCAGTTCTATCTCACAGCAGTTCTTTCTCACAGCAGTTCTATCTCACAGCAGTTCTATCTCACAGTTCTTTCTCGCAGCAGTTCTATCTCACAGCAGTTCTATCTCACAGTTCTTTCTCGCAGCAGTTCTTTCTCACAGCAGTTCTTTCTCGCAGCAGTTCTATCTCACAGCAGTTCTTTCTCACAGCAGTTCTATCTCACAGCAGTTCTATCTCACAGCAGTTCTTTCTCGCAGCAGTTCTATCTCACAGCAGTTTTATCTCGCAGCAGTTCTATCTCGCAGTTCTTTCTCGCAGCAGTTCTATCTCGCAGCAGTTCTATCTCACAGTTCTTTCTCGCAGCAGTTCTATCTCACAGCAGTTCTTTCTCACAGCAGTTCTTTCTCACAGCAGTTCTTTCTCACAGCAGTTCTTTCTCACAGCAGTTCTTTCTCACAGCAGTTCTATCTCACAGCAGTTCTTTCTCACAGCAGTTCTATCTCACAGCAGTTCTATCTCACAGTTCTTTCTCGCAGCAGTTCTATCTCACAGCAGTTCTATCTCACAGTTCTTTCTCGCAGCAGTTCTTTCTCACAGCAGTTCTTTCTCGCAGCAGTTCTATCTCACAGCAGTTCTTTCTCACAGCAGTTCTATCTCACAGCAGTTCTATCTAACAGCAGTTCTTTCTCGCAGCAGTTCTATCTCACAGCAGTTTTATCTCGCAGCAGTTCTATCTCGCAGTTCTTTCTCGCAGCAGTTCTATCTCACAGCAGTTCTATCTCACAGTTCTTTCTCGCAGCAGTTCTATCTCACAGTTCTATCTCGCAGTTATATCTAGCAATTATGTCAAGCAGTTATATCTCATAGTTATATGTCACAGTTATATCTAACAGTTTTATCTCGCAGCAGTTCTATCTCGCAATTCTTTCTCGCAGCAGTTCTATCTCACAGCAGTTTTATCTCGCAGCAGTTCTATCTCGCAGCAGTTCTATCTCACAGCAGTTTTATCTCGCAGCAGTTCTATCTCACTCACAGTTCTTTCTCGCAGCAGTTTTATCTCACAGCATTTCTATCTCACAGCAGTTCTATCTCACAGCAGTTCTTTCTCGCAGCAGCTCTATCTCACATCAGTTCTATCTCACAACAGTTCTATCTCACAGCATTTCTTTCTCACAGCAGTTATTTCTTGCAGCAGTTATTTCTCGCAGCAGTTATTTCTCGCAGTTATTTCTCGCAGCAGTTATATCTCGCAGTTATTTCTTGCAGCAGTTATATCTCACAGTTATTTCTCGCAGCAGTTATATCTCGCAGTTATTTCTCGCAGCAGTTATATCTCGCAGTTATTTCTCGCAACAGTTATATCTCGCAGTTATTTCTCGCAGCAGTTATTTCTTGCAGCAGTTATTTCTCGCAGTTATTTCTCGCAGCAGTTATATCTCGCAGTTATTTCTCGTAGCAGTTATATCTCACAGTTATTTCTCACAGCAGTTATATCTTGCAGCAGTTATTTCTTGCAGCAGTTATTTCTCGCAGCAGTTATATCTCGAAGTTCTGTCTCGCAGTTCTACATTGTATCTCATTGTTCTAATACTTTCATAAAGACACATTAAAGGTTTATGAGTATACATATACATCTGTTGGAAGAAAATGCTTAAAATCATATTGGAATATTTTAAAAAAATGAAGCTGTGTGGCTGGTTTACGTATTTACACCTATGCTATACGCACACTATCTCGAGCTCTGCATATCACTGTGTACGTTTTTCATCATTCTTGATTGCAATCAAGCAGTTCTCTGCTGTATTTCAGTCTTTCATAGAATTCAGACAAGCTAGAAACAAAATGTTGAATGCAAGAAGTAACCAGATACTGCTAAGTTTTAATTTCTGGCCTGAACTTGTACCAAGAGAGGGCCCGAGTATCTACGAAATGAGGAGCTATACACTGAAGGTAAGATTGTCCCATCTTTACCTGGAACACTATCTTTGAAATACATGTAGATTTGTGTATACTATGTCCCACTTCCCTGGAACAGTACTTTTGAAGTACATATAGATCTATATTGCAGTCTGTCCCATCTTTCCCTGGAACACTATCTTTGAAATACATGTAGATTTGTGTACACTATGTCCCACTTCCCTGGAACAGTACTTTTGAAGTACATATAGATCTATATTGCAGTCTGTCCCATCTTTCCCTGGAACACTATCTTTGAAATACATGTAGATTTGTGTACACTATGTCCCACTTCCCTGGAACAGTACTTTTGAAGTACATATAGATCTATATTGCAGTCTGTCCCATCTTTCCCTGGAACACTATCTTTGAAATACATGTAGATTTGTGT
>CM026388.1:1829036-1959333 GCA_014843695.1 Archivesica marissinica | reverse complement strand
CCTACCTATAACTGCTAGTATAACATAGTCTATACCTACCTATAACTGCTAGTAAATCAGAGTATATAAATATCTATAACTGCTAGTATAACAGAGTATATACCTACGTATAACCTCTAGTATAACATAGTCTATACCTACCTATAACTGCTAGTATAACAGAGTCTATACCTACCTATTACTGCTAGTATAACATATTTCAATACCTACCTATAACCTCTATTATTACATAGTCAATACCTACCTATAACTGCTAGTATAACATAGTATATACCTACCTATAACTGCTAGTAAAACAGAGTATATACCTACCTGTTACTGCTAGTATAACTGAGTCTATACCTACCTATAACTGCTAGTATAACAGAGTATATACCTACCTATAACTGCTAGTATAACAGAGTATATACCTACCTATAACCGCTAATATAACATAGTCCATACCTACCTATAACTGCTAGTATAACATAGTCTATGCCTACCTATAACCGCTAGTATAACATAATCTATACTTACCTATCACTGCTAGTATAACAGAGTATATACTTACCTCTAACCGCTGGTATAACATAGTTTATACCTACTATAACTGTAGATAACATGGTCTATACCTACTTATTACTGTTAGTATAACATATTTCAATACCTACCTATATCTTCTATTATTACATAGTCAATACATACCTATTACTGCTAGTATAACATAGTATATACCTACCTATAACTGCTAGTAAAACAGAGTCTATACTTACCTATAACTGCTAGTATAACATAGTATATACATATCAATAACTGCTAGTATAACAGAGTATATAGCTACCTATACTGCTGTATAACATAGTCTATACCTATCTATTACTGCTAGTATATCATAATCTATACATACCTATAACTGCTAGTATAATAGAGTATATACCTATATATAACTGCTAGTATAACAGAGTATATACCTACCTATATCTGCTAGTATAACAGAGTCAATACCTAGCTATAACTGCTAGTATAACTGAGTATATACCTACCTATAACCGCTAGTATAACATAGTCCATACCTACCTATAACTGCTAGTATAACATAGACTATACCTACCTATAACCGCTATTATAGCCTAGTCTATAGCTACCTATGACTGTTAGTATAACATAGTCTATACCTACCTATAACTGCTAGTAAATCAGAGTATATACCTACCTATAACTGCTAGTATAACATAGTATATACATATCTATAACTGCTAGTATAACTGAGTCTATACCTACCTATTACTGCTAGTATAACTTACTATATACCTACCTATAGCTGCTAGTATAACAGAGTATATACCTACCTATAACTGCTAGTATAGCATAGTATATACCTACCTATACCTGCTAGTTTAGCAGAGTATATACCTACCTATAACTGCTAGTATAACATAATCCATACATACTTATAATTGCTAGTATAACATAGTCTATACCTACCAATAACCGCTATTATAACATAGTCTATACCTACCTATAACTGCTAAGACAACATAGTCTAGACCTACCTATAACTGCTAGTAAATCAGATTCTATTCCTACCTATAACTGCTAGTATAACATAGTCTATACATATCTATAACTGCTAGTATAACAGAGTGTATACCTATATATTACTGCTAGTATAACATAATATATACCTACCTATAACTGCTAGTATAGTAGAGTATTTACCAACCTATACATGCTAGTATAACATAGGTTATACCTACATATAACAGCTATTATAACATAGTCCATACCTACCTATAACCGCTTTTATAACATAGACTATACCTACCTATAACTGCTAGTATAACATAGTCTATGCCTACCTATAACCGCTAGGATAACATAATCTATAC
Source organism: Archivesica marissinica (assembly GCA_014843695.1). Lineage (NCBI taxonomy): Eukaryota > Metazoa > Mollusca > Bivalvia > Venerida > Vesicomyidae > Archivesica > Archivesica marissinica. The sequence continues at coordinate 1,957,465 of CM026388.1, read as the reverse complement.
TTACCTATCACTGCTAGTATAACAGAGTATATACCTACCTCTAATCGCTGGTATAACATCGTTTATACCTACCTATAACTGCTAGTATAACATTGTCTATACCTACTTATAACTGCTAGTATAACATAGTCTATACCTACCTATAACTGCTAATATAACAGAGTCTATACCTACCTATGACTGCTAGTATAACATAGTATATACATATCAATAACTGCTAGTATAACAGAGTATATAGCTACCTATAACTGCTAGTATAACAGAATTTATACATACCTATAACTGATAGTATAACATAGTTTATACCTACATATAACTGCTAGCATAGCAGAGTATATACCTACTATAACCGCTTGTATAACATAGTCTATACTTACCCATAACTGCTAGTATAACATAGTATATACCTATATATAACTACTAGTATAACAGAGTATATACCTACCTATATCTGCTAGTATAACAGAGTATATACCTACCTATAACTGCTAGTATAGCATAGTATATACCTACCTATACCTACTAGTTTAGCAGAGTATATACCTACCTATAACTGCTAGTATAACATAGTCCATACATACTTATAATTGCTAGTATAACATAGTCTATACCTACCAATAACCGCTATTATAACATAGTCTATACCTACCTATAACTGCTAAGATAACATAGTCTAGACCTACCTATAACTGCTAGTAAATCAGATTCTATTCCTACCTATAACTGCTAGTATAACATAGTCTATACATATCTATAACTGCTAGTATAACAGAGTGTATACCTATATATTACTGCTAGTATAACATAATCTATACCTACCTATAACTGCTAGTATAGTAGAGTATTTACCAACCTATAACTGCTAGTATAACATAGGTTATACCTACATATAACAGCTATTATAACATAGTCCATACCTACCTATAACCGCTTTTATGACATAGACTATACCTACCTATAACTGCTAGTATAACATAGTCTATGCCTACCTATAACCGCTAGGATAACATAATCTATACTTACCTATCACTGCTAGTATAACAGAGTATATACCTACCTCTAATCGCTGGTATAACATCGTTTATACCTACCTATAACTGCTAGTATAACATTGTCTATACCTACTTATAACTGCTAGTATAACATAGTCTATACCTACCTATAACTGCTAATATAACAGAGTCTATACCTACCTATGACTGCTAGTATAACATAGTATATACATATCAATAACTGCTAGTATAACAGAGTATATAGCTACCTATAACTGCTAGTATAACAGAATTTATACATACCTATAACTGATAGTATAACATAGTTTATACCTACATATAACTGCTAGCATAGCAGAGTATATACCTACTATAACCGCTTGTATAACATAGTCTATACTTACCCATAACTGCTAGTATAACATAGTATATACCTATATATAACTACTAGTATAACAGAGTATATACCTACCTATATCTGCTAGTATAACAGAGTCTATACCTACTTAAAACCTCTATTATAACATAGTATATACCTAACTATAACTGCTAGTATATCATAGTATATACCTATATATAACTGCTAGTATAACAGAGTATATACCTACCTATATCTGCTAGTATAACAGAGTCTATACCTACCTATTACTGCTAGTACAATATTCTCTATACCTAACTATTACCGCTATTTTAACATATAGGTCTATACCTACCTATAACTGCTAATATAACATACTCTATACCTACCTATAACTGCTAGTATAGCAGAGTATTTACCAACCTATAACTGTTAGCATAACATAGGTTATACCTACCTATAACCGCTAGTATAACATAGTCCATACCTACCTATAACTGCTAGTATAACATAGTCTATATCTACTTATAACCGCTATTATAACAGAGTCTATACATACCTATTAATACTAGTATAACAGAGTGTATACCTACCTATAAATGCTAGTATAACAGAGTCTATACATACCTATTACTACTAGTATAACATTGTCTATACCTACCTATAACCTCTATTATTACATTGTCAATACCTACCTATAACCGCTATCATAACATAGTCTATACCTACCTATAATTGCTAGTATAACATAGTCTATACCTAACAATAACCGCTAGTATAACATAGTCCATAAATACCTATAACTGCTAGTATAATATAGACTATACCTACCTATAACCGCAATTGTAACATAATATATACCTACTTATTACTGCTAGTATAACATAGTATATGCATATCTATAACTGCTAGTATAACAGAGTATATACCTAACTATAACTGCTAGTATAACAGAGTATATACCTACTTATTCCTGCTAGCATAACAGAATCTATACCTACCTATAACTGCTAGTATAACAGAGTATATACCTACCTATAACTGCTAGCATAACATAGTCTATATCTACTTATAACCGCTATTTTAACATAGTATATACCTACCTATAACTGCTGATATAACATATTCTATACCTACCTATAACTGCTAGTATAGCAGGGTGTTTACCAACCTATAACTGTTAGTATAACATAGGTTATACCTACCTATAACCGCTATTATAACATAGTCCATACCTACCTATAACTGCTAGTATAACATAGTATATATCTACTTATAACCGCTATTATAACAGAGTCTATACCTACCTATTACTACTAGTATAACAGAGTGTATACTTACCTATAAATGCTAGTATAACAGAGTCTATACATACCTATTACTACTAGTATAACATAGTCTATACCTACCTATAACCTCTATTATTACATTGTCAATACCTACCTATAACCGCTATCATAACATAGTCTATACCTACCTATAATTGCTAGTATAACATAGTCTATACCTACCAATAACCGCTAGTATAACATAGTCCATAAATACCTATAACTGCTAGTATAATATAGACTATACCTACCTATAACCGCAATTGTAACATAGTATATACCTACTTATTACTGCCAGTATAACATAGTCTATGCATATCTATAACTGCTAGTATAACAGAGTATATACCTAACTATAACTGCTAGTATAACAGAGTATATACCTACTTATTCCTGCTAGCATAACAGTATATATACCTACCTATAACTGCTAGTATAACAGAGTATATACCTACCTATAACTGCTAGCATAACATAGTCTATATCTACTTATAACCGCTATTTTAACATAGTATATACCTACCTATAACTGCTAGTATAACATAGTATATACCTACCTATAACTGCTAGTAAAATAGAGTATATACCTACCTATAACTGCTAGTATAACAGAGTATATACCTACCTATTACTGCTAGCATAACATAGTCCATACATACATATAACCTCTATTATTACATAGTCAATACCTACCTATAACTGCTAGTATAACAGAATATATACCGCTATTTTAACATAGTATATACGTACCTATTAATGCTAGTATAACAGAGTCTATACCTACCTATTACTTCTAGTATAACAGAGTATATACCTACCTATAACTGCTAATATAACAGAGTCTATACCTACCTATTACTGCTAGTATAAAATATTTCAATACCTACCTATAGCCTCTATTATTACATAGTCAATACCTACCTATAACTGCTAGTATAACATAGTCTATACCTACCTATAACTGCTAGTATCACAGAGTATATACCTACATATAACTGCTAGAATAACAAAGTATATACCTAGCTATAACCGCTAGTATAACCTAGTCCATACCTACCTATAACCGCTAGTATAACATAGTCTATACGTACGCATAACTGCTAGTATAACATAGTATATAGTTACCTTAAACCTCTATTATAACATAGTCTATACCTACCTACAACTGCTAGAATATCATAGTATACATCTATATATAACTGCTAGTATAACAGAGTATACACCTACCTATAGCTGCTAGTATAACAAAGTCTATACCTACCTATAACTGCTAGTATAACAAACTATATACCTACTTATAACTGCTATTATAACATAGTCAATACCAACGTATAATCGCTAGTATAACATAGTCCATACATACCTATAACTGCTAGCATAACATAGACTATACCTACCTATAATCGCAATTGTAACATAGTATATACCTACCTATTACTGCTAATATAACATTGTCTATACATATCTATAACTGCTAGTATAACAGAGTATATACCTATTTATAACTGCTAGTATAACATAGTCTATACCAACCTGTAATCGCTAGTATAACATAGTCCATACATACCAATAACTGCTAGCATAACATAGACTATACCTACCTATAACCGCAATTGTAACATAGTATATACCTACCTATTACTGCTAGTATAACAGTGTCTATACATATCTATAACTGCTAGTATAACAGAGTATATACCTACCTATAACTGCTATATAGCAGAGTATATACCTACCTATGACCTCTAGTATAACATAGTATATACATATCTATAACTGCTAGTATAACAGAGTCTATAGTATAACATATTTCAATACCTACATATAACCTCTATTATTACATAGTCAATACCTACCTATAACCGCTATCATAACATAGTCTATACCTACCTGTAATTGCTAGTATAACATAGTCTATACCTACCAATAACCGCTAGTATAACATAGTCCATACATACCTATAACTGCTAGTATAACATAGATTATACCTACCTATAACCGCAATTGTAACATAGTATATACCTACTTATTACTGCTAGTATAACAGAGTGTATACCTACTTATTCCTGCAAGCATAACAGAATATATACCAACCTATAACTGCTAGTATAACAGAGTATATAGCTATCTATAACTGCTAGTATAACAGAGTATATATCTACCCATAACTGCTAGTAAAACATAGTATAAAGTTACCGTAAACCTATATTATAATATAGTCTATACGTACCTATAACTGCTAGTATTACATAGTCTATACCTACCTATAACTGCTAGTATAATATAGTCTATGCCTACCTATAACTGTTAGTATCACAGAGTATATACCTACCTATAACTGCTAATATAACAGAGTATATACCTACCTATAACTGCTAGTATAACATAGACTATACCTACCTATATCCGATATTATAACCTAGTCTATACCTACCTATAACTGCTAGTATAACAGAATATATACCTACCTATAACCGATTGTATAACCTAGTCTATACATACCTATAAATGCTAATATAACATAGTATATACAAATATATAACTGCTAGTATAACAGAGTATATACCTACCTATAGCTGCTAGTATAACATAGTCTATACCTACCTATTACTGCTAGTATAACAGAGTATATACCTACCTATAACTGCTATCATAGCAGAGTATATACCTACCTATAACTGCTACTATAACAGAGTATATACCTAACTATCACTAATAGAATAACAAAGTATATACCTACCTATAACCGCTAGTATAGCATAGTCCATACCTACTTATAACCGCTAGTATAACATAGTCTATACGTACCCATAACTGCTAGTATAACATAGTATATAGTTACCTTAAACCTCTATTATAACGTAGTCTATACCTACCTACAACTGTTAGTATAACATAGTTTATACCTATATATAAATACTAGTATAACAGAGTATATACCTACCTATATCTGCTAGTATAACAATGTATATACCTACCTATAACTGCTAGTATAACAAACTCTATACCTTCCTATAACTGTTAATATAACATAGTCTATACCTACCTATAACCGCTAGTATAAAAATAGTCCATACATACCTATAACTGCTAGCATAACATAGACTATACCTACCTATAACCGCAATTGTAACATAGTATATACCTACCTATTACCGCTAGTATAACATAGTCTATACATATCTATAATTGCTAGTATAACAGAGTATATACCTACCTATAACTGCTAGTATAACAGAGTATATACCTACATATTCCTGCTAGTATAACAGAATCTATACCTACCTATAACTGCTAGTATTACAGAGAATATACCTACCTATAACTGCTAGCATAGCAGAGTATATACCCACCTATAACCGCTAGTATAACATAGTCTATACATATCTATAACTGCTAGTATGACAGAGTATATACCTACCTATAACTGCTAGTATAACATAGTCTACACCTACCTATATCTGCTAGTATAACAAAGTCTATACTTACCTATAACTGCTAGTATAACAGACTCTATACCTACCTATAACTGCTAGTATAACATAGTCTATGCCTACCTATAACTGCTAGTATAACAAAGTATATACCTACCTATAACTGCTAATATAACATAGATTACAGCTACCTATAACCGCTATTATAACCTAGTCTATAACTACCTATAAATGCTAGTAAAACAGAGTATATACCTACATATAACGGCTAGTATAACATAATTTATACATATCTATTACTGCTAGTATAACATAGTATATACCTACCTATAACTGCTAGTGTAACAGAGTCTATACCTACCTATAACTGCTAGTATAACAGACTCTATACCTACCTATAACTGCTAGTATAACAGAGTATATACCTACCTATAACTGCTAGCATAGAAAAGTATATACCTACATATAACTGCTAGTATAACATAGTCTATAACTATCTATAACTGCTAGTATAACAGAGTATATACCTACTTATATCTGCTAGTATGACATAGTCTATACCTATCTATAACTGCTAGTAAAACAGAGTATATACCTACCTATAACTGCTAGGATAACATAGTGTATACCTATCAATAACTGCTAGTATAACAGAGTATATAGCTATCTATAACTGCTAGTGTAACAGAGTCTATACCTACCTATAACTGCTAGTATAACAGACTCTATACCTACCTATAACTGCTAGTATAACAGAGTATATACCTACCTATAACTGCTAGCATAGAAAAGTATATACCTACCTATAACTGCTAGTATAACATAGTCTATACCTATCTATAACTGCTAGTATAACAGAGTATATACCTACTTATATCTGCTAGTATGACATAGTCTATACCTACCTATAACTGCTAGTAAAACAGAGTATATACCTACCTATAACTGCTAGGATAACAAAGTGTATACCTATCAATAACTGCTAGTATAACAGAGTATATAGCTACCTATAACTGCTAGTATAACAGAGTATATACCTACTTATTACTGCTAGTATAACAGAATCTATACCTACCTATAACTTCTAGTATAACAGAGTCTATACGTACCTATAACTGCTAGCATAGCAGAGTATATACCTACCTATAACCGCTAGTATAACATAGTCTATACCTACCCATATCTGCTAGTATAACATAGTATATAGTTACCTTAAACCTCTATTATAACATAGAATATACCTACCTATAACTACTAGTATAACATAGTCTATACCTATATATAACTGCTAGTATAACAATGTATATACCTACCTGTATCTGCTAGTATAACAAAGTCTATACCTACCTATAACTGCTAGTATAACTGAATCTATACCTACCTATAACTGCAAGTATAACAAAGTCTATACCTACCTATAACTGCTAGTAAAACAGAGTATATACCTAACTATAACCGCTAGTATAACATAGTCCATACCTACCTATAACTGCTAGTATATCATAGTCTATACCTACCTATAATAGCTAGTATTACAGAGTATATACCTAACTATAACTGCTAGTATAACAGAGTATATAGCTACCTATAACTGTTAGTATAACATAGTCTATACATACCTATAACTGCTAGTAAATCAGAGTATATACCTACCTATAACTGCTAGCATAACATAGTATATACATATCTATAACTGCTAGTATAACAGAGTATATACCTACCTATAACTGCTAGTATAACACAGTATATACCTAACTATTACTGCTAGTATAACATATTCTATACCTACCTATAACTGCTAGTATATCATAGTATATACCTACCTATAACAGCTAGTATTACAGAGTATATACCTACCTATAACTGCTAGCATAACAGAGTCTATACCCACCTATGACTGCTAGTATAAAATAGTCTATACCTACCTATAACCTCTATTATTACATAGGCAATACCTACATATAACTGCTAGTATAACATAGTCTATACCTATCTATAACTGCTAGTATAACAGAGTATATACCTACCTATATCTGCTAGTATAACATAGATTATACCTACCTATAACTGCTAATATAACAGAGTATATACCTACCTATAACCGCTACAATAACATAGACTATACCTACCTATAACCGATATTATAAGCTAGTCCATACCTACCTATAACCGCTAGTATAACATAGTCTATACATACCCATAACTGCTAGTATAACATAGTATATAGTTACCTTAAATCTCTATTATAACATAGTATATACCTACCTATAACTGCTAGTATAACATAGACTATACCTATATATAACTGCTAGTATAACAGAATATATACCTACCTATATCTGCTAGTATAACAAAGCCTATACCTACCTATAACTGCTAGTATAACAAACTCTATACCTACTTAAAACTGCTAGTATAACATAGTCTATACCTACCTATAACCGCTAGTGTAACATAGTATATAGTTACCTTAAATCTCTATTATAACATAGTCTATACCTACCTACAACTGCTAGTATAACATAGTATATACCTATATATAACTGCTAGTATAACAGAGTATATACCTACCTATATCTGCTAGTATAACAAAGTCTATACCTACCTATAACTGCTAGTATAACAAACTCTATACCTACTTATAACTGCTAGTATAACATAGTCTATACCTACCTATAACTGATAATATAACAGAATATATACCTACCTATAACCGCTAGTATAACATTGTCCATACCTACCTATAACTGCTAGTATAACATTGACTATACCTACCTATAACCGATATTATAACCTAGTCTATACCTAACTATGACTGCTAGTATAACATAGTGTATACATATCAATAACTGCCAGTATAACAGAGTATATAGCTACCTATAACTGCTAGTATAACAGAGTATATACCTACTTATTACTGCTAGTATAACATAATCTATACCTACCTATAACTTCTAGTATAACATAGTATATACTTACCTGTAACTGCTAGCGTAGCAGAGTATATACCTACCTCTAACCGCTGGTACAACCTCGAGTATACCTACCTATAACTGCTAGTATAACATAGTCTATACCTATCTATAACTGCTAGTATAACAGAGTATATACCTACCTATATCTGCTAGTATAACATAGTCTATACTTACCTATAACTGCTAGTATAACAGAGTATATACCTACCTCTAACCGCTGGTATAACATCGTGTATACCTACCTATAACTGCTAGTATAACACAGTCTATACCTACCTATTACTGCTAGTATAACAGACTCTATACCTACCTATAACTTCTAGTATAACAGAGTATATACCTACCTATAACTGCTATCATACCAGAGTATATACCTACTTATAACTGCTAGTATAACATAGTATATACCTACCTATAACTGTTAGTATAACAGAGTATATACCTACCTATAACCGCTAGTATAACATAGTCCATACCTACCTATAACCGCTAGTATAACAGAGTATATACCTACCTATAACTGCTAGTATATCATAGTGTATACTTACCTATAACAGCTAGTATTACAGAGTAAATACCTACCTATAACAGCTAGTATAACAGAGTATATAGCTACCTATAACTGTTAGTATAACATAGTCTATACCTACCTATAACTGCTAGTAAATCAGAGTATATACCTACATATATCTACTAGCATAACATAGTATATACATATCTATAACTGCTAGTATAACAGAGTATATACCTACCTATAACTGCTAGTATAACACAGTATATACCTACCTATTACTGCTAGTATAACATATTCTATACCTATCTATAACCGCTAGTATAACAGAGTATATACCTACCTATAACTGCTAGTATATCATAGTCTATACCTACCTATAACAGCTAGTATTACAGAGTAAATACCTACCTATATCTGCTAGTATAACAGAGTATATAGCTACCTATAACTGTTAGCATAACATAGTCTATACCTACCTATAACTGCTAGTAAATCAGAGTATATACCTACATATAACTGCTAGCATAACATAGTATATACCTATATATAACTGCTAGTATAACAGAGTATATACCTACCTATAACTGCTAGTATAACACAGTATATACCTACCTATTACTGCTAGTATAACATATTCTATACCTACCTATAACTGCTAGTATATCATAGTCTATACCTACCTATAACAGCTAGTATAACAGAGTATATACCTACCTATAACAGCTAGTATTACAGAGTATATACCTACCTATAACTGCTAGCATAACAGAGTCTATACCTACATATGACTGCTAGTATAAAATAGTCTATACCTACCTATAACCTCTATTATTACATAGGCAATAACTACCTATAACAGTTAGTATTACAGATTATATACCTACCTATAACTGCTAGCATAACAGAGTCTATACCTACCTATAACTGCTAGCATAACAGATTCTATACCTACCTATGACTGCTAGTATTAAAAAGTCTATACCTACCTATAACATCTATTATTACATAGGCAATACCTACCTATAACTGCTAGTATAACATAGTCTATACCTATCTATAACTGCTAGTATAACAGAGTATATACCTACCTCTAACCGCTGGTATAACCTCGTGTATACTTACCCCTAACTTCTAGTATAACAGAGTATATACCTACCTATAACTGCTATCATACCAGAGTATATACCTACTTATAACAGCTAGTATAACATAGTATATACCTACCAATAACTGTTAGTATAACAGAGTATATACCTACCTATAACCGCTAGTATAACATAGTCCATACCTACCTACCTATAACTGCTAGTATAAACTAGATTATACCTACCTATAACCGCTATTATAACATAGTATATACCTACCTATATCTGCTAGTATCACATAGTCTATACCTACCTATAACTGCTAGTAAATCAGAGTATATACCTACCTATAATTGCTAGTATAACATAGTCTATGCATATCTATAACTGCTAATATAACAGAGTATAGTATATACCTACATATAACTGCTAGTATAACAGAGTATATACCTACCTACTACTGCTAGTATAACAGACTCAATACCTACCTATAACTGCTAGTATAACAGAGTATATTCCTACCTATAACTGCTAGCATAGCAAAGTATATACCTACCTATAACCGCTAGTATAACATAGTATATAGTTACCTTAAACCTCTATGATAACATAGTCTATACCTACATATAACTGCTAGTATAACATAGTATATACATATATATAACTGCTAGTATAACAGAGTATATACCTACCTATAACTGCTAGTATAACATAGTCTATACCTACCTATAACTGCTAGTATAACAGAGTATATACCTACATATAACTGCTAGGATTACAAAGTATATACCTACCTATAACCGCTAGTATAACATAATCCATACCTACCTATAACTGCTAGTATAACATAGTCTATACCTACCTATAACCGCTAGTATAACATAGTCTATACATACCTATAACTGCTAGTATAACATAGTCTATACCTACCTATAACTGCTAGTATAACAGAGTATATATCTACCTATGACCGCTAGTATAACATAGTCTATACATATCTATAACTGCTAGTATAACAGAGTATATACCTACCTATAACTGCTAGCATAACAGAGTATATACCTACCTATGACTGCTAGTATAAAATAGTCTATACCTACCTATAACCTATATTATTACATAGGCAATACCTACCTATAACCGCTAGTATAACATAGTCTATACCTACCTATAACTGCTAGTATAACAGAGTATATACATACCTATATCTGCTAGTATAACAGAGTATATACCTACCTATAACTGCTAGTATAACAGAGTATATACCTACCTATAACCGCTATTATAACATAGTCTATACCTACCTATAACTGCTAGTATAACATAGACTATACCTACCTATAACCGCTATTATAGCCTAGTCTATAGCTACCTATAACTGTTGGTATAACATCGTGTATACCTACCTATAACTGCTAGTATAACAGAGTATATACCTACCTATAACTGCTAGCATAACATAGTCTATACCTATCTATAACTGCTAGTATAACAAAGTATATACCTACCTATAACTGCTAGTATAACATAGTCTATACCTGTCAATAACTGCTAGTATAACATAGTATATAGCTACCTATAACTGCTAGTATAACATAGTATATACCTACCTATAACTGCTAGTATAACATAGTATATAGCTACCTATAACTGCTAGTATAACATAGTCTATACCTACCCATAACTGCTAGCATAACAGAGTATATACCTACCTACTACTGCTAGTATAACATATTCTATACCTACCTATAACTAATAGTATAACAGAGTATATACCTACCTCTAACCGCTGGTATAACATCGTGTATACCTACGTATAACTGCTAGTATAGCACAGTCTATACCTACCTATAACTGCTAGTATAACATATTCTATACCTACCTATAAATGCTAGTATAACATAGTCTATACCTACCTATAACAGCTAGTATTACAGAGTATATACCTACCTATAACTGCTAGTATAACAGAGTATATACCTACCTATAACCGCTAGTATAACATAGTCTATACATATCTATAACTGCTAGTATAACAGAGTATATACCTACCTATAACTGCTAGCATAACAGAGTCTATACCTACATATGACTGCTAGTATAAAATAGTCTATACCTACCTATAACCTCTATTATTACATAGGCAATACCTACCTACAACTGCTAGTATAACATAGTCTATACCTATCTATAACTGCTAGTATAACAGAGTATATACCTACCTATATCTGCTAGTATAACATAGTCTATACCTACCTATAACTGCTAGTAAAACAGAGTGTATACCTATATATAACTGCTAGGATAACAAAGTCTATACCTACCTATAACTGCTAGTATAACAGAGTATATATCTACCTATAACTGCTAGTATAATATAATATATACCTACCTATAACTACTAGTATAGCAGAGTATATACCTACCTATAAAAGATTGTATAACAGAGTATATACCTACCTATAACTGCTAGCATGACAGAGTATATAACTACACATAACTGCTAGTATAACATACTCTATACCTACCTATTACTGGTAGTGTAACAGAGTATATACCTACCTATAACTGCAAGTATAACATAATCTATACCTACCTATAACTTCTGGTATAATATAGTATATACCTAGCTATAACTGCTAGTATAACGTAATCCGTACCTACATATAAATGCTAGTATAACATAGTCTATACCTACCAATAATTGCTAGTATAACAGAGTATATACCTACCTATAACTGCTAGTATAACAGAGTATATACCTACCTATAACCGCTAGTATAACATAGTCAATATCTACCTATAACTGCTAGTATAACATAGAATATACCTACCTATAACCGCTATTATAACATAGTCTATACCTACCTATAACTGCTAGTATAACATAGTCTATACATATCTATAACTGCTAGTATAAGAGAGTATATACCTACCTATAACTGCTAGTATGACAGCGTATATACCTACTTATAACTGCTAGTATAACATACTCTATACCTACCTATAACTGCTGGTATAACAAAATATATACCTACCTATAACTGCTAGTATGACAGCGTATATACCTACATATAACTGCTAGAATAACATACTCTATACCTACCTATAACTGCTAGTATAACATAGTATACACCTACCTATAACTGCAAGTATAACAGAGTATATACCTACCTATAACTGTTAGTATGACAGAATCTATACTAACCTATTACTGCTAGTATAACATATTCTACACCTACCTATAACTGCTAGTACAACAGAGTATATACCTACCTATAATTCCTAGTATAACATAGTATATAACTACCTATTACTGTTAGTGTAACAGAGTATATACCTACCTATATCTGCTAGTATAACATAATCTGTACCTACATATAAATGCTAGTATAACATAATCTATACCTACCTATAACTGCTAGTATAATAGAGTATATACCTACCTATAACTGCTAGTATAACAGAGTATATACCTACCTATAACCGCTAGTATAACATAGTCCATATCTACCTATTATTGCTAGTATCACATAGTCTATACCTACCTATAACCGCTATTATAAAATAGTCTATACCTACCTATAACTGCTAGTATAACATAGTATATACCTACCTATTACTGCTAGTATAACAGACTCTGTTCCTACCTATAACCGCTAGTATAACAGACTCTGTACCTACCTATAACCGCTAGTATAACATAGTATATACTTACCTCTAACCGCTAGTATAACATAGATTATACCTACCTATAACTGCTAGTATAACATAGTCTATACATACCTATAACTGCTAGTGTAACAGAGTATATAGCTACCTATATCTGCTAGTATAACATACTCAATACCTACCTATAACTGCTATTATAACAGAGTCTATACCTACCTATAACAGCTAGTATAATATAGTCTATACCTACATATAAGTGCTAGTATAACAGAGTATATAGCTACCTATATCTGCTAGTATAACAGACTCAATACCTACCTCTAACCGCTATTATAACAGAGTCTATACGTACCTATTACTGCTAGTATAACAGACTATGTACCTACCTATAACCGCTAGTATAACATAGTATATACTTACCTCTAACAGCTAGTATAACATAGACTATACCTACCTATAACTGCTAGTATAACATAGTCTATACCTACCTATAACTGCTAGTATAACATAGTATATACCTATCTATAACTGCTAGTATAACATAGTATATACCTACCTATATCTGCTGGTATAACAAAGTCTATACCTACCTATAACTGCTAGTATAACATACTCTATACCTACCTATAACTGCGTGTATAATAGAGTATATACCTACCTATAACTGCTAGTACAACAGAGTATATACATACATCTAACCGCTGGTATAACATAGTCTGTACCTACCTTTAACTGCTAGTGTAACAGAGTATATACCTCCCTATATCTGCTAGTATAACAGAGTATATGCCTACCTATAACAGCTAGTATAACATAGTCTATACCTACATATATCTGCTAGTATAACATAGTCTATACCTACCTATAACTGCTAGTGTAACAGAGTATATAGCTACATATATATGCTAGTATAACAGAGTCTATACCTACCTATAACTGCTAGTATAACAGAGTATATACCTACCAATAACTGCTAGTATGACAGCGTATATACCTACTTATAACTGCTAGTATAACATACTCTATACCTACCTATAACTGGTAGTATAACAGAGTATATACCTACTTATAACTGCTAGTATAACAGAGTATATACCTACCTATAACTGCTAGTACAACAGAGTATATACCTACCTATAACTCCTAGTATAACATAGTATATACCTACCTATAACTGCTAGTATAACACAGTATATACCTACCTATTACTGCTAGTATAACATATTCTATACCTACCTATAACTGCTAGTATATCATAGTCTATACCTACCTATAACAGCAGTATAACAGAGTATATACCTACCTATAACAGCTAGTATTACAGAGTATATACCTACCTATAACTGCTAGCATAACAGAGTCTATACCTACATATGACTGCTAGTATAAAATAGTCTATACCTACCTATAACCTCTATTATTACATAGGCAATAACTACCTATAACAGTTAGTATTACAGAGTATATACCTACCTATAACTGCTAGCATAACAGAGTCTATACCTACCTATAACTGCTAGCATAACAGATTCTATACCTACCTATGACTGCTAGTATTAAAAAGTCTATACCTACCTATAACATCTATTATTACATAGGCAATACCTACCTATAACTGCTAGTATAACATAGTCTATACCTATCTATAACTGCTAGTATAACAGAGTATATACCTACCTCTAACCGCTGGTATAACCTCGTGTATACTTACCCCTAACTTCTAGTATAACAGAGTATATACCTACCTATAACTGCTATCATACCAGAGTATATACCTACTTATAACAGCTAGTATAACATAGTATATACCTACCTATAACTGTTAGTATAACAGAGTATATACCTACCTATAACCGCTAGTATAACATAGTCCATACCTACCTACCTATAACTGCTAGTATAAACTAGATTATACCTACCTATAACCGCTATTATAACATAGTATATACCTACCTATATCTGCTAGTATCACATAGTCTATACCTACCTATAACTGCTAGTAAATCAGAGTATATACCTACCTATAACTGCTAATATAACAGAGTATAGTATATACCTACATATAACTGCTAGTATAACAGAGTATATACCTACCTACTACTGCTAGTATAACAGACTCAATACCTACCTATAACTGCTAGTATAACAGCGTATATTCCTACCTATAACTGCTAGCATAGCAAAGTATATACCTACCTATAACCGCTAGTATAACATAGTATATAGTTACCTTAAACCTCTATGATAACATAGTCTATACCTACATATAACTGCTAGTATAACATAGTATATACATATATATAACTGCTAGTATAACAGAGTATATACCTACCTATAACTGCTAGTATAACATAGTCTATACCTATCTATAACTGCTAGTATAACAGAGTATATAACTACATATATCTGCTAGTATAACATAGTCTATACCTACCTATAACTGCTAGTAAAACAGAGTATATACCTACATAAAACTGCTAGGATTACAAAGTATATACCTACCTATAACCGCTAGTATAACATAATCCATACCTACCTATAACTGCTAGTATAACATAGTCTATACCTACCTATAACCGCTAGTATAACATAGTCTATACATATCTATAACTGCTAGTATAACATAGTCTATACCTACCTATTACTGGTAGTGTAACAGAGTATATACCTACCTATAACTGCAAGTATAACATAATCTATACGTACCTATAACTTCTGGTATAATATAGTATATACCTAGCTATAACTGCTAGTATAACGTAATCCGTACCTACATATAAATGCTAGTATAACATAGTCTATACCTACCAATAATTGCTAGTATAACAGAGTATATACCTACCTATAACTGCTAGTATAACAGAGTATATACCTACCTATAACCGCTAGTATAACATAGTCAATATCTACCTATAACTGCTAGTATAACATAGAATATACCTACCTATAACCGCTATTATAACAGAGTCTATACCTACCTATAACTGCTAGTATAACATAGTCTATACCTATCTATAACTGCTAGTATAAGAGAGTATATACCTACCTATAACTGCTAGTATGACAGCGTATATACCTACTTATAACTGCTAGTATAACATACTCTATACCTACCTATAACTGCTGGTATAACAAAATATATACCTACCTATAACTGCTAGTATGACAGCGTATATACCTACATATAACTGCTAGAATAACATACTCTATACCTACCTATAACTGCTAGTATAACATAGTATACACCTACCTATAACTGCAAGTATAACAGAGTATATACCTACCTATAACTGTTAGTATGACAGAATCTATACTAACCTATTACTGCTAGTATAACATATTCTACACCTACCTATAACTGCTAGTACAACAGAGTATATACCTACCTATAATTCCTAGTATAACATAGTATATAACTACCTATTACTGTTAGTGTAACAGAGTATATACCTACCTATATCTGCTAGTATAACATAATCTGTACTTACATATAAATGCTAGTATAACATAATCTATACCTACCTATAACTGCTAGTATAATAGAGTATATACCTACCTATAACTGCTAGTATAACAGAGTATATACCTACCTATAACCGCTAGTATAACATAGTCCATATCTACCTATTATTGCTAGTATCACATAATCTATACCTACCTATAACCGCTATTATAAAATAGTCTATACCTACCTATAACTGCTAGTATAACATAGTATATACCTACCTATTACTGCTAGTATAACAGACTCTGTTCCTACCTATAACCGCTAGTATAACAGACTCTGTACCTACCTATAACCGCTAGTATAACATAGTATATACTTACCTCTAACCGCTAGTATAACATAGATTATACCTACCTATAACTGCTAGTATAACATAGTCTATACATACCTATAACTGCTAGTGTAACAGAGTATATAGCTACCTATATCTGCTAGTATAACATACTCAATACCTACCTATAACTGCTATTATAACAGAGTCTATACCTACCTATAACAGCTAGTATAATATAGTCTATACCTACATATAAGTGCTAGTATAACAGAGTATATAGCTACCTATATCTGCTAGTATAACAGACTCAATACCTACCTCTAACCGCTATTATAACATAGTCTATACGTACCTATTACTGCTAGTATAACAGACTATGCCTACTATAACCGCTAGTATAAATAGTATACTTACCTCAACAGCTAGTATAACATAGACTATACCTACCTATAACTGCTAGTATAACATAGTCTATACCTACCTATACTGCTAGTATAACATAGTATATACCTATCTATAACTGCTAGTATAACATAGTATATACCTACCTATATCTGCTGGTATAACAAAGTATATACCTACCTATAACTGCTAGTATAACATACTCTATACCTACCTATAACTGCGTGTATAATAGAGTATATACCTACCTATAACTGCTAGTACAACAGAGTATATACATACATCTAACCGCTGGTATAACATAGTCTGTACCTACCTTTAACTGCTAGTGTAACAGAGTATATACCTCCCTATATCTGCTAGTATAACAGAGTATATGCCTACCTATAACAGCTAGTATAACATAGTCTATACCTACATATATCTGCTAGTATAACATAGTCTATACCTACCTATAACTGCTAGTGTAACAGAGTATATAGCTACATATATATGCTAGTATAACAGAGTCTATACCTACCTATAACTGCTAGTATAACAGAGTATATACCTACCAATAACTGCTAGTATGACAGCGTATATACCTACTTATAACTGCTAGTATAACATACTCTATACCTACCTATAACTGGTAGTATAACAGAGTATATACCTACTTATAACTGCTAGTATAACAGAGTATATACCTACCTATAACTGCTAGTACAACAGAGTATATACCTACCTATAACTCCTAGTATAACATAGTATATACCTACCTATAACTGCTAGTATAACACAGTATATACCTACCTATTACTGCTAGTATAACATATTCTATACCTACCTATAACTGCTAGTATATCATAGTCTATACCTACCTATAACAGCTAGTATAACAGAGTATATACCTACCTATAACAGCTAGTATTACAGAGTATATACCTACCTATAACTGCTAGCATAACAGGAGTCTATACCTACTATGACTGCTAGTATAAAATAGTCTATACCTACCTATAACCTCTATTATTACATAGGCAATAACTACCTATAACAGTTAGTATCAGAGTATATACCTACCTATAACTGCTAGCATAACAGAGTCTATACCTACCTATAACTGCTAGCATAACAGATTCTATACCTACCTATGACTGCTAGTATAAAATAGTCTATACCTACCTATAACATCTATTATTACATAGGCAATACCTACCTATAACTGCTAGTATAACATAGTCTATACCTATCTATAACTGCTAGTATAACAGAGTATATACCTACCTCTAACCGCTGGTATAACCTCGTGTATACTTACCCCTAACTTCTAGTATAACAGAGTATATACCTACCTATAACTGCTATCATACCAGAGTATATACCTACTTATAACAGCTAGTATAACATAGTATATACCTACCTATAACTGTTAGTATAACAGAGTATATACCTACCTATAACCGCTAGTATAACATAGTCCATACCTACCTACCTATAACTGCTAGTATAAACTAGATTATACCTACCTATAACCGCTATTATAACATAGTATATACCTACCTATATCTGCTAGTATCACATAGTCTATTCCTACCTATAACTGCTAGTAAATCAGAGTATATACCTACCTATAATTGCTAGTATAACATAGTCTATACATATCTATAACTGCTAATATAACAGAGTATAGTATATACCTGCATATAACTGCTAGTATAACAGAGTATATACCTACCTACTACTGCTAGTATAACAGACTCAATACCTACCAATAACAGCTAGTATAACAGAGTATATTCCTACCTATAACTGCTAGCATAGCAAAGTATATACCTACCTATAACCGCTAGTATAACATAGTATATAGTTACCTTAAACCTCTATGATAACATAGTCTATACCTACATATAACTGCTAGTATAACATAGTATATACATATATATAACTGCTAGTATAACAGAGTATATACCTACCTGTAACTGCTAGTATAACATAGTCTATACCTATCTATAACTGCTAGTATAACAGAGTATATAACTACATATATCTGCTAGTATAACATAGTCTATACCTACCTATAACTGCTAGTAAAACAGAGTATATACCTACATAAAACTGCTAGGATTACAAAGTATATACCTACCTATAACCGCTAGTATAACATAATCCATACCTACCTATAACTGCTAGTATAACATAGTCTATACCTACCTATAACCGCTAGTATAACATAGTCTATACATACCTATAACTGCTAGTATAACATAGTCTATACCTACCTATAACTGCTAGTATAACAGAGTATATATCTACCTATGACCGCTAGTATAACATAGTCTATACATATCTATAACTGCTAGTATAACAGAGTATATACCTACCTATAACTGCTAGCATAACAGAGTATATACCTACCTATGACTGCTAGTATAAAATAGTCTATACCTACCTATAACCTATATTATTACATAGGCAATACCTACCTATAACCGCTAGTATAACATAGTCTATACCTATCTATAACTGCTAGTATAACAGAGTATATAAATACCTATATCTGCTAGTATAACAGAGTATATACCTACCTATAACTGCTAGTATAACAGAGTATATACCTACCTATAACCGCTGTTATAACATAGTCCATACCTACCTATAACTGCTAGTATAACATAGACTATACCTACCTATAACCGCTATTATAGCCTAGTCTATAGCTACCTATAACTGTTGGTATAACATCGTGTATACCTACCTATAATTGCTAGTATAACAGAGTATATACCTACCTATAACTGCTAGCATAACATAGTCTATACCTATCTATAACTGCTAGTAACACAAAGTATATAACTACCTATAACTGCTAGGATAACATAGTCTATACCTGTCAATAACTGCTAGTATAACATAGTATATAGCTACCTATAACTGCTAGTATAACATAGTCTATACCTACCCATAACTGCTAGTATAACATAGTATATAGCTACCTATAACTGCTAGTATAACATAGTCTATACCTACCTATAACTGCTAGTATAACAGAGTATATACCTACCTACTACTGCTAGTATAACATATTCTATACCTACCTATAACTGCTAGTATAACAGTGTATATACCTACCTATAACAGCTAGTATTACAGAGTATATACCTACCTATAACTGCTAGTATAACAGAGTATATACCTACCTATAACCGCTAGTATAACATAGTCTATACATATCAATAACTGCTAGTACAACAGAGTATATACCTACGTATAACTGCTAGCATAACAGAGTATATACCTACATATGACTGCTAGTATAAAATAGTCTATACCTACCTATAACCTCTATTATTACATAGGCAATACCTACCTACAACTGCTAGTATAACATAGTCTATACCTATCTATAACTGCTAGTATAACAGAGTATATACCTACCTATATCTGCTAGTATAACATAGTCTATACCTACCTATAACTGCTAGTAAAACAGAGTGTATACCTATATATAACTGCTAGGATAACAAAGTATATACCTACCTATTACTGCTAGTATAACAGAGTATATATCTACCTATAACTGCTAGTATAATATAATATATACCTACCTATAACTACTAGTATAGCAGAGTATATACCTACCTATAAAAGATTGTATAACAGAGTATATACCTACCTATAACTGCTAGCATGACAGAGTATATAACTACACATAACTGCTAGTATAACATACTCTATACCTACCTATTACTGGTAGTGTAACAGAGTATATACCTACCTATAACTGCAAGTATAACATAATCTATACCTACCTATAACTTCTGGTATAATATAGTATATACCTAGCTATAACTGCTAGTATAACGTAACCCGTACCTACATATAAATGCTAGTATAACATAGTCTATACCTACCAATAATTGCTAGTATAACAGAGTATATACCTACCTATAACTGCTAGTATAACAGAGTATATACCTACCTATAACCGCTAGTATAACATAGTCAATATCTACCTATAACTGCTAGTATAACATAGAATATACCTACCTATAACCGCTATTATAACATAGTCTATACCTACCTATAACTGCTAGTATAACATAGTCTATACCTATCTATAACTGCTAGTATAAGAGAGTATATACCTACCTATAACTGCTAGTATGACAGCGTATATACCTACTTATAACTGCTAGTATAACATATTCTATACCTACCTATAACTGCTGGTATAACAAAATATATACCTACCTATAACTGCTAGTATGACAGCGTATATACCTACATATAACTGCTAGTATAACATACTCTATACCTACCTATAACTGCTAGTATAACATAGTATACACCTACCTATAACTGCTAGTATAACAGAGTATATACCTACCTATAACTGTTAGTATGACAGAATCTATACTAACCTATTACTGCTAGTATAACATATTCTACACCTACCTATAACTGCTAGTACAACAGAGTATATACCTACCTATAATTCCTAGTATAACATAGTATATAACTACCTATTACTGTTAGTGTAACAGAGTATATACCTACCTATATCTGCTAGTATAACATAATCTGTACCTACATATAAATGCTAGTATAACATAATCTATACCTACCTATAACTGCTAGTATAATAGAGTATATACCTACCTATAACTGCTAGTATAACAGAGTATATACCTACCTATAACCGCTAGTATAACATAGTCCATATCTACCTATTATTGCTAGTATCACATAGTCTATACCTACCTATAACCGCTATTATAAAATAGTCTATACCTACCTATAACTGCTAGTATAACATAGTATATACCTACCTATTACTGCTAGTATAACAGACTCTGTTCCTACCTATAACCGCTAGTATAACAGACTCTGTACCTACCTATAACCGCTAGTATAACATAGTATATACTTACCTCTAACCGCTAGTATAACATAGATTATACCTACCTATAACTGCTAGTATAACATAGTCTATACATACCTATAACTGCTAGTGTAACAGAGTATATAGCTACCTATATCTGCTAGTATAACATACTCAATACCTACCTATAACTGCTATTATAACAGAGTCTATACCTACCTATAACAGCTAGTATAATATAGTCTATACCTACATATAAGTGCTAGTATAACAGAGTATATAGCTACCTATATCTGCTAGTATAACAGACTCAATACCTACCTCTAACCGCTATTATAACATAGTCTATACGTTCCTATTACTGCTAGTATAACAGACTATGTACCTACCTATAACCGCTAGTATAACATAGTATATACTTACCTCTAACCGCTAGTATAACATAGACTATACCTACCTATAACTGCTAGTATAACATAGTTTATACCTACCTATAACTGCTAGTATAATATAGTATATACCTACCTATAATTCCTAGTATAACATAGTATATAACTACCTATTACTGTTAGTGTAACAGAGTATATACCTACCTATATCTGCTAGTATAACATAATCTGTACCTACATATAAATGCTAGTATAACATAATCTATATCTACCTATAACTGCTAGTATAATAGAGTATATACCTACCTATAACTGCTAGTATAACAGAGTATATACCTACCTATAACCGCTAGTATAACATAGTCCATATCTACCTATTATTGCTAGTATCACATAGTCTATACCTACCTATAACCGCTATTATAAAATAGTCTATACCTACCTATAACTGCTAGTATAACATAGTATATACCTACCTATTACTGCTAGTATAACAGACTCTGTTCCTACCTATAACCGCTAGTATAACAGACTCTGTACCTACCTATAACCGCTAGTATAACATAGTATATACTTACCTATAACCGCTAGTATAACATAGATTATACCTACCTATAACTGCTAGTATAACATAGTCTATACATACCTATAACTGCTAGTGTAACAGAGTATATAGCTACCTATATCTGCTAGTATAACATACTCAATACCTACCTATAACTGCTATTATAACAGAGTCTATACCTACCTATAACAGCTAGTATAATATAGTCTATACCTACATATAAGTGCTAGTATAACAGAGTATATAGCTACCTATATCTGCTAGTATAACAGACTCAATACCTACCTCTAACCGCTATTATAACATAGTCTATACGTTCCTATTACTGCTAGTATAACAGACTATGTACCTACCTATAACCGCTAGTATAACATAGTATATACTTACCTCTAACCGCTAGTATAACATAGACTATACCTACCTATAACTGCTAGTATAACATAGTTTATACCTACCTATAACTGCTAGTATAATATAGTATATACCTATCTATAACTGCTAGTATAACATAGTATATACCTACCTATATCTGCTGGTATAACAAAGTCTATACCTACCTATAACTGCTAGTATAACATACTCTATACCTACCTATAACTGCGTGTATAATAGAGTATATACCTACCTATAACTGCTAGTACAACAGAGTATATACATACATCTAACCGCTGGTATAACATAGTCTGTACCTACCTTTAACTGCTAGTGTAACAGAGTATATACCTCCCTATATCTGCTAGTATAACAGAGTATATGCCTACCTATAACAGCTAGTATAACATAGTCTATACCTACATATATCTGCTAGTATAACATAGTCTATACCTACCTATAACTGCTAGTGTAACAGAGTATATAGCTACATATATATGCTAGTATAACAGAGTCTATACCTACCTATAACTGCTAGTATAACAGAGTATATACCTACCAATAACTGCTAGTATGACAGCGTATATACCTACTTATAACTGCTAGTATAACATACTCTATACCTACCTATAACTGGTAGTATAACAGAGTATATACCTACTTATAACTGCTAGTATAACAGAGTATATACCTACCTATAACTGCTAGTACAACAGAGTATATACCTACCTATAACTCCTAGTATAACATAGTATATACCTACCTATAACTGCTAGTATAACATAGTATATACCTACCTATAACTGCTAGTATAACAGAGTATATACCTACCTATAACTGCTAGTATAACATAATCTATACCTACCTATAACTGCTAGTACAACAGAGTATATACACACATCTAACCGCTGGTATAACATAGTCTATACCTACCTTTAACTGCTAGTGTAACAGAGTATATAGCTACCTATATCTGCTAGTATAACAGAGTCTATGCCTACCTATAACAGCTAGTATAACATAGTCTATACCTACATATATCTGCTAGTATAACATAGTCTATACCTACCTATAACTGCTAGTGTAACAGAGTATATAGCTACATATATATGCTAGTATAACAGAGTCTATACCTACCTATAACTGCTAGTATAACAGAGTATATACCTACCAATAACTGCTAGTATGACAGCGTATATACCTACTTATAACTGCTAGTATAACATACTCTATACCTACCTATAACTGGTAGTATAACAGAGTATATACCTACTTATAACTGCTAGTATAACAGAGTATATACCTACCTATAACTGCTAGTACAACAGAGTATATACCTACCTATAACTCCTAGTATAACATAGTATATACCTACCTATAAGTGCTAGTATAACATAGTCTATACCTACCTATAACTGCTAGTATAACAGAGTATATACCTACCTATAACTGCTAGTATAACAGAGTATATACCTACCTATAACCGCTATAATAACATAGTTTTTACCTACCTATTTCTGCTAGTATAACATAGTCGATACCTACCTATAACTGCTAGTATAACATTATATTCCTACCTATATCTGCTAGTATGACAGAATATATACCTACCAATAACTGCTAGTATGACAGCGTATATACCTACTTATAACTGCTAGTATAACATAATCTATACCTACATATAACTGCTAGTATAACAGAGTATATACCTACCTATAACTGCTAGTAAAACTGAGTATATACATACATCTAACCGCTGGTATAACATAGTATATACATACCTATAACTGCTAGTGTAACAGAGTATATAGCTACCTATATCTGCTAGTATAACAGACTCAATACCTACATATAACCGCTATTATAACAGATTCTATACCTACCTATAACAGCTAGTATAACATAGTATATACCTACATATAACTGCTAGTATAACAGAGTATATAGCTACCTATATCTGCTAGTATAACAGACTCAATACCTACCTCTAACCGCTACTATAACAGAGTATATACCTACCTATTACTGCTAGTATAACATACTCTATACCTACCTATAACAGCTTGTATAACAGAGTATATACCTACCTATAACTGCTAGTATGACAGAGTATATAACTACTTATAACTGCTAGTATAAAATACTCTATACCTACCTATAACTGCTAGTATATCAGGGTATATACCTACCTATAACTGCTAGTATGACAGCGTATATACCTACTTATAACTGCTAGTATAACATACTATATACCTACCTATAACTGCTAGTATAACATAGTATATACCTACCTATAACTGCTAGTATAACATAGTCCATATCTACCTATAACTGCTAGTATAACAGAGTTTATACCTACCTATAACTGCTAGTATAATATAGTCTATATCGACATATAACTACTAGAATAACATAGTCTATACCTACCTATAACTGCTAGTATAACAGAATATATACCTACTAAACTGTAGTACAACATGTATATACATACTCTACCGCTGGTATAACATAGTCTATACCTACTTTTAACTGCTAGTGTAACAGAGTATATAGCTACCTATATCTGCTAGTATAACAGAGTCTATGCCTACCTATAACAGCTAGTATAACATAGTCTATACCTACATATATCTGCTAGTATAACATAGTCTATACCTACCTATAACTGCTAGTGTAACAGAGTATATACCTACATATATCTGCTAGTATAACATAGTCTATACCTACCTATAACTGCTAGTGTAACAGAGTATATAGCTACATATATATGCTAGTATAACAGAGTCTATACCTACCTATAACTGCTAGTATAACAGAGTATATACCTACCTATTACTGCTAGTATAACATGCTCTATAATTACCTATAACCGCTAGTATAACATAGTCTATACCTACCTA
The DNA here is from genome assembly GCA_014843695.1 of Archivesica marissinica. Classification (NCBI taxonomy): domain Eukaryota; kingdom Metazoa; phylum Mollusca; class Bivalvia; order Venerida; family Vesicomyidae; genus Archivesica; species Archivesica marissinica. Next base: position 1,929,833 of record CM026388.1, on the reverse strand, counting down.
TTACCTCTATTCTAACATAGTATATACCTACCTATATTTGCTAGTATAACAGAGTATACATCTACCTATAACTGCTAGTATAACATACTCTATACCTACCTATAACTGCTAGTATAACATAGTATATACCTACCTATAACTGCTAGTATAAAAGAGTATATACCTACCTAAAACTGCTAGTACAACAGAGTATATACCTACCTATAACTCCTAGTATAACATAGTATATACCTACCTATTACTGTTAGTGTAAAAGAATATATACCTACCTATAACTTCTAGTATAACATAGTATATACCTAGCTATAACAGCTAGTATAACATAATCTGTACCTACATATAACTGTTAGTATAAAATAGTCTATACCTACCTATAACTGCTAGTATAACAGAGTATATACCTACCTATAACCGCTAGTATAACATAGTCTATATCTAACTATAACTGCTAGTATAACATAGAATATACCTACCTACAACCGCTATTATAACATAGTCTATACCTACCTATAACTGCTAGTATAACATAGTCTATACCTACATATAACTGCTAGCATAACAGTATATTCCTACCTATATCTGCTAGTTAGACAGAGTATATACCTACTAATAACTGCTAGTATAACATACTCTATACCTACATATAACTGCTAGTATAACAGAGTATATACCTACCTATAACTGCTAGTATAACATAATATATATCTACCTATAACTTCTAGTATAACAGAGTATGTACCAACCTATAACTACTAGTATAGCAGAGTATATAGCTACATATAACTGCTAGTATAACAAATTCTATACCTACCTATAACTGCTAGTATAATATAGTCTATATCTACACATAACTGCTAGTATAACATAGTCTATACCTACCTATAACTGCTAGTATAACATAATATATACCTACCTATTACTGCTAGTATAACATAGTCTATGCCTACGTATAACTGCTAGTATAACATAATATATACCTACCTATTACTGCTAGTATAACAGATTCTATACCTACCTATAACCGCTAGTATAACATAGTCTATACCTACGTATTACCTCTATTCTAACATATTATATACCTACCTATATTTGCTAGTATAACATAGTCTATATCTACCAATAACTGCTAGTATAACATACTCCATACCTACCTATAACTGCTAGTATAACAGAGTATATACCTACCTCTAACTGCAAGTATAGCAGAGTATATAACTACCTATATCTGCTAGTATAACATAGTATATACCTATCTATAACTGCTAGTATAACATAGTCCATATCTACCTATTATTGCTAGTATAACATAGTATATACCTACTTATAACCGCTATTATAACATAGTCTATACCTACCTATAACTGCTAGTATAACAGAGTATATACCTACCTATAACTGTTATGCTAGTATAACATATTCTATACCTACCTATATGCTAGTATAACAGAGTATATACCTACCTATAACTGCTAGTATAACATAATATATACCTACCTATAACTGCTAGTATAACAGAGTATGTACCTACCTATAACTGCTAGTATAGCAGAGTATATAACTACCTATAACTGCTAGTATAACAAATTCTATAAATACCTATAACTGCTAGTATAATATAGTATATATCTACACATAACTATTAGTATAACATAGTCAATACCTACCTATAACTGCTAGTATAACATAATATATACCTACCTATAACTACTAGTATAGCAGAGTATAGACCAACCTATAACTGCTAGTTTAACATAGTCAATACCTACCTATTACTGCTAATATAACATAATATATACATACCTATTAATGCTAGTATAACATACTCTATACCTACCTATAACCGCTAGTATAACATAGTCTATACCTACCTATAACCGCTATTCCAACATAGTATATACCTACCTATATTTGCTAGTATAACAGAGTCCATATCTACCTATAACTGCTAGTATAACACACTCTATACCTACCTATAACTGCTAGTATAATAGAGTATAAACATACCTATAACTGCTAGTATAGCAGAGTATATAACTACCTATAACCGCTAGTATAACAGAGTATATACCTACCTATAACTGCTAGTACAACAGAGTATATACATACATCTAACCGCTGGTATAACATAGTCTATACATACCTATAACTGCTAGTGTAACATAGTATATAGCTACCTATATCTGCTAGTATAACAGACTCAATACCTACCTATAACAGCTATTATAACAGAGTCTATACCTACATATTACTGCTAGTATAACATACTCTATACCTACCTATAACAGCTTGTATAACAAAGTATTTACCTACCTATAACTTCTAGTATAACAGAGTATATACCTACCTATAACTGCTAGTATGACAGCGTATATACCTACTTATAACTGCTAGTATAACAGACTCAATACCTACCTATAACCGCAATTATAACAGAGTCTATACCTACCTATAACAGCTAGTATAACATAGTCTATACCTACATATAACTGCTAGTATAACAGAGTATATAGCTACCTATATCTGCTAGTATAACAGACTCAATACCTACCTATAACCGCTATTATAACAGCGTCTATACCTACCTATTAATGCTAGTATAACATACTCTATAACTACCTATAACAGCTTGTATAACAGAGTATATACCTACCTATATCTGCTAGTATAACGGAGTCAATATCTACCTATAACCGCTAGTATAACAGAGTCTATAACTTCCTATTACTGCTAGTACAACAGAGTATATACCTACCAATAACAGCTAGTATAACAGAGTATATACCTACCTATAACTGCTAGTATGACAGAGTATATACCTACGTATAATTGCTAGCATAACATACTCTATACCTACCTATAACTGCTAGTATAACAGAGTATATACCTACCTATAACTGCTAGTACAACATAGTATATACATACATCTAACCGCTGGTATAACATAGTCTATACCTACCTATAATTGCTAGTGTAATATAGTATATACCTACCTATAACTGCTAGTATGACAGCGTATATACCTACTTATAACTGCTAGTATAACATATTCTATACCTACCTATAACTGGTAGTATAACAGAGTATATACCTACCTATAACTGCTAGTATAACAGAGTGTATACCTACATATAACTGCTAGTACAACAGAGTATATACCTACCTATAATTCCTAGTATAACATAGTATATACCTACCTATTACTGTTAGTGTAACAGAGTATAAACCTACCTATAACTGCTAGTATAACATAATATATACCTACCAATAACCGCTAGTATAACATAGTCTACATCTACCTATAACTGCTAGTATAACATAGAATATACTTACCTATAACCGCTATTATAACATAGTCTATACCTACCTATAACTACCAGTATAACATAGTCTATACCTACCTATAACTGCTAGTATAACATTATATTCCTAACTATATCTGCTAGTATGACATAGTATATACCTACCCATAACTGCTAGTATAACAGAGTATATACCTACCTATAACTGCTAGTATAACAGAGTATATACCTACCTATAACCGCTAGTATAACATAGTCTATATCTAGCTATAACTGCTAGTATAACATAGTATATACCTAGCTATAACTGCTAGTATAACATAATCTGTACCTACATATAACTGCTAGTATAACATAGTCTATAACTACCTATAACTGCTAGTATAACAGAGTATATACCTACATATAACTGCTAGTATAACATAGAATATACATACCTATAACCGCTATTATAACATAGTCTATACCTACCTATAACTGCTAGTATAACATTATATGCCTACCTATATCTGCTAGTATAACATAGTATATACCTATCAATAACTGCTAGTACAACATAGTATATACATACATCTAACCGCTCGTATAACATTGTCTATACATACCAATAACTGCAAGTGTAACAGAGTATATAGCTACCTATATCTGCTAGTATAACAGAGTCAATACCTACCTATAGCCGCTAGTATAACAGAGTATATAGCTACCTGTATCTGCTAGTATAACAGACTCAATACCTACCTATAACCGCTATTATAACAGATTCTATACTTACCTATAACAGCTAGTATAACATACTCTATACCTACCTATAACAATTTGTATAACAGAGTATATACCTACCTATAGCTGCTAGTATGACAGCGTATATACCTACTTATAACTGCTAGTATAACATACTCTATACCTACCTATAACTGGTACTATAACAGAGTACATACATACCTATAACTGCTAGTATAACATAGTGTATACCTACATATAACTGCTAGTACAACAGAGTATATACCTACCTATAACTCCTAGTATAACATAGTATATACCTACCTATTACTGTTAGTTTAACAGAGTATATACCTACCTATAACTGCTAGTATAACATAATATATACCTACCTATAACTTCTAGTATAACATAGTATATACCTAGCTATAACTGCTAGTATAACATAATCTGTACCTACATATAACTGTTAGTATAACATAGTATATACCTACCTATAATCGCTATTATAACATAGTCTATACCTACCTATAACTGCTAGTATAACATAGTCTATACCTACCTATAACTGCTAGTATAACATTATATTCCTACCTATATCTGCTAGTATGACAGAGTATATACCTACCTATAACTGCTAGTATAACATACTCTATACCTACATATAACTGCTAGTATAACAGAGTATATACCTACCTATAACCGCTATTATAACATATTCTATACCTACCTATAACAGCTAGTACAACATAGTCTATACCTACATATAGCTGCTAGTATAAAAGAGTATATAGCTACCTATATATGCTAGTATAATAGACTCAATACCTACCTATAACCGCAATTATAACAGAGTCTATACTTACATATTACTGCTAGTATAACATACTCTATACCTACCTATAACAGTTTGTATAACAGAGTATATACCTACCTACAACTGCTAGTGTGACAGCGTATATACCTACTTATAACTGCTAGTATAACATACTCTATACCTACCTATAACTGGTACTGTAACAGAGTATATACCTATGTATAACTGCTAGTATAACAGAGTGTATACCTACATATAACTGCTAGTACAACAGAGTATATACCTACCTATAACTCCTAGTATAACATAGTATATACCTACCAATTACAGTTAGTTTAACAGAGAATATACCTACCTATAACTGCTAGTATAACATAATATATACCTACCTATAACTTCTAGTATAACATAGTATATACCTAGCTATAACTGCTAGTATAACATAATCTGTACCTACATATAACTGCTAGTATAACATAGTATATACCTACCTATAACTGCTAGTATAACATAGTATATACCTACCTATAACTGCTAGTACAACAGAGTATATACCTACCTATAACCGCTAGTATAACATAGTCTATATCTAGCTATAACTGCTAGTATAACATAGAATATACCTACCTATAATCGCTATTATAACATAGTCTATACCTACCTATAACTGCTAGTATAACAGAGTATATACCTACCTATAACTGCTGGTACAACATAGTATATACATACATCTAACCGCTGGTATAACATAGTCTATACATACCTAAAACTGCTAGTATAACAGAGTATATAGCTACCTATATCTCCTAGTATAACATACTCAATACCTACCTATTACCGCTATTATAACAGAGTCTAAACCTACCTATTACTGCTAGTATATCATACTCTATACCTACCTTTAACAGCTTGTATAACAGAGTATATACCTACCTATACCTGCTAGTATGACAGAGTATATAACTACTTATAACTGGTAGTATAACATACTCTATACCTACCTATAACTGCTAGTATAACAGAGTATATACCTACCTATAACTCCTAGTATAACATAGTATATACCTACCTATTACTGTTAGTGTAACAGAGTATATACCTACCTATAACTGCTAGTATAACATAATCTATACCTACCTATAACTTCTAGTATAACATAGTATATACCTAGCTATAACTGCTAGTATAACATAATCTGTACCTACATATACCTGCTAGTATAACATAGTCTATACCTACCTATAACTGCTAGTATAACAGAGTATATACCTACATATAGCTGCTAGTATAACAGAGTATATACCTACCTATAACCGCTAGTATAACATAGTCTATATCTACCTATAACTGCTGGTATAACATTATATTCCTACCTATATCTGCTAGTATGACAGAGTATATACCTACTTATAACTGCTAGTAAAACATACTCTATACATACATATAACTGCTAGTAAAACAGAGTATATACCTACCTATAACTGCTAGTATAACATTATAATCCTACCTATATATGCTAGTATGACAGAGTATATACCTACTTATAACTGCTAGTATAACATACTCTATACCTGCATATAACTGCTAGTATAACAGAGTGTATACCTACCTATAACTGCTAGTACAACAGAGTATATACATACATCTAACCGCTGGTATAACATAGTCTATACATACCTATAACTGCTAGTGTAACAGAGTATATAGCTACCTATATCTGCTAGTATAACAGAGTCAATACCTACCTATAGCCGCTAGTATAACAGAGTATATAGCTACCTATATCTGCTAGTATAACAGACTCAATACCTACCTATAACCGCTATTATAACATAGTCTGTACCTACCTATTACTGCTAGTATAACATACTCTATACCTACCTATAACAGTTTGTATAACAGAGTATATACCTACCTATAACTGCTAGTATGACAGCGTATATACCTACTTATAACTGCTAGTATAACATACTCTATACCTACCTATAACTGGTACTATAACATAGTATATACCTACCTATAACTGCTAGTATAACAGAGTGTATACCTACATATAACTGCTAGTACAACAGAGTATATACCTACCTATTACTGTTAGTTTAACAGAGTATATACCTACCTATAACTGCTAGTATAACATAATATATACCTACCTATAACTGCTAGTATAACATACTCTATACCTACATATAACTGCTAGTACAACAGAGTATATACCTACCTATAACTGCTAGTACAACAGAGTATATACATACATCTAACCGCTGGTATAACATAGTCTATACATACCTATAACTGCTAGTGTAACAGAGTATATAGCTACCTATATCTGCTAGTATAACATAGTCAATACCTACCTATAGCCGCTAGTATAACAGAGTATATAGCTACCTATATCTGCTAGTATAACAGACTCAATACCTACCTATAACCACTATTATAACAGATTCTATACCTACCTATTACTGCTAGTATAACATACTCTATTCCTACCTATAACAGTTTGTATAACAGAGTATATACCTACCTATAACTGCTAGTATGACAGCGTATATACCTACTTATAACTGCTAGTATAACATACTCTATACCTACCTATAACTGGTACTATAACATAGTATATACCTACCATTAACTGCTAGTATAACAGAGTGTATACCTACATATAACTGCTAGTACAACAGAGTATATACCTACCTATTACTGTTAGTTTAACAGAGTATATACCTACCTATAACTGCTAGTATAACATAATATATACCTACATAAAACTTCTAGTATAACATAGTATATACCTAGCTATAACTGCTAGTATAACATAATCTGTACCTACATATAACTGCTAGTATAACATAGTATATACCTACCTATAACTGCTAGTATAACATAGTATATACCTACCTATAACTGCTAGTATAACAGAGTATATACCTACCTATAACCGCTAGTATAACATAGTCTATATCTAGCTATAACTGCTAGTATAACATAGAATATACCTACCTATAATCGCTATTATAACATAGTCTATAACTACCTATAACTGCTAGTATAACATAGTCTATACCTACCTATAACTGCTAGTATAACATTATATTCCTCCCTATATTTGCTAGTATGACAGAGTATATACCTACATATAACTGCTAGTATAACATACTCTATACCTACATATAACTGCTAGTATAACAGAGTATATACCTACCTATAACTGCTAGTATGACAGCGTATATACCTTCTTATAACTGCTAGTATAACATACACTATACCTACCTATAACTGCTAGTATAACAGAGTATATACCTACCTATAACTGCTAGTATGACAGCGTATATACCAACTTATAACTGCTAATATAACATACTCTATACCTACCTATAACTGGTAGTATAACAGAGTATATACCTACCTATAACTGCTAGTATAACATAGTATATACCTACCTATTAGTGTTAGTGTAGCAGAGTATATACCTACCTATAACTGCTAGTATAAAATAATCTATACCTACCTATAACTTCTAGTATAACATAGTATATACCTAGCTATAACTGCTAGTATAACATAATCTGTACCTACATCTAACTGCTAGTATAACATAGTCTATACCTACCTATAACTGCTAGTATAACAGAGTATATACCTACATATAACTGCTAGTATAACATAGTGTATACATACCTATAACCGCTAGTATAACATAGACTATATATACCTATATCTGCTAGAATAACATAGAATATACTTATCTATAACCGCTATTATAACATAGTCAATACCTACCTATAACTGCTAGTATGACAGAGTATATAACTATTTATAACTGCTAGTATAACATACTCTATACCTACCTATAATTGCTAGTATAACAGAGTATATACCTACCAATAACTGCTAGTATGACAGCGTATATACCTACTTAAAACTGCTAGTATAACTTGCTCTATACCTACCTATTATTGCTAGTATAACATAGTCTATACCTATCTATAACCGCTATTATAACATAGTCTATACCTACCTTTAACTGCTAGTATAACATAGTATATACCTACCTATAACTGTTAGTATGACAGAATGTATACCAACCTATTACTGCTAGTATAACATATTATATACCTACCTATAGCTGCTAGTATAACATAGTCCATATCTACCTATTATTGCTAGTATAACATAGTCTATACCTAGCAATAACTGCTAGTATAACATAGTCTGTACCTACCTATAACAGCTAGTACAACAGAGTATATACATCTAATCGCTGGTATAACATAGTGTATACCTACCTATATCCGCTAGTTTAACATAATCTTTACCTACCTATGACTTCTAGTATAACATAGTCTATACCTACCTATAACAGCTAGTATAACATAGTCTATACCTACATATAAATGCTAGTATAACAGAGTATATACCTACCTATAACTGCTAGTATAACAGAGTATATACATACATATATCTGCTAGTATAATATAGTCAATACCTAACTCTAACTGCTAGTATAAAAGACTATATGCCTACCTATAACTGCTATATAACTGCTAGTATAGCTGAGTATATACCTACCTATAACTGCTGGTATAACATGTTCTATACCTACCTATAACTGCAAGTATAACATATACTATACCTACCTATATCTGCTAGTATAACAGAGTAGATACCTACCTATAACTGCTAGTATAACATAATATATACCTACCTATAACTACTAGTATAGCATAGTATATACCTACCTATAACTGCTAGTATAACATAGTCTATATCTACCTATAACTACTAGTATAACATAGTCTATACCTACCAATAGCAGCTAGCATAACAGAGTGTATACCTACCTATAACTGCTATTAAGACAGAGTATATAACTACTTATAACTGCTAGTATAACATACTCTATACCTACCTATAACTGCTAGTATAACAGAGAATATACCTACCTATAACTGCTAGTATAGCATAGTATATACCTACCTATAACTGCTAGTATAGCAGAGTATATATCTACATATAACTGCTAGTATAGCAGAGTATATAACTACCTATAGCTGCTAGAATAACAAATTCTATACCTACCTATAACTGCTAGTATAACATAATAATTACCTATCTATAACTACTAGTATAGCAGAGTATATACCTACCTATAACTGCTAGTATAGCAGAGTATATAACTACCTATAACTGCTAGTATAACAAATGCTATACCTACCTATAACTGCTAATATAATATAGTCTATATCTACCTATAACTACTAGTATAACAAAGTCTATACCTACCAATTTGCAGCTAGCATAACAGAGTATATACCTAACTATAACTGCTATTAAGCCAGAGTATATAACTACTTATAACTGCTAGTATAACATACTCTATACCTACCAATAACTGATAGTATAACAGAGTATATACCTACTTATAACTGCTAGTATAGCAGAGTATATAACTATCTATAATTGCTAGTATAACAGAGTCTATACTTACCTATAACTGCTAGTATAATATAGTCTATATCTACATATAACTACTAGTATAACATAGTCTATACCTACCTATAACTGCTAGTATAACATACTCTATACCTACCTATAACTGCTAGTATAACAGAGTATATACCTACCTATAACTGCTAGTACAACAGAGTATATACATACATCTAACCGCTGGTATAACATAGTCTATACCTACCTATAACTGCTAGTGTAACAGAGTATATAGCTACCTATATCTGCTGGTATAACAGAGTCTATACCTACCTATAACAGCTAGAATAACATAGTCTATACCTACATATAACTGCTAGTATAACAGAGTATATACCTACCTATAACTGCTAGTATAACAGAGTATATACGTACATATATCTGCTAGTATAAAATGGTCAATACCTACTTATAACTGCTAGTATAAAAGACTATATGCCTACCTATAACTGCTATATAACTGCTAATTTAGCTGAGTATATACCTACCTATAACTGCTTGTATAACATAGTCTATACCTACCTATAACTGCTAGTATAACATATACTATACCTACCTATAGCTGCTAGTATAACAGAGTATATACCTACCTATAACTGCTAGTATAACATAATATATACCTACCTATAACTACTAGTATAGCAGAGTATATACCTACCTATAACTGCTAATATAACATAGTCTATACCTACCTATTACTGCTAGTATAACATAGTATATATCTACCTATAACTACTAGTATAACATAGTCTATACCTACCAATAGCAGCTAGTATAACAGAGTATATACCTACCTATAACTGCTATTACGACAGAGTATATAACTACTTATAACTGCTAGTATAACATACTCTATACCTACCTATAACTGCTAGCATAACATAGTCTATACCTACCTATAACTGCTAGCATAACCGAATCGATACCTACCTATAATTGCTAGTATAACATACTCTATACATACCTATAACTGCTAGAATAACAGAGTATATACATATCTATAACTGCTAGTGTAACATAGTATACACCTACCTATAACTGCTGGTATAACATAGTCTATACCTACCTATAACTGCTAGTATAACAGAGTATATACCTACCTATAACTGCTAGTACAACATAGATAGATAGATTCTTTATTATCCTCCATTATAGGAGAGCTATCACATACATGTATAATACAGATACATTTACAATATTACAACTAGTACCGAATACGAACAAACAGTGTGATATCATGTAATTAATCTATATACGTGTAATTACAAAAACAAAGAACACGACAAACAATATAACAGATATGTAACATTGTGACAAGAATTTCCAGCGTCGCATAACAAAATCGAACATTGAATTAATTATAATATCGGATCCCGATCGTACACCTTACCGAAAGAAACATAAGGTGTAAACAGGAACTCAAATATTAAAAATCGTAAGTTGACGAACTGTTTCAGAACACAGCCCTACACTAGAATAGAATAATGTAGAGTATATGAGATGAACCCATGCTAATTCCCATCACAATGACATGTACATTATACAGTTACAAGCTAATTTTATTTGTAAATAAACAATTTATTACATGGAGATATTTATTACCTTCGAATAATGTTTGTGTTTTGGCATTTGCGCTTTGCAAAAAAGGCAAACATATTTTAATTCGCCAATTTATCTACATTATTGGACAGTTCTGCTCTATTCATGTTAATTCATGTACCACAGCACACTATGGTTATACACACGATAGAACATTGTATGTAATATATTCACTGCTGTAATTTGGATATTGTCACGGCTTGCTTCATCAAGTTCATAAGTAGACATACCTAACAGCAAATCACAGATTTGGGTAATAGGATCCTTTGAGATGAACCGTAAATACATGTTTATTCCTGCTTGATCAAAAACAGTTGTCCATAGGGCAGTTCTCAGATGCTCAGTTTTCGGACATGAGTATATTATGTGTAGTTTGCTATTATTAACAAACATGTCACATTTGGGACAAGTTTCACTCTTGCTAAAACAAAATAATTTGTTTATAGTTGAAACAGCAGTATAACATTTAGATTTTAATTTTGGGAATTGTCTGCCTAGTAACCACAGCTCACATGGTTTATTAACGTTGAATGAGTTTTCAGCATTTATTTCTGGAAAACGTATAGTTACCCTAGACATCCTTTCATTATGTTCAGCTTCGAAAAGTTGCTTCCGAAGAATTGACCTCCATTGAAATTTTGTTGGAAACAGTGCATCACTGACATAATTTGACAAAGAGGTTTCAGATTATATTTGAGAAGAAGTCTGTAGATGTCTGGAATAAAACCATGTAGCTGCCTTTCATCATTGCCATAGTGAAACATGCGCATTATAAACATCCGTTTGGACAGATAATGACAAGGTAATCGGCATAGCTGACCCAGGAATATAAGTTTCCTATAATCAATCATCGTCTCTATTGGAGAGATTCCCAGACAACTAAGAGCTATGTCTGTATTAGCAAATGGCGGTAAGTTTTGGACCAGTTTAATACAGAATCGATGACTTCTTTCTAGTTGCAATAAACTGGATCTGGACATATAATTCCACAATTCAATGCCAAAAAGTGCCTTTGTTACCACTACCGATTTGTATATAGTTGCCCAAGAGACGGGACTTATAGCATTCTGGGCGATTCCATTGTTCATTATACTAAGAAGACTTTCTCTTAGTTTTGTATTTGCATCGCGCATAGAGTCGCACACAGTCATATACTTATCGCAGATCACCCCTAGGTGTACATATTGTTCTACTTCCTCAATAATCTATGGACCAAAGTGAAAAGTCCTTGAGTGTATATATACATACATCTAACCGCTGGTATAACATAGTTTATACCTACATATAACAGCTAATATAACATAATGTATACCTAGCTATAACTGCTAGTACAACGTAGTCTGTACCTACATATAACAGCTAGAATAACAGAGTATAAACATACCTATAACCCCTAGTATAACAAAGTCTATATCTCCCTATAACTGCTAGTATAACATAGAATATACCTACCTATAACCGCAATTATAACATAGTCTATACCTACCTATAACTGCTAGTATATCATAGTCTATACCTACCTATAACTGCTAGTTAAACAGAATATATACCTACCTATGACTGCTAGCATAACATAGTCTATATCTACCTATAACTGGTAGTATAACATAGTCTATACCTACCTATATCTGCTAGTATAACATAGTCTATACATATCTATAACTGCTAGTATAACAGAGTATATACCTACCTATAAATGCTAGAATAACGGAGTCAGTACCTACCTATAACCGCTAGTATAACAGAGTATATAACTACCTATAACTGCTAGTATAACAGAGTATGTACCTACCTATAACTGCTAGTATAACAAAGTATATAGCTACCTATAACTGCTAGTACAACAGAGTATATACATACATCTAACCGCTAGTATAACATAATCTATAACTATCTATGACTGCTAGTGTAACAGAGTCTATACCTACCTAAAACTGCTAGTATAACAGAGTCTATACCTATATATAACTGCTAGTATAACAGAGTATATACCTACCTATATCTGCTAGTATAAAAGAGTCTATACCTACCTATAACTGCTAGTATAACAGAGTATATACCTACCTATAACCGCCAGTATAACATATTCCATACGTACCTATAACTGCTAGTATAACATAGACTATACCTACCTATAACCGCTATTATAGCCTAGTCGATAGCTACCAATAACTGTTAGTATAACATAGTCTATATCTACCTATCACTGTTAGTAATTCAGAGTATATACCTACCTATAACTGTTAGTATAACATAGTATATACATATCTATAACTGCTAGTATAACAGAGTATATACCTACCAATAAACGCTAGTATAACATAGTCTATATCTATCTATTACTGCTAGTATAGCATAGTCTATACCTACCTATAACCGCTATTTAACATAGTATATAAATACCTATAACTGCTAGTATAACAGAGTATATACCTACCTATTACTGCTAGTATAACATAGTATATACCCATCTATAACCTCTATTATTACATAGGCAATACCTACCTATGACTGCTATTATAACATAGTCTATACCTATCTATAACTGCTAGTATAACATAGTATATACCTACCTATATCTGCTAGGATAACATAGTTTATACCAATCAATATCTGCTAGTATAACAGAGTATATACCTACTTATTACTGCTAGTATAACAGAATCTATACCTACCTATAACTGCTAGTATTACAGAGTATATACCTACCTATAACCGCTAGTATAACATATTCCATACCTACCTATAACTGCTAGTATAACATAGACTATAACTACCTATAACCGCTATTATAGCCTAGTCTATAGCTATCAATAACTGTTAGTATAACATAGTCTATACCTACCTATCACTGTTAGTAATTCAGAGTATATACCTACCTATAACTGCTAGTATTACAGAGTCTCTACCTACCTATTACTGCTAGTATAACATATTTCAATACCTACCTATAACCTCTATTATTACATAGTCAATACCTACCTATAACTGCTAGTATAACATAGTCTATATCTACCTATCACTGTTAGTAATTCAGAGTATATACCTACCTATAACTGTTAGTATAACATAGTATATACATATCTATAACTGCTAGTATAACAGAGTATATACCTACCAATAAACGCTAGTATAACATAGTCTATATCTATATATTACTGCTAGTATAGCATAGTCTATACCTACCTATAACCGCTATTTAACATAGTATATAAATACCTATAACTGCTAGTATAACAGAGTATATACCTACCTATTACTGCTAGTATAACATAGTATATACCCATCTATAACCTCTATTATTACATAGGCAATACCTACCTATGACTGCTAGTATAACATAGTCTATACCTATCTATAACTGCTAGTATAACATAGTATATACCTACCTGTATCTGCTAGGATAACATAGTTTATACCAATCAATATCTGCTAGTATAACAGAGTATATACCTACTTATTACTGCTAGTATAACAGAATCTATACCTACCTATAACTGCTAGTATTACAGAGTATATACCTACCTATAACCGCTAGTATAACATATTCCATACCTACCTATAACTGCTAGTATAACATAGACTATAACTACCTATAACCGCTATTACAGCCTAGTCTATAGCTATCAATAACTGTTAGTATAACATAGTCTATACCTACCTATCACTGTTAGTAATTCAGAGTATATACCTACCTATAACTGCTAGTATTACAGAGTCTATACCTACCTATTACTGCAAGTATAACATATTTCAATACCTACCTATAACCTCTATTATTACATAGTCAATACCTACCTATAACTGCTAGTATAACATAGTCTATACCTACCTATAACTGCTAGTAAAACAGAGTCTATACCTACATATTACTGCTAGTATAACATAATTTATACATACCTATAACTGCTAGTATAACATAGTCTATACTTACCCATAACTGCTAGAATAACATAGTATATACCTACTTAAAACCTCTATTATAACATAGTCTATACCTATATATAACTGCTAGTATAACATAGTCAATATCTACCCATAACTGCTAGCATAACATAGTATAAAGTTACCTTAAACCTATATTATAACATAGTCTATACCTACCTATAACTGCTAGTATAACATAGTATATACCTATATATAACTGCTGGTATAACAGAGTATATACCTACCTATATCTGTTAGTATGACAGAGTCTATATCTACCTATTACTGCTAGTATAACATAGTCTATACATATCTATAACCGCTAGTATAACAGAGTATATAACTACCTATAACTGCTAGTATAACAGAGTATATACCTACCTATAACTGCTAGTATAACATAGTCTGTACCTACCTCTAACTGCTAGTTTAACATAGTCAGTACCTACCTATAACCGCTAGTATAACAGAGTATATAACTACCTATAACTGCTAGTATAACAGAGTATATACCTACCTATAACTGCTAGTATAACATAGTATATACCTACCTATAACTGCTAGTACAACAGAGTATATACATACATCTAACCGCTAGTATAACATAATTTATAACTACCTATGACTGCTAGTGTAACAGAGTCTATACCTACCTATAAATGCTAGTATAACAGAGTATATACCTACCTATAACTGCTATTATAACAGAGAATATACCTACCTATAACTGTTAGCATAACAGAGTATATACCTACCTATTACTGCTAGTATAACATAGTATATACACACCTATAACCTCTATTATTACATAGGCAATACCTACCTATAACTGCTAGTATAACACAGTCTATACCTATCTATAACTGCTAGCATAACAGAGTATATACCTACCTATATCTGTTAGGATAACATAGTTTATACCAATCAATATATGCTAGTATAACATAGTATATAGCTACCTATAACTGCTAGTATAACAGAGTTTATACCTACTTATTACTGCTAGTATAACAGAATATATACCTACCTAAACGGCTATTATAACATAGTCTGTACCTACCTCTAACTGCTAGTTTAACAGAGTCTATAACTACCTATAACTGCTAGTATAACATAGTCTATACCTACCTATAACTGCTAGTATAAAAGAATATTTACCTACCTATAACTGCTAGTATAACAGACTCTATACCTACCTACAACTGCAAGAATAACAGAGTATATACCTACCAATAAACGCTAGTATAACACAGTCTATATCTATCTATAACTGCTAGTATAGCATAGTCTATACCTACCTATAACCGCTATTTAACAGAGTATATAAATACCTATAACTGCTAGTATAACAGAATATATACCTACCTATTACTGCTAGTATAACATAGTATATACCCACCTATAACCTCTATTATTACATAGGCAATACCTACGTATGACTGCTAGTATAACATTGTCTATACCTATCTATAACTGCTAGTATAACAGAGTATATACCTACCTATATCTGCTAGGATAACATAGTTTATACCAATCAATATCTGCTAGTATAACAGAGTATATACCTATATATAACTGCTAGTATAACAGAGTATATACCTACCTATTTCTGCTAGTATAAAATAGTCTATACCTACCTATAACTGCTAGTATAACAAAGTATATACCTACCAATAACTGCTAGTATAACATAGACTATACCTACCTATAACCTCTATTATAGCCTAGTCTATAGCTACCAATAACTGTTAGTATATCATAGTCTATACCTACCTATCACTGTTAGTAATTCATAGTATATACCTACCTATAACTGTTAGTATAACATAGTATATACATATCTATAACTGCTAGTATAACAGAGTATATACCTACCTATAACTGTTAGTATTACAGAGTCTATACCAATCAATATCTGCTAGTATAACAGAGTATATACCTACTTATTACTGCTAGTATAACAGAATCTATACCTACCTATAACTGCTAGTATTACAGAGTATATACCTACCTATAACCGCTAGTATAACATATTCCATACCTACCTATAACTGCTAGTATAACATAGACTATAACTACCTATAACCGCTATTATAGCCTAGTCTATAGCTATCAATAACTGTTAGTATAACATAGTCTATACCTACCTATCACTGTTAGTAATTCAGAGTATATACCTACCTATAACTGCTAGTATTACAGAGTCTCTACCTACCTATTACTGCTAGTATAACATATTTCAATACCTACCTATAACCTCTATTATTACATAGTCAATACCTACCTATAACTGCTAGTATAACATAGTCTATATCTACCTATCACTGTTAGTAATTCAGAGTATATACCTACCTATAACTGTTAGTATAACATAGTATATACATATCTATAACTGCTAGTATAACAGAGTATATACCTACCAATAAACGCTAGTATAACATAGTCTATATCTATATATTACTGCTAGTATAGCATAGTCTATACCTACCTATAACCGCTATTTAACATAGTATATAAATACCTATAACTGCTAGTATAACAGAGTATATACCTACCTATTACTGCTAGTATAACATAGTATATACCCATCTATAACCTCTATTATTACATAGGCAATACCTACCTATGACTGCTAGTATAACATAGTCTATACCTATCTATAACTGCTAGTATAACATAGTATATACCTACCTGTATCTGCTAGGATAACATAGTTTATACCAATCAATATCTGCTAGTATAACAGAGTATATACCTACTTATTACTGCTAGTATAACAGAATCTATACCTACCTATAACAGCTAGTATTACAGAGTATATACCTACCTATAACCGCTAGTATAACATATTCCATACCTACCTATAACTGCTAGTATAACATAGACTATAACTACCTATAACCGCTATTACAGCCTAGTCTATAGCTATCAATAACTGTTAGTATAACATAGTCTATACCTACCTATCACTGTTAGTAATTCAGAGTCTATACCTACCTATTACTGCAAGTATAACATATTTCAATACCTACCTATAACCTCTATTATTACATAGTCAATACCTACCTATAACTGCTAGTATAACATAGTCTATACCTACCTATAACTGCTAGTAAAACAGAGTCTATACCTACATATTACTGCTAGTATAACATAATTTATACATACCTATAACTGCTAGTATAACATAGTCTATACTTACCCATAACTGCTAGAATAACATAGTATATACCTACTTAAAACCTCTATTATAACATAGTCTATACCTATATATAACTGCTAGTATAACATAGTCAATATCTACCCATAACTGCTAGCATAACATAGTATAAAGTTACCTTAAACCTATATTATAACATAGTCTATACCTACCTATAACTGCTAGTATAACATAGTATATACCTATATATAACTGCTGGTATAACAGAGTATATACCTACCTATATCTGTTAGTATGACAGAGTCTATATCTACCTATTACTGCTAGTATAACATAGTCTATACATATCTATAACCGCTAGTATAACAGAGTATATAACTACCTATAACTGCTAGTATAACAGAGTATATACCTACCTATAACTGCTAGTATAACATAGTCTGTACCTACCTCTAACTGCTAGTTTAACATAGTCAGTACCTACCTATAACCGCTAGTATAACAGAGTATATAACTACCTATAACTGCTAGTATAACAGAGTATATACCTACCTATAACTGCTAGTATAACATAGTATATACCTACCTATAACTGCTAGTACAACAGAGTATATACATACATCTAACCGCTAGTATAACATAATTTATAACTACCTATGACTGCTAGTGTAACAGAGTCTATACCTACCTATAAATGCTAGTATAACAGAGTATATACCTACCTATAACTGCTATTATAACAGAGAATATACCTACCTATAACTGCTAGCATAACAGAGTATATACCTACCTATTACTGCTAGTATAACATAGTATATACACACCTATAACCTCTATTATTACATAGGCAATACCTACCTATAACTGCTAGTATAACACAGTCTATACCTATCTATAACTGCTAGCATAACAGAGTATATACCTACCTATATCTGTTAGGATAACATAGTTTATACCAATCAATATATGCTAGTATAACATAGTATATAGCTACCTATAACTGCTAGTATAACAGAGTTTATACCTACTTATTACTGCTAGTATAACAGAATATATACCTACCTAAACGGCTATTATAACATAGTCTGTAACTACCTCTAACTGCTAGTTTAACAGAGTCTATAACTACCTATAACTGCTAGTATAACATAGTCTATACCTACCTATAACTGCTAGTATAAAAGAATATTTACCTACCTATAACTGCTAGTATAACAGACTCTATACCTACCTACAACTGCAAGAATAACAGAGTATATACCTACCAATAAACGCTAGTATAACACAGTCTATATCTATCTATAACTGCTAGTATAGCATAGTCTATACCTACCTATAACCGCTATTTAACAGAGTATATAAATACCTATAACTGCTAGTATAACAGAATATATACCTACCTATTACTGCTAGTATAACATAGTATATACCCACCTATAACCTCTATTATTACATAGGCAATACCTACGTATGACTGCTAGTATAACATTGTCTATACCTATCTATAACTGCTAGTATAACAGAGTATATACCTACCTATATCTGCTAGGATAACATAGTTTATACCAATCAATATCTGCTAGTATAACAGAGTATATACCTATATATAACTGCTAGTATAACAGAGTATATACCTACCTATTTCTGCTAGTATAAAATAGTCTATACCTACCTATAACTGCTAGTATAACAAAGTATATACCTACCAATAACTGCTAGTATAACATAGACTATACCTACCTATAACCTCTATTATAGCCTAGTCTATAGCTACCAATAACTGTTAGTATATCATAGTCTATACCTACCTATCACTGTTAGTAATTCAGAGTATATACCTACCTATAACTGTTAGTATAACATAGTATATACATATCTATAACTGCTAGTATAACAGAGTATATACCTACCTATAACTGTTAGTATTACAGAGTCTATACCTACCTATTACTGCTAGTATAACATATTTCAATACCTACCTATAACCTCTATTATTACATAGTCAATACCTACCTATAACTGCTAGTATAACATAGTCTATACCTACCTATAACTGCTAGTAAAACAGAGTATATACCTACATATTACTGCTAGTATAACATAATTTATATATACCCATAACTGCTAGTATAACATAGTCTATACTTACCCATAACTGCTAGAATAACATAGTCTATACCTACTTAAAACCTCTATTATAGCATAGTCTATACCTACCTATAACTGCTAGTATAACATAGTCTATACCTACCTATAACTGCTAGTATAACATAGTCTATACCTATATATAACTGCTAGTATAACAGAGTATATACCTACCTATATCTGCTAGTATAACAGAGTCTATACCTACCTATAACTGCTAGTATAACATAGTCTATACTTACCTATAACTGCTAGTATAAAAGAATATATACCTACCTATAACTGATAGTATAACATAGTCTATACCTATCTATAACTGCTAGTATATACAGAGTATATACCTACCTATATCTGATAGTATAACATAGTATATATCTACCTATAACTGCAAGTATATCAGACTCTATACCTACCTACAACTGCAAGAATAACAAAATATATACCTAACTATTACCGCTATTTTAACATAGTCTATACCTACCTATAACTGCTAGTATAACATAGTCTATATCTACCTATAACTGCTAGTATAAAAGAATATTTACCTACCTATAACTGCTAGTATAACATAGTCTATACCTATCTATAACTGCAAGTATATCAGACTCTATACCTACCTATAAATGCTAGTATAACAGAGTATATACCTACCTATAACTGCTAGTATAACATAGACTATACCTACCTATAACCGCTATTATAGCCTAGTCTATAGCTACCAATAACTGTTAGTATAACATAGTCTATACCTACCTATCACTGTTAGTAATTCAGAGTATATACCTACCTCTAACTGTTAGTATAACATAGTATATACATATCTATAACTGCTAGTATAACAGAGTATATACCTACCTATAACTGCTAGTATTACAGAGTCTATACCTACCTATTACTGCTAGTATAACATATTTCAATACCTACCTATAACCTCTATTATTACATAGTCAATACCTACCTATAACTGCTAGTATAACATAGTCTATACCTACCTATAACTGCTAGTAAAACAGAGTCTATACCTACATATTACTGCTAGTATAAAATAATTTATATATACCCATAACTGCTACTATAACATAGTCTATACTTACCCATAACTGCTAGAATAACATAGTCTATACCTACTTAAAACCTCTATTATAACATAATCTATACCTACCTATAACTGCTAGTATAACATAGTCTATACCTATATATAACTGCTAGTATAACAGAGTATATACCTACCTATATCTGCTAGTATAACCTAGTCTATACCTACCTATAACTGTTAGTACAACATACTCTACACCTAACTATTACCGCTATTTTAACATAGTATATACCTACCTATAACTGCTAGTATAACATAGTCTATACTTACCTATAACTGCTAGTATAAAAGAATATATACCTACCTATAACTACTAGTATAACAGAGTCTATACCTACCTATAACTGTTAGTACAACATACTCTACACCTAACTATTACCGCTATTTTAACATAGTATATACCTACCTATATCTGATAGTAGAACATAGTATATATCTACCTATAACTGCAAGTATATCAGACTCAATACCTACCTACAACTGCAAGAATAACAGAATATATACCTACCTAAACGGCTATTATAACATAGTCTGTACCTACCTCTAACTGCTGGTTTAACATAGTCTATACGTACCTATAACTGCTAGTATAACATAGTCTATACATATATATAACTGCTAGTATAACAGAGTATATAGCTACCTATATCTGCTAGAATAACGGAGTCAGTACCTACCTATAACCGCTAGTATAACAGAGTATATAACTACCTATAACTGCTAGTATAACAGAGTATATACCTACCTATAACTGCTAGTATAACATAGTATATACCTACCTATAACTGCTAGTACAACATAGTATATACATATATCTAACCGCTAGTATAACATAATATATAACTACCTATGACTGCTAGTGTAACAGAGTCTATACCTACCTATAAATGCTAGTATAACAGAGTATGTACATACCGATAACTGCTATTATAACAGAGTATATACCTACCTATAACTGCTTTCATAGCAGAGTATATATATACCTATAACTGCTAGTATAACATAGTACATACCTACCTATAACTGCTAGTATAACAGAGTATATACCTACCTATAACCGCTAGTATAACATAGTCTATACCTACCTACTACTGCTAGTATAACATAGTCTATACCTACCTATAACTGCTAGTATAACATAGTCTATACCTACCTATAACAGCTAGTATAACAGAGTATATACCTACCTATAACAGCTAGTATGACAGAGTATATACCTACTTATAACTGCTAGCATAAAATACTCTATACCTACCTATAACTGCTATTATAACAGAGTATATACCTACCTATAACTGCTAGCATAACAGAGTATATACCTACCTATTACTGCTAGTATAACATAGTATATACCTACCTATAACCGCTATTATAACATATTCTATACCTACCTATAACCTCTATTATTACATAGGCAATACCTACCTATAACTGCTAGTATAACAGAGTATATACCTACCTATATCTGCTAGGATAACATAGTTTATACCAATCAATATATGCTAGTATAACATAGTATATAGCTACCTATAACTGCTAGTATAACAGAGTATATATCTACTTATTACTGCTAGTATAACATAATCTATACCTACCTATAACTGCTAGTATAACAGAGTATATACCTGGCTATAACTGCTAGCATAGCAGAGTATATACCTACCTATAACTGCTAGTATAACATTGTCTATATCTACCCATAACTGCTAGTGTAACAGAGTATAAAGTTACCTTAAACCTATATCATAACATAGTCTATACCTACCTATAACTGCTAGTATAACATAGTATATACCTATATATAACTGCTAGTATAACAGAGTATATACCTACCTATATATGCTAGTATGACAGAGTCTATACCTACCTATAACTGCTAGTATAACATAGTCTATACATATTTATAACTGCTAGTATAACGGAGTATATAGCTATCTATATCTGCTAGTATAACGGAGTCAGTACCTACCTATAACCGCTAGTATAACATAGTATATAGCTACCTATAACTGCTAGTATAACAAAGTCTATACCTACCTATAACTGCTAGAATAACAGAGTCTATACGTAACTATAACTGCTAGTATAACGTAGTCTATAAATATCTATAACTGCTAGTATAACAGAGTATATAGCTACCTATTTCTGCTAGTATAACGGAGTCAGTACCTACATATAACCACTAGTATAACAGAGTATATAACTACCTATAACTGCTAGTATAACATAGTATATATCTACCTATAACTGCTAGTATAACATAGTATATACCTACCTATAACTGCTAATACAACATAGTATATACATACATCTAACCGCTAGTATAACATAATATATAACTACCTATGACTGCTAGTGTAACATAGTCTATACCTACCTATAACTGCTAGTATAACAGAGTATATACCTACCTATAACTGCTATTATAACAGAGTATATACCTACCTATAACTGCTAGCATAACAGAGTATATACCTACCTATTACTGCTAGTATAACATAGTATATACCTACATATAACCTCTATTATTACATAGGCAATACCGACCTATAACTGCTAGTATAACATAGTCTATACATAACTATAACTGCTAGTATAACAGAGTATATACCTACCTATATCTGTTAGGATAACATAGTTTATACCAATCAATATATGCTAGTATAACATAGTATATAACTACCTATAACTGCTAATATAACAGAGTATATACCTACTTATTATTGCTAGTATAACAGAATATATACCTACCTATAACTGCTAGTATAACAGAGTATATACCTACCTATAACTGCTAGCATAGCAGAGTATATACCTACCTATAACTGCTAGTATAACATTGTCTATATCTACCTATAACTGCTAGTATAACATAGTATATACCTATATATAACTGCTAGTATAACAGAGTATATACCTACCTATATCTGCTAGTATGACAGAGTCTATACCTACCTATAACTGCTAGTATAACATAGTCTATACATATCTATAACTGCTAGTATAACAGAATATATAGCTACCTATATCTGCTAGTATAACGGAGTCAGTACCTACCTATAACCGCTAGTATAACAGAGTATATAACTACCTAGAACTGATAGTATAACATAGTCTATACCTACCTAAACTGCTATTATAACATAGTCTGTACCTACCTCTAACTGCTAGCTTAACATAGTCTATACCTACCTATATCTGCTAGTATAACAGAGTCTATACCTACCTATAACTGCTAGTATAACATAGTCTATACATATCTATAACTGCTAGTATAACAGAGTATTTAGCTACCTATATCTGCTAGTATAACGGAGTCAGTACCTACCTATAACCGCTAGTATAACAGATTATATACATATATCTAACCGCTAGTATAACATAATATATAACTACCTATGACTGCTAGTGTAACAGAGTCTATACCTACCTATAACTGCTAGTAAAACAGAGTATATACCTACCTATAACAGCTAGTATAACAGAGTATATACCTACCTATAACAGCTAGTATAATATAGTATATACCTACCTATAACTGCTAGCATAACATTGTATATACCTATATATAACTGCTGGTATAACAGAGTATATACCTACCTATAACTGCTAGTACAACAGAGTATATACATACATCTAACCGCTAGTATAACATAATATATAACTACCTATGACTGCTAGTGTAACAGAGTCTATACCTACCTATAACTGCTAGTAAAACATGAGTATATACCTACCTATAACAGCTAGTATAACAGAGTATATACCTACCTATAACAGCTAGTATGACAGAGTATATACCTACTTATAACTGCTAGCATAAAATACTCTATACCTACCTATAACTGCTAGTATAACAAAGTACATACCTACCTATAACTGGTAGTATAACAAAGTATATACCTACCTATAACCGCTAGTATAACATAGTCTATACCTACCTACTACTGCTAGTATAACATAGTCTATACCTACCTATAACTGCTAGTATAACATAGTCTATACCTACCTATAACAGCTAGTATAACAGAGTATATACCTACCTATAACTGCTAGTATAACAGAGTATATATCTACCTATAACCGCTAGTATAACATAGTCTATACAAATCTATAACTGCTAGTAATACAGAGTATATACATACCTATAACTGCAAGGATAACATAGTCTATACCTATCAATAACTGCTAGTATAACAGAGTATATACCTACTTATTACTGCTAGTATAACATAATCTATACATACCTATAACTGCTAGTATAACAGAGTATATACCTACCTATAACTGCTAGTATAACATGGTATATACCTATATATAACTGCTGGTATAACAGAGTATATACCTACCTATAACTGCTAGTACAACAGAGTATATACATACATCTAACCGCTAGTATAACATAATATATAAATACATATGACTGCTAGTGTAACAGAGTCTATACCTACCTATAACTGCCAGTATAACAGAGTATATACCTACCTATAACAGCTAGTATAACAGAGTATATACCTACCTATAACAGCTAGTATGACAGCGTATATACCTACTTATAACTGCTAGCATAAAATACTCTATACCTACCTATAACTGCTATTATAACAGAGTATATACCTACCTATTGCTGCTAGTATAACATAGTATATACCTACCTATAACCGCTATTATAACATAGTCTATACCTACCTATAACCTCTATTATTACATAGGCAATACCTACATATAACTGCTAGTATAACAGAGTATATACCTACCTATATCTGCTAGGAAAACATAGTTTATACAAATCAATATATGCTAGTATAACGTAGTATATAGCTACCTATAACTGCTAGTATAATAGAGTATATACCTACTTATTACTGCTAGTATAACATAATCTATACTTACCTATAACTGCTAGTATAACAGAGTATATACCTGCCTATAACTGCTAGCATAGCAGAGTATATACCTACCTATAACTGCTAGTATAACATAGACTATATCTACCCATAACTGCTAGTATAACAGAGTATAAAGTTACCATAAACCTATATTATAACATAGTCTATACCTACCTATAACTGCTAGTATAACATAGTATATACCTATATATAACTGCTAGTATAACAGAGTATATACCTACCTATAACTGCTAGTATAACATAGTCTATATCTACCCATAACTGCTAGTATAACATAGTATAAAGTTACCTTAAACCTATATCATAACATAGTCTATACCTACATATAACTGCTAGTATAACATAGTATATACCTATATATAACTGCTGGTATAACAGAATATATACCTACCTATAACTGCTAGTATGACAGAGTCTATACCTACCTATTACTGCTAGTATAACATAGTCTATACATATATATAACTGCTAGTATATCATAGTTAATGCCTACCTATAACTGCTAGTATAGCAGAGTATATACCTACCTATAACTGCTAGTATAACAGAGTATATACCTACCTATACCCGCTAGTATAACATAGTCCATACCTACCTATAATCGCTAGTATAACATAGACTATACCTACCTATAACCGATATTATAACCTAGTCTGTACCTACCTCTAACTGCTAGCTTAACATAGTCTATACATACCTATAACTGCTAGTATAACAGAGTATATACATACCTATAACTGCTAGTATAACATAGTCTATACATATCTATAACTGCTAGTATAACAGCGTATATAGCTACCTATATCTGCTAGTATAACGGAGTCAGTACCTACCTATAACCGCTAGTATAACAGAGTATATAACTACCTATAACTGCTAGTATAACATAGTATAGACCTACCTATAACTGCTAGTATAACATAGTATATATCTACCTATAACTGCTAGTATAACAGAGTATATACATACATCTAACCGCTAGTATAACATAATATATAACTACATATGACTGCTAGTGTAACAGAGTCTATACCTACCTATAACTGCTAGTATAACAGAGTATATACCTACCTATAAACGCTAGTATAACAGAGTATATACCTACCTATAACTTCTAGTAAAACAGTGTATATACCTACCTATAACTGCTTTCATAGCAGAGTATATACCTACCTATAACTGCTAGTATAACAGAGTATATACCTACCTATAACCGCTAGTATAACATAGTCTATACCAACCTATAACTGCTAGCATAACATAGTATATACCTACCTATAACAGCTAGGATAACATAGTATATACCTACCTATTACTGCTAGTATAACAGAGTACATATCTACCTATAACCGCTAGTATAACATAGTCCATACCTACCTATAACCGCTAGTATAACATAGACTATACCTACCTATAACCGATATTATAACCTAGTCTATATCTACCTATAACTGCTAGTATAACATAGTATATACCTACCTAAAACTGCTAGTATGACTTAGTATATACATATATATAACTGCTAGTATAACAGAGTATATACCTACATATAACTGCTTTCATAGCAGAGTATATACCTACCTATAACTGCTAGTAAAACATAGTACATACCTACCTATAACCTCTATTATTTCATAGGCAATACCTACATATAACTGCTAGTATAACATAGTCTATATCTATCTATAACTGCTAGTATAACAGAGTATATACCTACCTATATCTGCTAGTATAACATAGTCTATACCTACCTATAACTGCTAGTAAAACATAGTATATACCTACCTATAAATGCTAGTATAACAGAGTATATATATACCTATAACCGCTAGTATAACATAGTCTATACCTACCCATAACTGCTAGTATGACATAGTATATAGTTACCTTAAACCTCTATTATAACATAGTCTATACCTACCTATAACTGCTAGTATAACAAAGTCTATACCTATATGTAACTGCTAGTATAACAGAGTATATACTTACCTATATCTGCTAGTATAACAAAGTCAATACCTACCTATATCTGCTAGTATAACAGAATATATACCTACCTATAACTGCTAGTATATCATAGAATATGCCTACCTATAACTGCTAGTATAACAGAGTATATACCTACCTATACTCGCTAGTATAACATAGTCCATACCTACCTATAACCGCTAGTATAACCTAGTCTATATCTACCTATAACTGCTAGTATAACATAGTATATACCTACCTATAACTGCTAGTAAAACAGAGTATATACCTACCTATAACTGCTAGTATGACATAGTATATACCTATGTATAACTGCTAGTATAACAGAGTATATACCTACCTATAACTGCTAGTATAACAGAGTATATACCTACCTATAACCGCTAGTATAACATAGTCCATACCTACCTATAACCGATATTATAACCTAGTCTATACCTACCTATAACTTCTAGTATAACAGAGTATATACCTACCGATAACTGCTTTCATAGCAGAGTATATACCTACCTATAACTGCTAGTATAACATAGTACATACCTACCTATAACTGCTAGTATAACAGAGTATATACCTACCAATAACCGCTAGTATAACATAGTCCATACCTACCTATAACTGCTAGTATAACATAGACTATACCTACCTATAACCGATATTATAACATAGTATATACCTACCTATAACTGCTCGTATAACATAGTCTATACCTACCTATAACTGCTAGAAAAACAGACTCTATACCTACCTATAACTTCTAGTATAACAGAGTATATACCTACCTATAACTGCTTACATAGCAGAGTATATATCTTCCTATAACTGCTAGTATAACATAGTACATACCTACCTATAACTGCTAGTATAACCGAGTATATACCTACCTATAACCGCTAGTATAACATAGTCCATACCTACCTATAGCTGCTAGTATAACATAGACTATACCTACCTATAACCGCTATTATAACATAGTATATACCTACCTATAACTGCTAGTAAAACAGAGTATATACCTACCTATAACTGCTAGCATAGCAGAGTATATACCTACCCATAACTGCTAGTATAACATAGTATATACCTACCTATAACTGCTAGTATATCAAAGTATATACCTACCTATAACCGCTACTATAACATAGTCCATACCTACCTATAACTGCTAGTATAACATAGTATATACCTACATATAACTGCTAGTATAACATAGTCTATGCCTACCCATAACCGCTAGTATTACAAAATATATACTTACCTATAACTGCTAGTATACTAGAGTATATACATATCTATAACTGCTAGTATAACATAGTATATACCTACCTATAACTGCTAGTATAACAGAGTATATACCTACCTATAACTGCTAGTATAGCAGCGTATATACCTACCTATAACTGCTAGTATAACATAGTCTATGCCTACCCATAACCGCTAGTATTACAAAATATATACTTACCTATAACTGCTAGTATACTAGAGTATATACATATCTATAACTGCTAGTATAACATAGTATATACCTACCTATAACTGCTAGTATAACAGAGTATATACCTACCTATAACTGCTAGTATAGCAGCGTATATACCTACATATAACTGCTAGTATAACAGAGTATATACCTACCTATAACCGCTAGT
Organism: Archivesica marissinica; assembly: GCA_014843695.1. Taxonomy (NCBI): domain Eukaryota; kingdom Metazoa; phylum Mollusca; class Bivalvia; order Venerida; family Vesicomyidae; genus Archivesica; species Archivesica marissinica. The sequence goes on along the minus strand of CM026388.1, from coordinate 1,899,032 downwards.
ATAACATAGTCCATACCTACCTATTACTGCTAGTATAACATAATCAATACCTACCTATAACCGCTATTATGACATAGTCTATACCTACCTATAACCGCTAGTATAACATAGTCCATACCTACCTATAACTGCTATTATAACATAGTCAATACCTACCTATAACCGCTATTATAACATAGTCTATGCATACCTATAAATGCTAGTAAAACAGAGTATATACCTACCTATAACTGCTAGAATAATAGAGTATATACCTACCTATAACTGCTAGTATAACATAGTCTATATATACCTATATCTACTAGTATAACATAGTCTATACCTACCTATAACTGTTAGCATAACATAGTCTATACCTACCTATAACTGCTAGCATAACCGAATCGATACCTACCTATAATTGCTAGTATGACATACTCTATACCTACCTATAACTGCTAGTATAACAGAGTATATACATATCTATAACTGCTAGTATATACCTACCTATACTTGCTAGTGTCACGGCCTGCTCAGTCGGTGAACGATTGTTCTGGCCACAGCCAGATGCACGTGGCAAACTATTTGTTTTGGTTGTGGACGTGGGTCCTTTCGGATCAGCAGGGCACTGAAAACAGTACAATATCAAAGATATATATATTTATTCGTGGTTGCACCTAACTACACAAAATATGCAACCTGTAACCATATCATGGTGATGGCGAATGCCACGACTTAATGAAAACAATAACAATGCATATGATGGTGAAACAATGTACACAGTCAAGTATATTCCTTTAAAATACAAACAAACTCTCAACTCGTTCAAATACGTCATTAGGGTGTAATAAATTACAAAAATACTAATATAACTAACCTGAAAACAGAACAATATCAAAGATATATATATGTATTCGTGGTTGCACCTAACTACACAAAATATGCAACCTGTAACCATATCATGGTGATGGCGAATGCAACGAAGCATTGCATTAGTCTATAACATTTTGTGTAGTAGAATACGGATCACGGGTTAGTAAGAGATTAATATAATGTATAACGGGACATGGGCAGAGTATAGGTCAGGTGGATAATTATGTATATATGTGTTTGGTGTAACTGGACATTACTTTCGAAGTTTCTAGATTATTTCCCTTGACTATCAATACTTGCATTAATGGATGATTAAGTAAATGAAAAAACAACACGCCTGATAACTTTATTTTATTTATTATATACTAAAGTCTTGTACTCGTTTATTGTCAAATAAACACATATAATCAACCCTACGACACAAGTATAGCATAGTATATACCTACCTATAACTGCTAGTATAACATAGTCTATACCTACATATTACTGCTAGTATAAAAGACTCTATACCTACCTATAACTGCTAGTATAACAGAGTATAAACCTACCTATAACTGCTAGTATAACATAGTCTATACCTACATATTACTGCTAGTATAAAAGACTCTATACCTACCTATAACTGCTAGTATAACAGAGTATATACCTACCTATAACTGCTAGTATAGCAGAGTATATACCTACCTATAACTGCTAGTATAACATAGTATATACCTACCTATAACGGCTAGTATAACATAGTCCATACCTGCCTATAACTGCTAGTATAACATAGTCAATACCTACCAATAACCGCTATTATAACATAGTCTATACCTACCTATAACTGCTAGTATAACAGAGTATATACATACATATAACTGCAAGTATAACAGAGTATATACCTACCTGTAACTGCTAGTATAACATAATCTATACCTACCAATAACTGCTAGCATAACAGAGTATATACCTACCAATAACTGCTAGTATAGCAGAGTATATACCTACCAATTACTGCTAGTATAGCATACTATATACCTACCTATAACTGATAGTATAGCAGAGTATATACCTACCTATAACGGCTAGTATAACATAGTCCATACCTGCCTATAACTGCTAGTATAACATAGTCAATAACTACCAATAACTGCTATTATAACATAGTCTATACCTACCTATAACTGCTAGTATAACAGAGTATATACATACATATAACTGCAAGTATAACAGAGTATATACCTACCTGTAACGGCTAGTATAACATAGTCTATACCTACCAATAACTGCTAGCATAACAGAGTATATACCTTCCAATAACTGCTAGTATAGCAGAGTATATACCTACCTATTACTGCTAGTATAGCATACTATATACCTACCTATAACTGCTAGTATAGCAGAGTATATACCTACCTATAACTTCTAGTATAACAGAGTCTATACCTACCTATAACTGCTAGTATAACAGAGTCTATATCTACCTATAACTACTAGTATAACATACTCTCTACCTACCAATAGCTGCTAGCATAACATAGTTTATACCTACCTATGACCTCTATTATAAACATATTATATACCTACCTATAACTGCTAGTATAACATAGTCTATGCCTATATATAACTGCTAGTATAACATAGTATATACCTACTTATATCTGCTAGTGTAACAGAGTATATACCTAACTATAACTGCTAGTATAACATAGTCTATATCTACCTATAACTACTAGTATAACATAGTCTATAACTACCTATATCTACTATTATAACATAATCTATACCTACCTATAACTGCTAGTATAACATTGTCTATACCTACCTATAACTGCTAGTATATCAGACTCTATACCTACCTATAACTGCTAGTATAATCAAATCTATACGTACCTATAACTGCTAGTATAACATAGTATATACCTACCTATAACTGCTAGTATAACCGAATATATACCTACCTATAACTGCTAGTTTAACAGAGTCTATATCTACCTATAACTACTAGTATAACATAGTATATACCTACCTATAACTGCTCGTATAACATAGTATATACCTACCTATAACTGCTAGTATAACATAGTCTATACCTATATATAACTGCTAGTATAACATAGTATATACCTACTTATATCTGCTAGTGTAACAGAGTATATACCTACCTATAACTGCTAGTATAACATAGTCTATATCTACCTATAACTACTAGCATAACATAGACTATACCTACCTATAACTGCTAGTATAACATTATATTCCTACCTATATCTGCTAGTATGACAGAGTATATACCTACTTATAAGTGCTAGTATAACATACTCTATACCTACATATAACTGCTAGTATAACAGAGTATATACCTACCTATAACTGCTAGTACAACATAGTATATACATACATCTAACCGCTGGTATAACAAAGTCTATACATATCTATAACTGCTAGTGTAACAGAGTATATAGCTACCTATATCTGCTAGTATAACAGAGTCAATACCTACCTATAGCTTCTAGTATAACAGAGTATATAGCTACCTATATCTGCTAGTATAACAGACTCAATACCTACCTATAACCGCTATTATAACAGAGTATATACCTACATATAACAGCTAGTATAACATAGTCTATACCTACATATAAATGCTAGTATAACAGAGTATATAGCTACCTATATATGCTAGTATAACATACTCAATACCTACCTATGACCGCTATTATAACAGAGTATATACCTACCTATAACTTCTAGTATAACAGAGTCTATACCTACCTATATCTGCTAGTATAACAGAGTCTATATCTACCTATAACTACTAGTATAACATACTCTCTACCTACCAATAGCTGCTAGCATAACATAGTTTATACCTACCTATGACCTCTATTATAAACATATTATATACCTACCTATAACTGCTAGTATAACATAGTCTATGCCTATATATAACTGCTAGTATAACATAGTATATACCTACTTATATCTGCTAGTGTAACAGAGTATATACCTAACTATAACTGCTAGTATAACATAGTCTATATCTACCTATAACTACTAGTATAACATAGTCTATAACTACCTATATCTACTATAATAACATAATCTATACCTACCTATAACTACTAGTATAACATTGTCTATACCTACCTATAACTGCTAGTATATCAGACTCTATACCTACCTATAACTGCTAGTATAACAAAATATATACCTACCTATAACTGCTAGTATAACATAGTATATACCTACCTAGCTAGCATAGCAGAGTATATACCTACCTATAACTGCTAGTATAACCGAATATATACCTACCTATAACTGCTAGTTTAACAGAGTCTATATCTACCTATAACTGCTAGTATAACATAGTATATACCTACCTATAACTGCTAGTATAACATAGTCTATACCTATATATAACTGCTAGTATAACATAGTATATACCTACTTATATCTGCTAGTGTAACAGAGTATATACCTACCTATAACTGCTAGTATAACATAGTCTATATCTACCTATAACTACTAGCATAACATAGACTATACCTACCTATAACTGCTAGTATAACATTATATTCCTACCTATATCTGCTAGTATGACAGAGTATATACCTACTTATAAGTGCTAGTATAACATACTCTATACCTACATATAACTGCTAGTATAACAGAGTATATACCTACCTATAACTGCTAGTACAACATAGTATATACATACATCTAACCGCTGGTATAACAAAGTCTATACATATCTATAACTGCTAGTGTAACAGAGTATATAGCTACCTATATCTGCTAGTATAACAGAGTCAATACCTACCTATAGCTTCTAGTATAACAGAGTATATAGCTACCTATATCTGCTAGTATAACAGACTCAATACCTACCTATAACCGCTATTATAACAGAGTATATACCTACATATAACAGCTAGTATAACATAGTCTATACCTACATATAAATGCTAGTATAACAGAGTATATAGCTACCTATATCTGCTAGTATAACAGACTCAATACCTACCTATAACCGCTATTATAACAGAGTATATAACTACCTATAACAGCTAGTATAACAGAGTATATACCTACCTATAACTGCTAGTATATTGTAGTCTATATCTACATATAACTACTAGTATAACATAGTCTATACCTACCAATAACTGCTAGTTTAACATCATATATAACTACCTATAACTAGTAGTATTGCAGAGTATATACCTACCTATTACTGCTAGTATAACAGAGTCTATACCTACCTATAACTGCTAGTATAACATAGTCTATATCTACCTATAACTACTAGTATAACATACTCTCTACCTACCAATAGCTGCTAGCATAACATAGTTTATACCTACCTATGACCTCTATTATAAACATAATATATACCTACCTATAACTGCTAGTATAACATAGTCTATGCCTATATATAACTGCTAGTATAACATAGTATATACCTACTTATATCTGCTAGTGTAACAGAGTATATACCTACCTATAACTGCTAGTATAACATAGTCTATATCTACCTATAACTACTAGTATAACATAGTCTATAACTACCTATATCTACTATTATAACATAATCTATACCTACCTATAACTGCTAGTATAACATTGTCTATACCTACCTATAACTGCTAGTATATCAGACTCTATACCTACCTATAACTACTAGTATAACATAGTCTATACCTACCAATAACTGCTAGTTTAACATCATATATAACTACCTATAACTAGTAGTATAGTAGAGTATATACCTACCAATAACAAATAGTATAACAGAGTCTATACCTACCTATAACTGCTAGTATAACATAGTCTATATCTACCTATAACTGCTAGTATAACATACTCTATACCTACCTATAACTGCTAGTATAACAGAGTATATACCTACCTATAACTGCTAGTATAGCAGAGTATATACCTACATATAACTGCTGGTATAACATAGTCTATACCTACATATATCTGCTAGTATAACATAGTCAATACCTACCTATAACTGCTAGTATAAAAGACTATATGCCTACCTATAACTGCTATATAACTGCTAGTATAGCAGAGTATATAACTATCTATAAATGCTAGTATAACAGAGTCTATACCTACCTATAACTGCTAGTATAATATAGTCTATATCTACATATAACTACTAGTATAACATAGTCTATACCTACCTACAACTGCTAGTATAACATACTCTATACCTATCTATAACTGATAGTATAACAGAGTATATACCTACCTATAACTACTAGCACAACAGAGTATATACATACATCTAACCGCTAGTATAACATAGTCTATACCTACCTATAACTGCTAGTGTAACAGAGTATATAGCTACCTATAACTGCTAGTACACCATAGTATATACATACATCTAACCGCTGGTATAACAAAGTCTATACATATCTATAACTGCTAGTGTAACAGAGTATATAGCTACCTATATCTGCTAGTATAACAGATTCAATACCTACCTATAACCGCTATTATAACAGAGTATATACCTACATATAACTGCTAGTATAACAGAGTATATAGCTACCTACCTATATCTGCTAGTAAAACATACTCAATACCTACCTATAACCGCTATTATAACAGAGTATATACCTACCTATAACTGCTAGTATGACAGAGTATATAACTACTTATAACTGCTAGTATAACATACTCCATACCTACCTATAACTGCTAGTATAACAGAGTATATACCTATCTATAACTGCTAGTATGACAGCGTATATACCTACTTATAACTGCTAGTATAACATACTCTATAGCTACCTATAACTGCTAGTATAACATAGTCTATATCTACCTATAACTACTAGTATAACATAGTCTATACCTACCTATAACTGCAAGTATAACATAATCTATACCTACCTATTACTGCTAGTATAACAGACTCTGTACCTACCTATAACCGCTAGTATAACATAGTCTATAACTACCTATAACAGCTAGTATAACAGAGTATATACCTACCTATAACTGCTAGTATATTGTAGTCTATATCTACATATAACTACTAGTATAACATAGTCTATACCTACATACAACTGCTAGTTTAACATCATATATAACTACCTATAACTAGTAGTATAGCAGAGTATATACCTACCAATAACAAAGAGTATAACAGAGTCTATACCTACCTATAACTGTTAGTATAATATAGTCTATATCTACATATAACTACTAGTATAACATAGTCTATACCTACCTATAACTGCTAGTATAACATACTCTATATCTACCTATAACAGCTAGTACAACAGAGTATATACCTACCTATAACCGCTAGTATAAAATAGTCTATATCTACCTATAACTGCTAGTGTAACAGAGTATATAGCTACCTATATCTGCTAGTATAACATAGTATATACTTACCTCTAACCGCTAGTATAACATAGTCTATACCTACCTATTACTGCTAGTATGACAGAGTATATAGCTACCTATATCTGCTAGTATAACGGAGTCAATACCTACCTATAATCGCTAGTATAACAGAGTCTATTACTTCCTATTACTGCTAGTACAACAGAGTCTATACCTACCAATAACATCTAGTATGTATAACAGAGTATATACCTACCTATAACTGCTAGTATGACAGAGTATATACCTACTTATAACTGCTAGCATAACATAGTCTATACCTACCTATAACTGCTAGTGTAACAGAGTATATAGCTACCTATATCTGCTAGTATAACAGAGTCAATACATACCTATAACAGCTAGTATAACATAGTCTATACTTACATATAACTTCTAGTATAACAGAGTATATATATACCTATAACTGCTAGTGTAACAGAGTCTATACCTACCTATAACTGCTAGTATAACAGAGTATACTCCTACCTATAACTGCTAGTATGACAGAGTATATACCTACCCATAACTGCTAGTATAGCAGAGTATATACCTACCCATAACTGCTAGTATAACAGAGTATTACCTACCTATATCTGCTAGTATAACATACTCTATACCTACCTATAACTGCTAGTATAACAGAATATATACCTACCTATAACTGCTAGTACAACAGAGTATATTGCTACCTATAACCGCTATTATAACAGAGTCTATACCTACCTATTACTGCTAGTATAATATACTCTATACGTACCTATAACAGCTTGTATAACAGAGTATATACCTACCTATAACTGCTAGTATGACAGAGTATATACCTACTTATAACTGCTAGTATAACATACTATATACCTACCTATAACTGCTAGTATAACATAGTATATACCTACCTATAACTGCTAGTATAGCAGAGTATATAACTATATATAATTGCCAGTATAACAGAGTCTATACCTACCTATAACTGCTAGTATAATATAGTCTATATCTACATATAACTACTAGTATAACATAGTCTATACCTACCTAAAACTGCTAGTATAACATAGAATATACCTACCTATAACCGCTATTATAACATAGTCTATACCTACCTATAACTGCTAGTATAACATAGTCTATATCTACCTATAACTGCTAGCATAACATTATATTCCTACCTATATCTGCTAGTATGACAGAGTATATACCTACTTATAACTGCTAGTATAACATACTCTATACCTACATATAACTGCTAGTATAACAGTGTACATACCTACCTATAACTGCTAGTACAACATAGTATATATATACATCTAACCACTGGTATAACATAGTCTATACATACCTATAACTGCTAGTGTAACAGAGTATATAGCTACCTATATCTGCTAGTATAACAGAGTCAATACCTACCAATAGCCGCTAGTATAACATAGTATATAGCTACCTATATCTGCTAGTATAACATACTCAATACCTACCTATAAGCGCTATTATAACAGAATATATACCTACCTATAACAGCTTGTATAACATAGTCTATATCTACATATAACTGCTAGTATAACAAAGTATATAGCTACCTATATCTGCTAGTATAACAGACTCAATACCTACCTATAACCCCTATTATAACAGAGTCTATACCTACCTATTACTGCTAGTATAACATACTATATACCTACCTATAACAGCTTGTATAACAGAGTATATATCTACCTATAACTGTTAGTATGACAGAGTATATAACTACTTATAACTGCTAGTATAACATACTCTATACCTACCTATAACTGCTAGTATAACAGAGTATATACCTACATATAACTGCTAGAATAACATAGTAAATATCTACCTATTAGTGCTAGTATAACATAGTCTATACCTACCTATAACCGCTATTATAACATAGCCTATACCTACCTATAACTGCTAGTATAACAGAGTTTATACCTACCTATAAGTGTTAGTATGACAAAATCTATACCAACCTATTACTGCTAGTATAACATATTCTATACCTACCTATAGCTGCTAGTATAACATAATATATACCTACCTATAACTACTAGTATAGCAGAGTCTATACCTACCTATAACCGCTATTATAACATAGTCTATACCGACCTATAACTGCTAGTATAACAGAGTTTATACCTACCTATAACTGATAGTATGACAGAATCTATACCAACCTGTTACTGCTAGTATAACATATTATATACCTACCTATAGCTGCTAGTATAACATAGTATATACCTACCTATAACTGCTAGCATAACATAATATATACCTACCTATAACTACTAGTATAGCAGAGTATATACCTACCTATAACTACTAGTATAACATAATCTATACATACATATTACTGCTAGTATAACATAATCTATATCTACCTATAACTACTAGTATAACATAGTCTATACCTACCTATAACTTCTAGTATAACATACTCTATACCTACCTATTACCGCTAGTATAACAGACTATGTACCTACCTATAACCGCTAGTATAACATAGTCTATACCTACCTATAACTGCTAGTATTACATAGTCTATACCTATCTATATTTGCTAGTATAACATAGTATACACCTACCTATATCTGCCGGTATAACAAAGTCTATACCTACCTATAACTGCTAGTATAACATACTCTATACCTACCTATAACTGCTAGTATAACAGAGTATATACCTACCTATAACTGCTAGTATAGCAGAGTATATACCTACCTATAATTGCTAGTATAACAAATTCTATATCTACCTATAACTGCTAGTATAATATAGTCTATATCTACAAATAACTACTAGTATAACATAGTATATACCTACCTATAACTGCTGGTATAACATAATATATACCTACCTATAACTACTAGTATAGCAGAGTATATACCTACCTATAATTGCTAGTTTAACATAGTCAATATATACCTATTACTGCTAGTATAACATAGTCTATATCTACCTATAACTACTAGTATAACATAGTCTATGCCTATCTATAACTTCTAGTATAACATAATATATACCTACCTATTACTGCTAGTATAACAGACTCTATACCTACCTATAACCGCTAGTATAACAAAGTCTATACCTACCTATAACCTCTATTCTAACATAGTATATACCTACCTATATTTGCTAGTATAACAGAGCCTATATATACCTATAACTGCTAGTATAACATACTCTATACCTACCTATAACTTCTAGTATAGCAGAGTATATAACTACCTATAACAGCTAGTATAACAGAGTCTATACATACCTATAACTGCTAGTATAATGTAGTATATATCTACATATAACTACTAGTATAACATAGTCTATGCCTACCTATAACTGCTAGTTTAACATAATATATAACTACATATAACTAGTAGCATAGCAGAGTATATAACTACCAATAACTGATAGTATAACAGAGTATATACCTACCTATAAGTGCTAGTATAGCAGAGTATATAACTATCTATAATTGCTAGTATAACAGAGTTTATACCTAGCTATAACTGCTAGTATAATATAGTCTATATCTACATATAACTACTAGTATAACATAGTCTATACCTACCTATAACTGCTAGTATAACATACTCTATACCTACCAATAACTGATAGTATAACAGAGTATATACCTACCTATAAGTGCTAGTATAGCAGAGTATATAACTATCTATAATTGCTAGTATAACAGAGTTTATACCTAGCTATAACTGCTAGTATAATATAGTCTATATCTACATATAACTACTAGTATAACATAGTCTATACCTACCTATAACTGCTAGTATAACATACTCTATACCTACCTATAACTGCTAGTATAACAGAGTATATACCTACCTATAACTGCTCGTACAACAGAGTATATACATACATCGAACCGCTGGTATAACATAGTCTATACCTACCAATAACTGCTAGTGTAACAGAGTATATAGCTACCTATATCTGCTAGTATAACAGAGTCTATACCTACCTATAACAGCTAGTATAACATAGTCTATACCTACCTATAACTACTAGTATAGCAGAGTATATTCCTACCTATAACTGCTAGTATAACATAATCTATACATACCTATTACTGCTAGTATAACATATTCTATATCTACCTATAACTACTAGTATAACATAGTATATACCTACCTATAACTGCTAGTATAACATACTCTATACCTACCTATTACCGCTAGTATAACAGACTATGTACCTACCTATAACCGCTAGTATAACATAGTCTATACCTACCTATAACTGCTAGTATAACATAGTCTATACCTATCTATATTTGCTAGTATAACATAGTATATACCTACCTATATCTGCTGGTATAACAAAGTCTATACCTACCTATAACTGCTAGTATAACATACTCTATACCTACCTATAACTGCTAGTATAACAGAGTATATACCTACCTATAACTGCTAGTATAGCAGAGTATATAACTACCTATAACTGCTAGTATAACAAATTCTATATCTACCTATAACTGCTAGTATAATATAGTCTATATCTACAAATAACTACTAGTATAACATAGTCTATACCTACCTATAACTGCTAGTATAACATAATATATACCTACCTATAACTACTAGTATAGCAGAGTATATACCTACCTATAATTGCTAGTATAACATAGTCAATATCTACCTATTACTGCTAGTATAACATAGTCTATATCTACCAATAACTACTAGTATAACATAGTCTATGCCTACCTATAACTGCTAGTATAACATAATATATACCTACCTATTACTGCTAGTATAACAGACTCTATACCTACCTATAACCACTAGTATAACAAAGTATATACCTACCTATAACCTCTATTCTAACATAGTATATACCTACCTATATTTGCTAGTATAACAGATCCTATATCTACCTATAACTGCTAGTATAATAAAGTCTATATCTACATATAACTACTAGTATAACATAGTCTATACCTACCTATATCTGCTAGTATAACATACCCTATACCTACTTATAACTGCTAGTATAACAGAGTATATACCTACCTATAACTGCTAGTACAACACAGTATATACATACATCTAACCGCTGGTATAACATAGTCTATACCTACCTATAACTTCTAGTGTAACAGAGTATATAGCTACCTATATCTGCTAGTATAACAGAGTCTATACCTACCTATAACAGCTAGTATAACATAGTCTATACCTACATATAACTGCTAGTATAACAGTGTATATACCTACCTATAACTGCTAGTATAACAGAGTCTATACCTACATATATCTGCTAGTATAACATAGTCAATACCTACCTATAACTGCTAGTATAGAAGACTATATGCCTACCTATAACTGCTATATAACTGCTAGTATAGCTGAGTATATAACTACCTATAACTGCTGGTATAATATAGTCTATACCTACCTATAACTGCTAGTGTAACAGAGTAAATAGCTACCTATATCTGCTAGTATAACAGAGTCTATACCTACCTATAACAGCTAGTATAACATTGTCTATACCTACATATAACTGCTAGTATAACAGAGTATATATCTACCTATAACTGCTAGTGTAACATAGTCTATACCTACCTATAACTGCTAGTATAACATAGTCTATACCTACCAATAACAGCTTGTATAACAGAGTATATACCTACCTATAACTGCTAGTATAACATAGTCTATGCCTACCTATAACTGCTAGTATAACATAGTATATACCTACCTATATTTGCTAGTATAACAGAGCCTATATCTACCTATAACTGCTAGTATAACATACTCTATACCTACCTATAACTTCTAGTATAGCAGAGTATATAACTACCTATAACTGCTAATATAATGTAGTATATATCTACATATAACTACTAGTATAACATAGTCTATACCTACCTATAACTGCTAGTTTAACATAATATATAACTACCTATAACTAGTAGCATAGCAGAGTATATACCTACCAATAACTGATAGTATAACAGAGTATATACCTACCTATAACTGCTAGTATAGCAGAGTATATAACTATCTATAATTGCTTGTATAACAGATTCTATACCTACCTATAACTGCTAGTATAATATAGTCTATATCTACATATAACTGCTAGTATAACATACTCTATACCTTCCTATAACTGCTTGTGTAACAGAGTATATAGATACCTATATCTGATAGTATAACATAGTCTATACCTACCTATAACAGCTAGTATAACATAGTCTATACCTACCTATAACTGCTAGTATAACAGAGTATATACCTACCTATAACTGCTAGTATAACAGAGTCTATACCTACATATATCTGCTAGTATAACATAGTCAATACCTACCTATAACTGCTAGTATAGAAGACTATATGCCTACCTATAACTGCTATATAACTGCTAGTATAGTTGAGTATATACCTACCTATAACTGCTGGTATAATACAGTCTATACCTACCTATAACTGCTAGTATAACATAGTATATACCTACCTATAACTGCTAGTATAACATAGTATATACCTACATATAACGGCTAGTATAACATAGTCTATACCTACATATAACTGCTAGTATAACAGAGTATATAGCTACCTATAACTGCTAGTGTAACATAGTCTATACCTACCTATAACTGCTAGTATAACATAGTCTATACCTACCAATAACAGCTTATATAACGGAGTTTATACCTACCTATAACTGCTAGTATAACATACTCTATACCTACCTATAACTGCTAGTATACAGAGTATATACCTACCTATAACTGCTAGTATAGCAGAGTATATAACTACCTATAACTGCTAGTATAACAAATTCTATACCTACCTATAACTGCTAGTATAATATAGTCTATATCTACACATAACTACTAGTATAACATAGTCTGTACCTACCTATAACTGCTAGTATAACATAATATATACCTACCTATAACTACTAGTATAGCAGATTATATACCTACCTATAACTGCTAGTTTAACATAGTCAATACCTATCTATTACTGCTAGTATAACATAGTCAATACCTACATATAACCGCTAGTATAACAGAGTCTATAACTTCCTATTACTGCTAGTACAACAGAGTCTATACCTACCAATAACAGCTAGTATAACAGAGTATATACCTACCTATAACTACTAGTATGACAGAGTATATACCTACTTATAACTGCTAGCATAACATATTCTATACCTACCTATAACTGCTAGTATAACAGAGTATATACCTACCTATAACTGCTAGTACAACAGAGTATATACATACATCTAACCGCTGGTATAATATAGTCTATACCTACCTATAACTGCTAGTGTAACAGAGTAAATAGCTACCTATATCTGCTAGTATAACAGAGTCTATAACTACCTATAACTGCTAGTATAACAGAGTATATAGCTACCTATATCTGCTAGTTAAACAGAGTCTATACCTACCTATAACTGCTAGTATAACATAGTCTATACCTACCTATAACAGCATGTATAACAGAGTATACACCTACCTATAACTGCTAGTATGACAGAGTATATAACTACTTATAACTGCTAGTATAACATACTCTATACCTACATATAACCGCTAGTATAACAGAGTCTATAACTTCCTATTACTGCTAGTACAACAGAGTCTATACCTACCAATAACAGCTAGTATAACAGAGTATATACCTACCTATAACTACTAGTATGAAATAGTATATACCTACTTATAACTGCTAGCATAACATACTCTATACCTACCTATAACTGCTAGTATAACAGAGTATATACCTACCTATAACTGCTAGTACAACAGAGTATATACATACATCTAACCACTGGTAAAATATAGTCTATACCTACCTATAACTGCTAGTGTAACAGAGTAAATAGCTACCTATATCTGCTAGTTTAACAGAGTCTATACCTACCTATAACAGCTAGTATAACATAGTCTATACCTACATATAACTGCTAGTATAACAGCGTATATAGCTACCTATAACTGCTAGTTTAACAAAGTCTATACCTACCTATAACTGCTAGTATAACATAGTCTATACCTACCAATAATAGCTTGTATAACAGAGTCTATACCTACCTATAACTGCTAGTATAACATACTCTATACCTACCTATAACTGCTAGTATACAGAGTATATACCTACCTATAACTGCTAGTATAGCAGAGTATATAACTACCTATAACTGCTAGTATAACAAATTCTATACCTACCTATAACTGCTAGTATAATATAGTCTATATCTACACATAACTACTAGTATAACATAGTCTGTACCTACCTATAACTGCTAGTATAACATAATATATACCTACCTATTACTGCTAGTAT
The DNA here is from genome assembly GCA_014843695.1 of Archivesica marissinica. Classification (NCBI taxonomy): domain Eukaryota; kingdom Metazoa; phylum Mollusca; class Bivalvia; order Venerida; family Vesicomyidae; genus Archivesica; species Archivesica marissinica. The sequence continues at coordinate 1,883,442 of CM026388.1, read as the reverse complement.
AAGATAGTCTATATCTACCTATAACTACTAGTATAACATAGTCTATGCCTACCTATAACTGCTAGTATAACATAATATATACCTACCTATTACTGCTAGTGTAACATACTCTATACCTACCTATAACCGCTAGTATAACATAGTCTATACCTACCTATAACCTCTATTCTAACATATTATATACCTACATATATTTTCTATTATAACAGAGCCTATATCTACCTATAACTGCTAGCATAACATACTCTATACCTACCTATAACTGCTAGTATAACAGAGTATATACCTACCTATAACTGCTAGTATAGCAGAGTATATAACTACCTATAACAGCTAGTATTACAGAGTCTATACCTACCTATAACTGCTAGTATAATGTAGTCTATATCTACATATAACTACTAGTATAACATAGTCTATACCTACCTATAACTGCTAGTTTAACATAATATATAACTACCTATAACTAGTGGTATAGCAGAGTATATACCTACCAATAACTGATAGTATAACTAGAGTATATACCTACCTATAACTGCTAGTATAGCAGAGTATATAACTATCTATAACTGCTAGTATAACAGAGTATATACCTACCTATAACTGCTAGTATAATATAGTCTATATCTACATATAACTACTAGTATAACATAGTCTATACCTACCTATAACTGCTAGTATAACATACTCTATACCTAACTATAACTGCTAGTATAACAGAGTATATACCTACCCATAACTGCTAGTACAACATAGTATATACATACATCTAACCGCTGGTATAACATAGTCTATACCTACCTATAACTGCTAGTGTAACAGAGTATATAGCTACCTATATCTGCTAGTATAACAGAGTCTATACCTACCTATAACAGCTAGTATAACATAGTCTATACCTACATATAACTGCTAGTATAACAGCGTATATAGCTACCTATAACTGCTAGTTTAACAAAGTCTATACCTACCTATAACGCTAGTATAACATAGTCTATACCTACAATAATGTTGTATAAACAAGTCTATACCTACCTATAACTGCTAGTATAACTTCTATACCTACCTATAACTGCTAGTATACAGAGTATATACCTACCTATAACTGCTAGTATAGCAGAGTATATAACTACCTATAACTGCTAGTATAACAAATTCTATACCTACCTATAACTGCTAGTATAATATAGTCTATATCTACACATAACTACTAGTATAACATAGTCTGTACCTACCTATAACTGCTAGTATAACATAATATATACCTACCTATTACTGCTAGTATAAGATAGTCTATATCTACCTATAACTACTAGTATAACATAGTCTATGCCTACCTATAACTGCTAGTATAACATAATATATACCTACCTATTACTGCTAGTGTAACAGAGTCTATACCTACCTATAACCGCTAGTATAACATAGTCTATACCTACCTATAACCTCTATTCTAACATATTATATACCTACATATATTTTCTATTATAACAGAGCCTATATCTACCTATAACTGCTAGCATAACATACTCTATACCTACCTATAACTGCTAGTATAACAGAGTATATACCTACCTATAACTGCTAGTATAGCAGAGTATATAACTACCTATAACAGCTAGTATTACAGAGTCTATACCTACCTATAACTGCTAGTATAATGTAGTCTATATCTACATATAACTACTAGTATAACATAGTCTATACCTACCTATAACTGCTAGTTTAACATAATATATAACTACCTATAACTAGTAGTATAGCAGAGTATATACCTACCAATAACTGATAGTATAACTAGAGTATATACCTACCTATAACTGCTAGTATAGCAGAGTATATAACTACCTATAACTGCTAGTATAACAAAGTCTATACCTACCTATAACTGCTAGTATAATATAGTCTATATCTACACATAACTACTAGTATAACATAGTCTATACCTACCTATAACTGCTAGTATAACATACTATATACCTACCTATAACTGCTAGTATAGCAGAGTATATACCTACCTATAACTGCTAGTTTAACATAGTCAATACCTATCTATTACTGCTAGTATAACATAGTCAATACCTACATATAACCGCTAGTATAACAGAGTCTATAACTTCCTATAACTGCTAGTATAACATAGTCTATACCTACCTATAACAGCTAGTATAACAGAGTATATACCTACCTATAACTACTAGTATGACAGAGTATATACCTACTTATAACTGCTAGCATAACATATTCTATACCTACCTATAACTGCTAGTATAACAGAGTATATACCTACCTATAACTACTAGTACAACAGAGTATATACATACATCTAACCGCTGGTATAATATAGTCTATACCTACCTATAACTGCTAGTGTAACAGAGTAAATAGCTACCTATATCTGCTAGTATAACAGAGTCTATAACTACCTATAACTGCTAGTATAACAGAGTATATAGCTACCTATATCTGCTAGTTAAACAGAGTCTATACCTACCTATAACTGCTAGTATAACATAGTCTATACCTACCTATAACAGCATGTATAACAGAGTATACACCTACCTATAACTGCTAGTATGACAGAGTATATAACTACTTATAACTGCTAGTATAACATACTCTATACCTACATATAACCGCTAGTATAACAGAGTCTATAACTTCCTATTACTGCTAGTACAACAGAGTCTATACCTACCAATAACAGCTAGTATAACAGAGTATATACCTACCTATAACTGCTAGTATAATATAGTCTATACCTACCTATAACTGCTAGTATAACATAGTATATACCTACCTATAACTGCTAGTACAACAGAGTATATACATATATCTAACCGCTGGTAAAATATAGTCTATACCTACCTATAACTGCTAGTATAACAGAGTATATATCTACCTATAACTGCTAGTGTAACATAGTCTATACCTACCTATAACTGCTAGTATAACATAGTCTATACCTACCAATAACAGCTTGTATAACAGAGTCTATACCTACCTATAACTGCTAGTATAACATAGTATATACCTACCTATAACTGCTAGTATAACAGAGTATATACTATTAACGCTGTATAAATAGTCTATACCTACCTATAACTGCTAGTATAACAGAGTATATACTACCTATAACTGCTAGTATAACATAGTCTATACCTACCTATAACTGCTAGTATAACATAGTCTATACCTACCTATAACTGCTAGTATAACAGAGTCTATACCTACCTATAACTGCTAGTATAACATACTCTATACCTACCTATAACTGCTAGTATAACATAGTCTATGCCTACCTATAACTGCTAGTATAACATAGTATATACCTACCTATATTTGCTAGTATAACAGAGCCTATATCTACCTATAACTGCTAGTATAACATACTCTATACCTACCTATAACTTCTAGTATAGCAGAGTATATAACTACCTATAACTGCTAATATAATGTAGTATATATCTACATATAACTACTAGTATAACATAGTCTATACCTACCTATAACTGCTAGTTTAACATAATATATAACTACCTATAACTAGTAGCATAGCAGAGTATATACCTACCAATAACTGATAGTATAACAGAGTATATACCTACCTATAACTGCTAGTATAGCAGAGTATATAACTATCTATAATTGCTTGTATAACAGAGTCTATACCTACCTATAACTGCTAGTATAATATAGTCTATATCTACATATAAGTACTAGTATAACATAGTCTATACTTACCTATAACTGCTAGTATAACATACTCTATACCTACCTATAACTGCTAGTATAACAGAGTATATACCTACCTATAACTGCTAGTATAACATATTCTATACCTACCTATAACTGCTAGTGTAACATAGTATATAGATACCTATATCTGATAGTATAACATAGTCTATACCTACATATAACTGCTAGTATAACAGAGTATATACCTACCTATAACTGCTAGTATAACAGAGTCTATACCTACATATATCTGCTAGTATAACATAGTCAATACCTACCTATAACTGCTAGTATAGAAGATTATATGCCTACCTATAACTGCTATATAACTGCTAGTATAGTTGAGTATATACCTACCTATAACTGCTGGTATCATACAGTCTATACCTACCTATAACTGCTAGTATAACATAGTATATACCTACCTATAACTGCTAGTACAACAGAGTATATACATACATCTAACCGCTGGTAAAATATAGTCTATACCTACATATAACTGCTAGTGTAACAGAGTCTATACCTACCTATAACAGCTAGTATAACATAGTATATACCTACATATAACTGCTAGTATAACAGAGTATATAGCTACCTATAACTGCTAGTGTAACAGAGTCTATACCTACCTATAACTGCTAGTATAACATAGTCTATACCTACCAATAACAGCTTATTTAACGGAGTTTATACCTACCTATAACTGCTAGTATAACATACTCTATACCTACCTATAACTGCTAGTATACAGAGTATATACCTACCTATAACTGCTAGTATAGCAGAGTATATAACTACCTATAACTGCTAGTATAACAAATTCTATACCTACCTATAACTGCTAGTATAACATAGTCTATATCTACACATAACTACTAGTATAACATAGTCTGTACCTACCTATAACTGCTAGTATAACATAATATATACCTACCTATAACTACTAGTATAGCAGATTATATACCTACCTATAACTGCTAGTTTAACATAGTCAATACCTATCTATTACTGCTAGTATAAAATAGTCAATACCTACATATAACCGCTAGTATAACAGAGTCTATAACTTCCTATTACTGCTAGTACAACAGAGTCTATACCTACCAATAACAGCTAGTATAACAGAGTATATACCTACCTATAACTACTAGTATGACAGAGTATATACCTACTTATAACTGCTAGCATAACATATTCTATACCTACCTATAACTGCTAGTATAACAGAGTATATACCTACCTATAACTGCTAGTACAACAGAGTATATACATACATCTAACCGCTGGTATAATATAGTCTATACCTACCTATAACTGCTAGTGTAACAGAGTAAATAGCTACCTATATCTGCTAGTATAACATAGTCTATAACTACCTATAACTGCTAGTATAACATAGTCTATACCTATCTATAACAGCATGTATAACAGAGTATACACCTACCTATAACTGCTAGTATGACAGAGTATATAACTACTTATAACTGCTAGTATAACATACTCTATACCTACATATAACCGCTAGTATAACAGAGTCTATAACTTCCTATTACTGCTAGTACAACAGAGTCTATACCTACCAATAACAGCTAGTATAACAGAGTATATACCTACCTATAACTACTAGTATGAAATAGTATATACCTACTTATAACTGCTAGCATAACATACTCTATACCTACCTATAACTGCTAGTATAACAGAGTATATACCTACCTATAACTGCTAGTACAACAGAGTATATACATACATCTAACCGCTGGTAAAATATAGTCTATACCTACCTATAACTGCTAGTGTAACAGAGTAAATAGCTACCTATATCTGCTAGTTTAACAGAGTCTATACCTACCTATAACAGCTAGTATAACATAGTCTATACCTACATATAACTGCTAGTATAACAGCGTGTATAGCTATCTAAAAATGCTAGTTTAACAAAGTCTATACCTACCTATAACTGCTAGTATAACATAGTCTATACATACATCTAACCGCTGGTAAAATATAGTCTATACCTACCTCTAACTGCTAGTGTAACAGAGTAAATAGCTACCTATATATGCTAGTATAACAGAGTCTATACCTACCTATAACAGCTAGTTTAACATAGTCTATACCTACCTATAACTGCTAGTATAACATAGTATATACCTACCTATAACTGCTAGTATACAGAGTATATACCTACCTATAACTGCTAGTATAGCAGAGTATATAACTACCTATAACTGCTAGTATAACAAATTCTATACCTACCTATAACTGCTAGTATAATATAGTCTATATCTACACATAACTACTAGTATAACATAGTCTGTACCTACCTATAACTGCTAGTATAACATAATATATACCTACCTATTACTGCTAGTATAACAGATTCTATACCTACCTATAACTACTAGTATAGCAGAGTATATACCTACCTATAACTGCTAGTTTAACATAGTCAATACCTATCTATTACTGCTAGTATAAGATAGTCTATATCTACCTATAACTACTAGTATAACATAGTCTATGCCTACCTATAACTGCTAGTATAACATAATATATACCTACCTATTACTGCTAGTATAACAGACTCTAAACCTACCTATAACCGCTAGTATAACATAGTCTATACCTACCTATAACCTCTATTCTAACATATTATATACCTACCTATATTTGCTATTATAACAGAGCCTATATCTACCTATAACTGCTAGTATAACATACTCTATACCTACCTATAACTGCTAGTATAACAGAGTATATACCTACCTATAACTGCTAGTATAGCAGAGTATATAACTACCTATAACAGCTAGTATTACAGAGTCTATACCTACCTATAACTGCTAGTATAATGTAGTCTATATCTACATATAACTACTAGTATAACATAGTCTATACCTACCTATAACTGCTAGTTTAACATAATATATAACTACCTATAACTAGTAGTATAGCAGAGTATATACCTACCAATAACTGATAGTATAACTAGAGTATATACCTACCTATAACTGCTAGTATAGCAGAGTATATAACTATCTATAACTGCTAGTATAACAGAGTATATACCTACCATTAACTGCTAGTATAATATAGTCTATATCTACATATAACTACTAGTATAACATAGTATATACTTACCTCTAACCGCTAGTAGAACATAGACTATACCTACATATAACTGCTAGTATAACCTAGTCTATACCTACCTATAACTGCTAGTATGACATAGTCTATACATATCTATAACTGCTAGTATAACAGAGTATATAGCTACCTATATCTGCTAGTATAACGGAGTCAATACCTACATATAACCGCTAGTATAACAGAGTCTATAACTTCCTATTATTGCTAGTACAACAGAGTCTATACCTACCAATATCAGCTAGTATAACAGAGTATATACCTACCTATAACTGCTAGTATGACAGAGTATATACCTACTTATAACTGCTAGCATAACATATTATATACCTACCTATAACTGCTAGTATAACAGTGTATATACCTACCTATAACTGCTAGTACAACAGAGTATACACATACATCTAACCGCTGGTATAACATAGTCTATACCTACCTATAACTGCTAGTGTAACAGAGTAAATAGCTACCTATATCTACTAGTATAACAGAGTCTATACCTACCTAAAACAGCTAGTATAACATATTCTATACCAACATATAACTGCTAGTATAACATAGTATATAGCTACCTATAACTGCTAGTATGACAGAGTATATAACTACTTATAACTGCTGGCATAACATACTCTATACCTACATATAACTGTTAGAATAACAGAGTATATACCTATCTATAACTGCTATTATGACAGCGTATATATCTACTTATAACTGCTAGTATAACATACTCTATACCTACCTATAACTGCTAATATAACAGAGTATATAGCTACCTATAACTGCTAGTATGACATAGTATATAACTACTTATAACTGCTGGCATAACATACTCTATACCTACCTATAACTGCTAGTATAACAGAGTATATACCTACCTATAACTGCTAGTACAACATAGTATATACCTACCTATAACTCCTAGTATAACACAATATATACCTACCAATTACTGTTAGTGTAACAGAGTATATACCTACCTATAACTGCTAGTATAACATAATATATACCTACCTATAACTTCTAGTATAATATAGTATATACCTAGCTATAACTGCTAGTATAACATAATCTATACCTACCTATAACTGCTAGTAAAACAGAGTATATACCTACCTATTACTGCTAGCATAACAGAGTATATACCTACCTATAACCGCTAGTATAACATAGTTTATATCTACCTATAACTGCTTGTATAACATAGAATATACCTACCTATAACCGCTAATATAATATAGTCTATACCTACCTATAACTGCTAGAATAACATAGTCTATACCTACCTATAACTGCTAGTATAACATTATATTCCTACTTATATCTGCTAGTATGACAGAGTATATACCTACCTATAACTGCTAGTACAACATAGTATATACATACATCTAACCGCTGGTATAACATAGTATATACCTACCTATAACTGCTAGTATAACATAATATATACCTACCTATAACTTCTAGTATAACATAGTATATACCTAGCTATAACTGCTAGTATAACATAATATATACCTACCTATTACTGCGAGTATAACAGACTCTAAACCTACCTATAACCGCTAGTATAACATAGTCTATACCTACCTATAACCTCTATTCTAACATATTATATACCTACCTATATTTGCTATTATAACAGAGCCTATATCTACCTATAACTGCTAGTATAACATACTCTATACCTACCTATAACTGCTAGTTTAACAGAGTATATACCTACCTATAACTGCTAGTATAGCAGAGTATATAACTACCTATAACAGCTAGTATTACAGAGTCTATACCTACCTATAACTGCTAGTATAATGTAGTCTATATCTACATATAACTACTAGTATAACATAGTCTATACCTACCTATAACTGCTAGTTTAACATAATATATAACTACCTATAACTAGTAGTATAGCAGAGTATATACCTACCAATAACTGATAGTATAACAGAGTATATACCTACCTATAACTGCTAGTATAGCAGAGTATATAACTATCTATAACTGCTAGTATAACAGAGTATATACCTACCTTTAACTGCTAGTATAATATAGTCTATATCTACATATAACTACTAGTATAACATAGTATATACTTACCTCTAACCGCTAGTAGAACATAGACTATACCTACATATAACTGCTAGTATAACCTAGTCTATACCTACCTATAACTGCTAGTATGACATAGTCTATACATATCTATAACTGCTAGTATAACAGAGTATATAGCTACCTATATCTGCTAGTATAACGGAGTCAATACCTACATATAACCGCTAGTATAACAGAGTCTATAACTTCCTATTATTGCTAGTACAACAGAGTCTATACCTACCAATACCAGCTAGCATAACAGAGTATATACCTACCTATAACTGCTAGTATGACAGAGTATATACCTACTTATAACTGCTAGCATAACATATTATATACCTACCTATAACTGCTAGTATAACAGTGTATATACCTACCTATAACTGCTAGTACAACAGAGTATACACATACATCTAACCGCTGGTATAACATAGTCTATACCTACCTATAACTGCTAGTGTAACAGAGTAAATAGCTACCTATATCTACTAGTATAACAGAGTCTATACCTACCTAAAACAGCTAGTATAACATACTCTATACCTACATATAACTGTTAGAATAACAGAGTATATACCTACCTATAACTGCTAGTATGACAGCGTATACATCTACTTATAACTGCTAGTATAACATACTCTATACCTACCTATAACTGCTAGCATAACAGAGTATATAGCTACCTATAACTGCTAGTATGACATAGTATATAACTACTTATAACTGCTGGCATAACATACTCTATACCTACCTATAACTGCTAGTATAACAGAGTATATACCTACCTATAACTGCTAGTACAACATAGTATATACCTACCTATAACTCCTAGTATAACACAATATATACCTACCTATTACTGTTAGTGTAACAGAGTATATACCTACCTATAACTGCTAGTATAACATAATATATACCTACCTATAACTTCTAGTATAACATAGTATATACCTAGCTATAACTGCTAGTATAACATAATCTATACCTACCTATAACTGCTAGTAAAACAGAGTATATACCTACCTATTACTGCTAGTATAACAGAGTATATACCTACCTATAACCGCTAGTATAACATAGTTTATATCTACCTATAACTGCTTGTATAACATAGAATATACCTACCTATAACCGCTAATATAATATAGTCTATACCTACCTATAACTGCTAGTATAACATAGTCTATACCTACCTATAACTGCTAGTATAACATTATATTCCTACTTATATCTGCTAGTATGACAGAGTATATACCTAATTATAACTGCTAGTATAACATACTCTATACCTACATATAACTGCTAGTATAACAGAGTATATACCTACCTATATCTGCTAGTACAACATAGTATATACATACATCTAACCGCTGGTATAACATAGTATATACATACCTATAACTGCTAGTGTAACAGAGTATATATCTACCTATATCTGCTAGTATAACAGAGTCAATACCTAACTATAGCCGCTAGTATAACAGAGTATATAGCTACCTATATCTGTTAGTATAACAGACTCAATACCTACCTATAACCGCTATTATAAAAGAGTCTATACCTAAATATAACAGCTGGTATAACATAGTCTATACCTACATATAACTGCTAGTATAACAGAGTCTATACCTACCTATTACTGCTAGTATAACATAATCTATACCTACCTATAACAGCTTGTATAACAGAGTATATACCTACCTATAACCGCTAGTATGACAGAGTATATAACTACTTATAACTGCTAGTATAACATACTCTATACCTACCGATAACTGCAAGTATAACAGAGTATATAGCTACCTATAACTGCTAGTATAACGTAGTATATACCTACCTATAACTGCTAGTATAACAGAGTATATACCTACCTATAACTGTTAGTATGACAGAATATATACCAACCTTTTACTGCTAGTATAACATATTCTATACCTACCTATATCTGCTAGTATAACAGAGTATATACCTACCTATAACTGCTAGTATAACATAATATATACCTACCTTTAACTACTAGTATAAGAGAGTATATACCTACCTATAACTGCTAGTATAACATAGTGTATACCTACCTATTACTGCTAGTATAACATAGTCTATATCTATCTATAACTACTATTATAACATAGTATATACCTACCTATAACTGCTAGTATAACAAATATATACCGACCTATTACTGCTAGTATAACATACTCTGTATCTACCTATAACCGCTAGTATAACATAGTATATACCTACCTATAACTGATAGTATAACATAGTCTATACCTATCTATAACTGCTAGTATAACATAGTATATACCTACCTATAACTGCTAGTATAACATACACTATACCTACCTATAGCTGCTAGTATAACATAATATATACCTACCTATAACTACTAGTATAGCAGAGTATATACCTACCTATAACCGCTAGTTTAACATAGTCAATACCTACCTATTACTGCCAGTATAACATAGTATATATCTACCTATAACTACTAGCATAACATAGTCTATGCCTACCTATAACTGCTAGTATAACATAATATATACCTACCTGTTACTGCTAGTATAACAGACTCTATACCTACCTATAACTGCTAGTATAACATAGTCTATACCTACCTACAACCTCTATTCTAACATAGTATATACCTATCTATCTTTGCTAGTATAACAGAGCCTATATCTACCTATAACTGCTAGTAGAACATACTCTATACCTACCTATAACTGCTAGTATAACAGAGTATATAACTACCTATAACAGCTAGTATAACAGAGTCTATACCTATCTATAACTGCTAGTATAATGTAGTCTATATCTACATATAAGTACTAGTATAACATAGTCTATACCTACCTATAACTGCTAGTTTAACATAATATATAACTACATATAACTGGTAGTATAGCAGAGTATATACCTACCAATAACTGATAGTATAACAGAGTATATACCTACCTATAACTGCTAGTATAGCAGAGTATATAACTATCTATAACTGCTAGTATAACAGAGTCTATACCTACCTATAACTGCTAGTATAATATAGTCTATATTTAAATATAACTACTAGTATAACATAGTCTATACCTACCTATAACTGCTAGTATAACATACTCTATACCTACCTATAACTGCTAGTATAACATAGTCTATACCTACCTATAACTGCTAGTATAACAGAGTATATAGCTTCCTATATCTGCTAGTATAACAGAGTCTATACCTACCTATAACAGCTAGTATAACATAGTCTATACCTACCTATAACTGCTAGTATAACATAGTATATAGCTACCTATAACTGCTAGTATAACAGAGTCTATACCTACATATATCTGCTAGTATAACATAGTCAATACCTACCTATAACTGCTAGTATAGCATAGTATATACCTACCTATAACTGCTAGTATAACAGAGTATATACCTACCTATAACTGCTAGTATAACATAGTATATACCTACCTATTACTGTTAGTGTAACAGAGTATATGCCTACCTATAACTGCTAGTATAACAGAGTATATACATACATCTAACTGCTGGTATAACATAGTCTATACCTACCTATAACTGCTAGTATAACATAGTATATACCTACCTATATCTGCTAGTATAACAGAGTCTATACCTACCTATAGCCGCTAGTATAACAGAGTATATAGCTTCCTATAACTGCTAGTATAACAGACTCTATACCTACCTATAACAGCTAGTATAACATAGTCTATACCTACATATAACTGCTAGTATAACAGAGTATATAGCTACCTATATCTGCTAGTATAACAGAGTCAATACCTACCTATAACCCCTATTATAACAGAGTCTATACATACCTATTACTGCTAGTATAACATACTCTATACCTACCTATAACAGCTTGTATAACAGAGTATATACCTACCTATAACTGCTAGTATGACAGAGTATATTACTACTTATAACTGCTAGTATAACATACTCTATACCTACCTATAACTGCTAGTATAATAGAGTATATACCTACCTATAACTGCTACAATAACATAGTTTATATCTACCTATAACTGCTAGTATAACATAGTCTATACCTACCTATAACCGCTAGTATAACATAGTCTATACCTACCTATAACTGCTAGTATAACAGAGTTTATACCTACCTATAACTGCTAGTATAACAGAGTATATACCTACCTATAACTGCTAGTATAACAGAGTCTATACCTACCTATAACTGCTAGTATAACATAGTCTATACCTACCTATAACTGCTAGTATAACATAGTCTATATCTACCTATAACTACTAGTATAACATAGTATATACCTACCTATAACTGCTAGTATAACATAATCTATACCTACCTATTACTGCTAGTATAACAGACTCTGTAACTACCAATAACCGCTAGTATAACATAGTCTATACCTACCTATAAGTGCTAGTATAACATAGTCTATACCTATCTATAACTGCTAGTATAACATAGTATATACCTACCTATATCTGCTGGTATAACAAAGTCTATACCTACCTATAACTGCTAGTATAACATACTCTATACCTACCTATAACTGCTAGTATAACAGAGTATATACCTACCTATAACTGCTAGTATAACAGAGTATATAACTACCTATAACTGCTAGTATAACAAATTCTATACCTACCTATAACTGCTAGTATAATATAGTCTATATCTACACATAACTACTAGTATAACATAGTATATACCTACCTATAACTGCTAGTATAACATAATATATACCTACCTATAACTACTAGTATAGCAGAGTATATTCCTACCTATAACTGCTAGTTTAACATAGTCAATAGCTACCTATTACTGCTAGTATAACATAGTCTATATCTACCTATAATTACTAGTATAACATAGTCTATGCCTACCTATAACTGCTAGTATAACGTAATATATACCTACCTATTACTGCTAGTATAACATACTCTATACCTACCTATAACCGCTAGTATAACATAGTCTATACCTACCTATAACCTCTATTCTAACATAGTATATACCTACTTATATTTGCTAGTATAACAGAGCCTATATCTACATATAACTGCTAGTATAACATACTCTATACCTACCTATAACTGCTAGTATAACAGAGTATATACCTACCTATAACTGCTAGTATAGCAGAGTATATAACTACTATACACTAGTATACAGAGTCTATACCTACCTATAACTGCTAGTATAATGTAGTCTATGTCTACCTTAACTACTAGTATAACATAGTCTATACCTACCTATAACTGCTAGTTAACATAATATATACCTACCTATAACTACTAGTATAGCAGAGTATATACCTACCTATAACTGCTATATAACAGAGTATATACCTACCTATAACTGCTAGTATAACAGAGTATATAACTATCTATAACCGCTAGTATAACAGAGTCTATACCTACCTATAACTGCTAGTGTAACATAGTATATAGCTACCTATATCTGCTAGTATAACAGAGTCTATACCTACCTATAACCGCTAGTATAACAGAGTCTATAGCTACCTATAACTGCTAGTATAACAGAGTCTATACCTACCTATAACTGCTAGTATAACATAGTCTATACCTACCAATAACAGCTTGTATAACAGAGTATATACCTACCTATAACTGCTACTACAACAGAGTATATACCTAACTATAACTCCTAGTATAACATAGTATATACCTACCTATTACTGTTAGTATAACAGAGTATATAACTACCTATAACTGCTAGTATAACATAATCTATACCTACCTATAACTTCTAGTATGACATAGTATATACCTAGCTATAACTGCTAGTATAACATAATCTGTACCTACATATAACTGCTAGTATAACATAGTATATACCTACCTATAACTGTTAGTATAACAGAGTATATACCTACCTATAACCACTAGTATAACATAGTCTATATCTACCTATAACTGCTAGTATAACATAGAATATACCTACCTATAACGCTATTATAACATAGTCTATACCTACATATAACTGCTAGTATAACAGAGTATATACCCACCTATAACTGCTAGTACAACTTAGTATATACATACATCTAACCGCTGGTATAACATAGTCTATACATACCTATAACTGCTAGTGTAACAGAGTATATAGCTACCAATATCTGCTAGTATAACAGAGTCAATACCTACCAATAGCCGCTAGTATAACAGTGTATATAGCTACTTATATCTGCTAGTATAACAGACTCAATACCTACCTAAAACCGCTATTATAACAGAGTCTATTCCTACCTATAACAAC
Organism: Archivesica marissinica; assembly: GCA_014843695.1. Lineage (NCBI taxonomy): Eukaryota > Metazoa > Mollusca > Bivalvia > Venerida > Vesicomyidae > Archivesica > Archivesica marissinica. The sequence goes on along the minus strand of CM026388.1, from coordinate 1,868,165 downwards.
TAGTATAACATAGTCTTAACCTACATATAACTGCTAGTATAACAGAGTCTATACCTACCTATAACTGCTAGTATGACAGAGTATATAACTAACTATAACAGCTAGTATTACAGAGTCTATACCTACCTATAACTGCTAGTATAATGTAGTCTATATCTACATATAACTACTAGTATAACATTGTCTATACCTACCTATAACTGCTAGTTTAACATAATATATAACTACCTATAACTGGTAGTATAGCAGATTATATAACTACCTATAACTGCTAGTATAGCAGAGTATATAACTATCTATAACTGCTAGTATAACTGAGTCTATACCTACCTATAACTGCTAGTATAATATAGTCTATATCTATATATAACTACTAGTATAACATAGTCTATACCTACCGATATCTGCTAGTATAACATACTCTATACCTATCTATAACTGCTAGTATAACATAGTATATACCTACTTATAACTGCTAGTACAACAGCGTATATACATACATCTAACCGCTGGTATAACATAGTCTATACCTACCTATAACTGCTAGTGTAACAGAGTATATAGCTACCTATATCTGCTAGTATAACAAAGTCTATCCCTAACTATAACAGCTAGTATAACATAGTCTATACCTACATATAACTGATAGTATAACAGAGTATATACCTACCTATAACTGCTAGTATAACAGAGTCAATATCTACCTATAACTGCTAGTTTAACATAGTATATACTTACCTCTAAACGCTAGTATAACATAGAATATACCTACCTATAACTGCTAGTATAACATAGTCTATACCTACCTATAACTGCTAGTATGACAGAGTATATGCCTACATATAACTGCTAGCATAACATACTCTAAACCTACCTATAACTGCTAGTATAACAGAGTATATACCTACCTATAACTGCTAGTACAACAGAGTATATACATACATCTAACCGCTGGTAAAACATAGTCTATACCTACCTTTAACTGCTAGTGTAACAGAGTAAATAGCTACCTATATCTGCTAGCAAAACAGTCTATACATACATATAACTGCTAGTATAACATAGTATATAGCTACTTATAACTGCTAGTGTAACAGAGTCTATACCTACCTATAACTGCTAGTATAACCTAGTCTATACCTACCAATAACAGCTTGTATAACAGATTCTATACCTACATATAACTGCTAGTATAAAATACTCTATACCTACCTATAGCTGCTAGTATACAGAGTATATACCTACCTATAACTGCTAGTATAATATAGTCTATATCTACACATAACTACTAGTATAACATAGTCTATACCTACCTATAACTGCTAGTAAAACATAATATATACCTACCTATAACTACTAGTATAGCAGAGTATATACCTACCTATAACTGCTAGTTTAACAAAGTAAATACCTACCTATTACTGCTAGTATAACATAATATATACCTACCTATTACTGATAGTATAACAAACACTATAACTACCTATAACCGCTAGTATAACATAGTCTATACCTACATATAACCTCTATTCTAACATAGTATATACCTACCTATATTTGCTAGTATAACAGAGCCTATATCTACCTATAACTGCTAGTATAACATACCCTATACCTACCTATAACTGCTAGTGTAACAGAGTCTATACCTACCTATAACTGCTAGTATAACATAGTATATACCTACCAATAACAGCTTGTATAACAGAGTATATACCTACCTATAACTGCTACTACAACAGAGTATATACCTACCTATAACTGCTAGTACAACAGCGTATATACATACATCTAACCGCTGGTATAACATAGTCTATACCTACCTATAAATGCTAGTGTAACAGAGTATATAGCTACCTATATCTGCTAGTATAACAGAGTATATACCTACCTATAACAGCTAGTATAACATAGTCTAAACCTATATATAACTGCTAGTATAACACAGTATATACCTACCTATAACTGCTAGTATAACTGAGTCTAAACCTACATATATCTGCTGGTATAACATAGTCAATACCTAACTATAACTGCTATATAACTGCTAATATAGCTGAGTATATACCTACCTATAACTGCTGGTATAACATAGTCTATACCTACCTATAACTGCTAGTATAACATAGTATATACTTACCTCTAACCGCTAGTATAACATAGACTATACCTACCTATAACTGCTAGTATATCATAGTATATACCTACCTATAACTGCTAGTATGACATAGTCTATACATATCTATAACTGCTAGTATAACAGAGTATATAGCTACCTATATCTGCTAGTATAACGGAGTCAATACCTACCTATAACCGCTAGTATAACATAGTCTATAACTTCCTATTACTGCTAGTACAACATAGTCTATACCTACCTATAACTGCTAGTATAGCATAGTAAATACCTACCTATAACTGCTAGTACAACAGAGTATATACCTACATATAGCTCCTAGTATAACATAGTATATACCTAGCTATAACTGCTAGTATGACATAATCTGTACATACCAATAACAGCTTGTATAACAGAGTATATACCTACCTATAAGTGCTAGTATAACATAGAATATACCTACCTATAACCGCTAGTATAACATAGTCTATATCAACCTATATCTGCTAGTATAACATATAATATACCTACCTATAACCGCTATTATAAAATAGTCTATACCTACCTATAACATCTAGTATAACATCGTCTATACCTACATATAACTGCTAGTATAACAGAGTATATACCTACCTATAACTGCTAGTATAACTGAGTATATACCTACCTATAACTCCTAGTATAACATAGTATATACCTACCTATTACTGTTAGTATAACAGAGTATATACCTACCTATAACCGCTAGTATAACATAATCTATATCTACCTATAACTGCTAGTATAACATAGAATATACCTACCTATAACCGCTATTATAACATAGTCTATACCTACCTATTACTGCTAGTATAACATAGTCTATACCTACCTATAACAGCTTGTATAACAGAGTATATACATACCTATAACTGCTAGTATGACAGAGTATATAACTACTTATAACTGCTAGTATAACGTACTCTATACCTACCTATAACTGCTAGTATAACAGTGTATATACCTACCTATAACTGCTACTATGACAGCGTATATACCTACTTATAACTGCTAGTATAACATACTATATACCTACCTATAACTGCTAGTATATCATAGTATATACCTACGTATAACTGCTAGTATAACATAGTTCATATCTACCTATTATTGATAGTATAACATAGTCTATACCTACATATAACTGCTAATATGACAGAGTATATACCTACTTATAACTGCTAGCATAACATACTCTATACATACCTATAACTGCTAGTATAACAGAGTATATACCTAAATATAACTGCTAGTATAGCATAGTATATACCTACCTATAACTGCTAGTACAACAGAGTATATACCTACATATAGCTCCTAATAAAACATAGTATAAAACTACCAATAACTGCTACTATAACATAATCTATACCTACCTATAACTTCTAGTATAACATAGTCTATTCCTACCTATAACAGCTAGTATAACATAGTCTATACCTACATATAACTGCTAGTATAACAGAGTATATAGCTACCTATAACAGCTAGTATAACATAGTCTAAACCTATATATAACTGCTAGTATAACACAGCATATACCTACCTATAACTGCTAGTATAACTGAATCTAAACCTACATATATCTGCTAGTATAACATAGTCAATACCTAACTATAACTGCTATATAACTGCTAATATAGCTGAGTATATACCTACCTATAACTGCTGGTATAACATAGTCTATACCTACCTATAACTGCTAGTATAACATAGTATATACTTACCTCTAACCGCTAGTATAACATAGACTATACCTACCTATAACTGCTAGTATATCATAGTATATACCTACCTATAACTGCTAGTATGTCATAGTCTATACATATCTATAACTGCTAGTATAACAGAGTATATAGCTACCTATATCTGCTAGTATAACGGAGTCAATACCTACCTATAACCGCTAGTATAACATAGTCTATAACTTCCTATTACTGCTAGTACAACATAGTCTATACCTACCTATAACTGCTAGTATAGCATAGTATATACCTACCTATAACTGCTAGTACAACAGAGTATATACCTACATATAGCTCCTAGTATAACATAGTATATACCTAGCTATAACTGCTAGTATGACATAATCTGTACATACCAATAACAGCTTGTATAACAGAGTATATACCTACCTATCAGTGCTAGTATAACAGAGTATATTCCTACCTATAACCGATAGTATAACATAGTCTATATCAACCTATATCTGCTAGTATAACATATAATATACCTACCTATAACCGCAATTATAAAATAGTCTATACCTACCTATAACATCTAGTATAACATCGTCTATACCTACATATAACTGCTAGTATAACAGAGTATATACCTACCTATAACTGCTAGTATAACAGAGTATATACCTACCTATAACTCCTAGTATAACATAGTATATACCTACCTATTACTGTTAGTATAACAGAGTATATACCTACCTATAACCGCTAGTATAACATAATCTATATCTACCTATAACTGCTAGTATAACATAGAATATACCTACCTATAACCGCTATTATAACATAGTCTATACCTACCTATAACTGCTAGTATGACAGAGTATATAACTACTTATAACTGCTAGTATAACGTACTCTATACCTACCTATAACTGCTAGTATAACAGTGTATATACCTACCTATAACTGCTACTATGACAGCGTATATACCTACTTATAACTGCTAGTATAACATACTATATACCTACCTATAACTGCTAGTATATCATAGTATATACCTACGTATAACTGCTAGTATAACATAGTCCATATCTACCTATTATTGATAGTATAACATAGTCTATACCTACATATAACTGCTAATATGACAGAGTATATACCTACTTATAACTGCTAGCATAACATACTCTATGCCTACCTATAACTGCTAGTATAACAGAGTATATACCTAAATATAACTGCTAGTATAGCATAGTATATACCTACCTACAACTGCTAGTACAACAGAGTATATACCTACATATAGCTCCTAATAAAACATAGTATAAAACTACCTATAACTGCTACTATAACATAATCTATACCTACCTATAACTTCTAGTATAACAGAGTATATACCTACATATAACCGCTAGCATAACTTAGTCTATATCTACCTATAACTGCTAGTATAACATAGAATATACCTACCTATAACCGCTATTATAACATAGTCTATACCTACCTATAACTGCTAGTATAACATAGTCTATACCTAATTATAACTGCTAGTATAACATTATATTCCTACTTATATCTGCTAGAATGACAGAGTATATACCTACTTATAACTGCTATTATAATATACTCTATACCTACATATAACTGCTAGTATAACAGAGTATATACCTACCTATAACTGCTAGTACAACAGAGTATATACATACATCTAACCGCTGGTATAACATAGTCTTTACATACCTATAACTGCTAGTGTAACAGAGTATATTGCTACCTATATCTGCTAGTATAACAGAGTCAATACCTACCTATAGACGCTAATATAACATAGTATATAGCTACCTATATCTGTTAGTATAACAGACTCACTACCTACCTATAACCGCTATTATAACAGAGTCTATACCTACCTATAACAGCTAGTATAACATAGTCTATACCTACATAGAACTGCTAGTATAACAGAGTATATAGCTACCTATATCTGCTAGTATAACAGACTCAATACCTACCTATAACCGCTATTATAACATCGTCTATACCTACCTATTACTGCTAGTATAACATACTCTATACCTATCTATAACAGCTTGTATAACAGAGTATATACATACCTATAACTGCTGGTATGACAGCGTATATACCTCCTTATAACTGCTAGTATAACATACTCTATACCTACCAATAACTGCTAGTATAACATAGTATATACCTACCTATAACTGCTAGTATAACATAGTCCATATCTACCTATTATAGCTAGTATAACATAGTCTATACCTACCTATAACCGCTATTATAACATAGTCTATACCTACCTATAAGTGCTAGTATAACAGAGTATATACCTACCTATAACTGTTAGTATGACAGAATCTATACCAACCTATTACTGCTAGTATAACATATTCTATATCTACCCATAGCTGCTAGTATAACAGAGTCTATACCTACCTATTACTGCTAGTATAACATAATCTATAGCTACTTATTACTGCTAGTATAACAGACTCTGTACCTACCTATAACCGCTAGTATAACATAGTATATACCTACCTATAACTGCTAGTATAATATTGTCTATACCTATCTATAACTACTAGTATAACATAGTATATACCTACCTATAACTGCTAGTATAACATAATATATACCTACCTATAACTACTAGTATAGCAGAGTATATACCTACCTATAACTGCTAGTTTAACAAAGTCAATACGTACCTATAACTGCTAGTATGACATAGTCTATACATATCTATAACAGCTAGTATAACAGAGTATATAGCTACCTATATCTGCTAGTATAACGGAGTCAATACCTACCTATAACCGCTAGTATAACAGAGTCTATAACTTCCTATTACTGCTAGTACAACAGAGTCTATACATACCAATAACAGCTAGTATAACAGAGTATTGACCTACCTATAACTGCTAGTATAACATAGTATATACCTACCTATAACTGCTAGTATAACATAATATATACCTACCTATAACTACTAGTATAGCAGAGTATATACCTACCTATAACTGCTAGTTTAACAAAGTCAATACCTACCTATAACTGCTAGTATGACATAGTCTATACATATCTATAACTGCTAGTAGAACAGAGTATATAGCTACCTATATCTGCTAGTATAACGGAGTCAATACCTACCTATAACCGCTAGTATAGCAGAGTCTATAACATCCTATTACTGCTAGTACAACAGAGTCTATACATACCTATAACTGCTAGTATAACAGAATATATACATACATCTAACCGCTGGTATAACATAGTCTATACCTACCTATAACTGCTAGTGTAACAGAGTATATAGCTACCTATATCTGCTAGTATAACAGAGCCTATACCGACCTATAACAGCTAGTATAACATAGTCTATACCTACATATAACTGCTAGTGTAACAGAGTCTATACCTACCAATAACAGCTTGTATAACAGAGTATATACCTACCTATACCTGCTAGTTTGACTGAGTATATAACTACTTATAACTGCTAGTATAACGTACTCTATACCTAACTATAACTGCTAGTATAACAGAGTATATACCTACCTATAGCTGCTAGTATGACAGCGTATATACCTACTTATAATAGCTAATATAACATAATCTATACCTACCTATAACTGGCAGTATAACAGAGTATATACCTACCTATAACTGCTAGTATAACAGAGTATATACCTACCTATAACTTCTAGTACAACAGAGTATATACCTACCTATAACTCCTAGTATAACATAGTATATACCTACCTATTACTGTTAGTGTAACAGAGTATATACCTACCTATAACTGCTAGTATAACATAATCTATACCTACCTATAACTTCTAGTTTAACATAGTATATACCTAGCTATAACTGCTAGTATAACATAATCTTTACCTACCTATAACTGCTACTATAACAGAGTATATACCTACCTATAACTGCTAGTATAACATAGAATATACCTACCTATAACCGCTATTATAACATAGTCTTTACCTACCTATAACTGCTAGTACAACATAGTATATGCATACATCTAACCGCTGGTATAACATAGTCTATACATACCTATAACTGCTAGTGTAACAGAGTATATAGCTACCTATATCTGCTAGTATAACAGACTCAATACCTACCTATTACCGCTATTATAACAAAGTATATACTTACCTATTACTGCTAGTATAACATACTCTATACCTACCTATAACTGCTAGTATAACAGAGCATATACCTACCTATAACTGCTAGTATGACAGCGTATATACCTACCTATATCTGCTAGTATAACGGAGTCAATACCTACCTATAACCGCTAGTATAGCAGAGTCTATAACTTCCTATTACTGCTAGTACAACAGAGTATATACATACCTATAACTGCTAGTATAACAGAATATATACATACATCTAACCGCTGGTATAACATAGTCTATACCGACCTATAACTGCTAGTGTAACAGAGTATATAGCTACCTATATCTGCTAGTATAACAGAGCCTATACCGACCTATAACAGCTAGTATAACATAGTCTATACCTACATATAACTGCTAGTATAACAGAGTATATAGCTACCTATAACTGCTAGTGTAACAGAGTCTATGCCTACCAATAACAGCTTGTATAACAGAGTTTATACCTACCTATAACTGCTAGTATGACTGAGTATATAACTACTTATAAATGCTAGTATAACGTACTCTATACCTAACTATAACTGCTAGTATTACAGAGTATATACCTACCTATAGCTGCTAGTATGACAGCGTATATACCTACTTATAATAGCTAATATAACATACTCTATACCTACCTATAACTGGCAGTATAACAGAGTATATACCTACCTATAACTGCTAGTATAACAGAGTATATACCTACCTATAACTTCTAGTACAACAGAGTATATACCTACCTATAACTCCTAGTATAACATAGTATATACCTACCTATTACTGTTAGTGTAACAGTGTATATACCTACCTATAACTGCTAGTATAACATAATCTATACCTACCTATAACTTCTAGTTTAACATAGTATATACCTAGCTATAACTGCTAGTATAACATAATCTGTACCTACCTATAACTGCTAGTATAACATAGTATATACCTACCTATAACTGCTAGTATAACATAATATATACCTACCTATAACTACTAGTATAGCAGAGTATATACCTACCTATAACTGCTAGTTTAACAAAGTCAATACCTACCTATATCTGCTAGTATGACATAGTCTATACATATCTATAACTGCTAGTATAACAGAGTATATAGCTACCTATATCTGCTAGTATAACGGAGTCAATACCTACCTATAACCGCTAGTATAGCAGAGTCTATAACTTCCTATTACTGCTAGTACAACAGAGTCTATACATACCTATAACTGCTAGTATAACAGAATATATACATACATCTAACCGCTGGTATAACATAGTCTATACCTACCTATAACTGCTAGTGTAACAGAATATATAGCTACCTATATCTGCTAGTATAACAGAGCCTATACCGACCTATAACTTCTAGTACAACAGAGTATATACCTACCTATAACTCCTAGTATAACATAGTATATACCTACCTATTACTGTTAGTGTAACAGAGTATATACCTACCTATAACTGCTAGTATAACATAATCTATACCTATCTATAACTTCTAGTTTAACATAGTATATACCTAGCTATAACTGCTAGTATAACTTTGTCTATATCGATCTATAACTGCTAGTATAACATAGAATATACCTACCTATAACCGCTATTATAACATAGTCTTTACCTACCTATAACTGCTAGTACAACATAGTATATGCATACATCTAACCGCTGGTATAACATAGTCTATACATACCTATAACTGCTAGTGTAACAGAGTATATAGCTACCTATATCTGCTAGTATAACAGACTCAATAACTACCTATAACCGCTATTATAACAGAATCTATACCTGCATATAACAGCTAGTATAAAATAGTCTATACCTACATATAACTGCTAGTATAACAGAGTATTTAGCTACCTATATCTGCTAGTATAACAGACTCAATACCTACCTATTACCGCTATTATAACAAAGTATATACTTACCTATTACTGCTAGTATAACATACTCTATACCTACCTATATCTGCTAGTATAACAGAACATATACCTACCTATAACTGCTAGTATGACAGCGTATATACCTACGTATAACTGCTAGTACAACATACTCTATACCTACCAATAACTGCTAGTATAACATAGTATATACCTACCTATAACTGCTAGTATAACATAGTCCATATCTACCTATTATTGCTAGTATAACAGAGTATATACCTACCTATAACTGTTAGTATGACAGAATCTATACCAACCTATTACTGCTAGTATAACATATTCTATACCTACCTATAGCTGCTAGTATAACAGAGTATATACCTACCTATAACTACTAGTATAGCAGAGTATATACCTACCAATAACTGCTAGTATAACATAGTCTATATCTACCTATAACTACAAGTATAACATAATATATACATACCTATAACTGCTGGTATAATAGAGTATATACTTACCTATATCCGCTAGTATAACATAGTCTATACTTACCCATAACTGCTATTATAACATATTTCAATACCTACCTATAACTTCTATTATTACATAGTCAATACCTACCTATAACTGCTAGTATAACATAGACTATACCTACCTATAACAGCTAGTAAAACAGAGTATATACCTACCTATAACTGCTAGTATAACAAAATATATACATACCTATAACTGCTGGTATAATAGAGTATATACTTACCTATTACTGCTAGTATAACATACTCTATACCTACCTATAACTACTAGTATAACAGAGCATATACCTACCTATAACTGCTAGTATGACAGCGTATATACCTACCTATATCTGCTAGTATAACGGAGTCAATACCTACCTATAACCGCTAGTATAGCAGAGTCTATAACTTCCTATTACTGCTAGTACAACAGAGTATATACATACCTATAACTGCTAGTATAACAGAATATATACATACATCTAACCGCTGGTATAACATAGTCTATACCGACCTATAACTGCTAGTGTAACAGAGTATATAGCTACCTATATCTGCTAGTATAACAGAGCCTATACCGACCTATAACAGCTAGTATAACATAGTCTATACCTACATATAACTGCTAGTATAACAGAGTATATAGCTACCTATAACTGCTAGTGTAACAGAGTCTATGCCTACCAATAACAGCTTGTATAACAGAGTATATACCTACCTATAACTGCTAGTATGACTGAGTATATAACTACTTATAAATGCTAGTATAACGTACTCTATACCTAACTATAACTGCTAGTATAACAGAGTATATACCTACCTATAGCTGCTAGTATGAAAGCGTATATACCTACTTATAATAGCTAATATAACATACTCTATACCTACCTATAACTGGCAGTATAACAGAGTATATACCTACCTATAACTGCTAGTATAACAGAGTATATACCTACCTATAACTTCTAGTACAACAGAGTATATACCTACCTATAACTCCTAGTATAACATAGTATATACCTACCTATTACTGTTAGTGTAACAGGGTATATACCTACCTATAACTGCTAGTATAACATAATCTATACCTACCTATAACTTCTAGTTTAACATAGTATATACCTAGCTATAACTGCTAGTATAACATAATCTGTACCTACCTATAACTGCTAGTATAACATAGTATATACCTACCTATAACTGCTAGTATAACATAATATATACATACCTATAACTACTAGTATAGCAGAGTATATACCTACCTATAACTGCTAGTTTAACAAAGTCAATACCTACCTATATCTGCTAGTATGACATAGTCTATACATATCTATAACTGCTAGTATAACAGAGTATATAGCTACCTATATCTGCTAGTATAACGGAGTCAATACCTACCTATAACCGCTAGTATAGCAGAGTCTATAACTTCCTATTACTGCTAGTACAACAGAGTCTATACATACCTATAACTGCTAGTATAACAGAATATATACATACATCTAACCGCTGGTATAACATAGTCTATACCTACCTATAACTGCTAGTGTAACAGAGTATATAGCTACCTATATCTGCTAGTATAACAGAGCCTATACCGACCTATAACTTCTAGTACAACAGAGTATATACCTACCTATAACTCCTAGTATAACATAGTATATACCTACCTATTACTGTTAGTGTAACAGAGTATATACCTACCTATAACTGCTAGTATAACATAATCTATACCTACCTATAACTTCTAGTTTAACATAGTATATACCTAGCTATAACTGCTAGTATAACATAATCTTTACCTACCTATAACTGCTACTATAACAGAGTATATACCTACCTATAACTGCTAGTATAACAGAGTATATACCTACCTATAACCGCTAGTATAACTTTGTCTATATCGATCTATAACTGCTAGTATAACATAGAATATACCTACCTATAACCGCTATTATAACATAGTCTTTACCTACCTATAACTGCTAGTACAACATAGTATATGCATACATCTAACCGCTGGTATAACATAGTCTATACATACCTATAACTGCTAGTGTAACAGAGTATATAGCTACCTATATCTGCTAGTATAACAGACTCAATAACTACCTATAACCGCTATTATAACAGAGTCTATACCTACATATAACTGCTAGTATAACAGAGTATATAGCTACCTATATCTGCTAGTATAACAGACTCAATACCTACCTATTACCGCTATTATAACAAAGTATATACTTACCTATTACTGCTAGTATAACATACTCTATACCTACCTATAACTGCTAGTATAACAGAGCATATACCTACCTATAACTGCTAGTATGACAGCGTATATACCTACTTATAACTGCTAGTACAACATACTCTATACCTACCAATAACTGCTAGTATAACATAGTATATACCTACCTATAACTGCTAGTATAACATAGTCCATATCTACCTATTATTGCTAGTATAACAGAGTATATACCTACCTATAACTGTTAGTATGACAGAATCTATACCAACCTATTACTGCTAGTATAACATATTCTATACCTACCTATAGCTGCTAGTATAACAGAGTATATACCTACCTATAACTACTAGTATGGCAGAGTATATACCTACCAATAACTGCTAGTATAACATAGTCTATATCTACCTATAACTACAAGTATAACATAATATATACATACCTATAACTGCTGGTATAATAGAGTATATACTTACCTATATCCGCTAGTATAACATAGTATATACCTACTTATAACTGCTAGTATAACAGAGTATATACCTACCTCTAACTACTAGTATAACAGAGTATATACATACATTAACCGCTAGTATAACATAGTCTATACCTACCTATAACTGCTAGTGTAACAGAGTATATAGCTACCTATATCTTCTAGTATAACATAGTCTATACCTACATATATCTGCTAGAATAACATAGTCAATACCTACCTATAACTGCTAGTATAAAATACTATATACCTACCTATAACTGCTATATAACTGCTAGTATAGCTGAGTATATACCTACCTATAACTGATAGTATAACATAGTATATACCTACCTATTACTGCTAGTATAACAGACTCTGTACCTACATATAAACGCTAGTATAACATAGTATATACCTACCTATAACTGCTAGTATAACATAATCTATACCTATCTATAACTGTTAGTATAGCATAGTATATACCTACCTATATCTGCTGGTATAACAAAGTATATACCTACCTATTACTGCAAGTATAACAGACTCTGTACCTACATATAAACGCTAGTATAACATAGTATATACCTACCTATAACTGCTAGTATAACATACTCTATACCTACCTATAACTGCTAGTATAACATAGTATATACCTACCTATAACTGCTAGTATAGCAGAGTATATAACTACCTATAACTGCTAGTATAACCAATTATATACCTACCTATAACTGCTGGTATATTATATTGTATATATCTACACATAACTACTGGTATAACATAGTCTATACCTAACTATAACTACTAGTATAGCAGAGTATATACCTACCTATAACTGCTAGCTTAACATAGTCAATATCTACCTATTACTGCTAGTATAACATAGTCTATATCTACCTATAACTACTAGTATAACATAGTATATGCCTACCTATAACTGCTAGTATAACATAATATATACCTACCTATTACTGCTAGGATAACAGACTATATACCTACCTATAACCGCTAGTATAACATAGTATATACCTACCTATAACCTCTTTCCTAAAATAGTATATACCTACCTATATTTGCTAGTATAACACAGTCTATATCTACCTATAACTGCTAGTATAACATACTCTATACCTACCTATAACTGCTAATATAACAGAGTATATACCTACCTATAACTGCTAGTATAGCAGAGTATATAACTACCTATAACAGCTAATATAACAGAGTCTATACCTACCTATAACTGCTAGTATAATGTAGTCTATATCTACATATAACTACTAGTATAACATAGTCTATACCTACCTGCATAACAGAGTCTATAGCTACCTATTACTGCTAGTATAACAGACTCTATACCTATCTAAAACTGCTAGTATAACATAGTATATACCTACCTATATCTGCTGGTATAACAAAGTCAATACCTACCTATAACTGCTATTATAACATAATATATACCTAACTATAACTACTAGTATAGCAGAGTATATACCTACCTATAACTGATATCTTAACATAGTCAATACCTACCTATTACTGCTAGTATAACATAGTCTATATCTACCTATAACTACTAGTATACCATAGTCTATGCCTACCTATAACTGCTAGTATAACATAATATATACCTACCTATTACTGCTAGTATAACAGACTCTATACCTACCTATAACCGCTAGTATAACATAGTCTATACCTAACTATAACCTCTTTCCTAAAATAGTATATACCTGCCTATATTTGCTGGTATAACATAGTCTATATCTACCTATAACTGCTAGTATAACATACTCTATACCTACCTATAACTGCTATTATAACAGAGTATATACCTACCTATAACTGCTAGTATAATGTAGTCTATATCTACATATAACTACTAGTATAACATAGTCTATACTTACCTGCATAATAGAGTCTATACCTACCTATTACTGCTAGTATAACAGACTCTATACCTACCTATAACTGCTAGTATAACATAATATATACATACCTATAACTGCTGGTATAATAGAGTATATACTTACCTATATCCGCTAGTATAACATAGTATATACCTACTTATAACTGCTAGTATAACAGAGTATATACCTACCTCTAACTACTAGTATAACAGAGTATATACATACATCTAACCGCTAGTATAACATAGTCTATACCTACCTATAACTGCTAGTGTAACAGAGTATATAGCTACCTATATCTTCTAGTATAACATAGTCTATACCTACATATATCTGCTAGAATAACATAGTCAATACCTACCTATAACTGCTAGTATAAAATACTATATACCTACCTATAACTGCTATATAACTGCTAGTATAGCTGAGTATATACCTACCTATAACTGATAGTATAACATAGTATATACCTACCTATTACTGCTAGTATAACAGACTCTGTACCTACATATAAACGCTAGTATAACATAGTATATACCTACCTATAACTGCTAGTATAACATAATCTATACCTATCTATAACTGTTAGTATAGCATAGTATATACCTACCTATATCTGCTGGTATAACAAAGTATATACCTACCTATAACTGCTAGTATAACATACTCTATACCTACCTATAACTGCTAGTATAACATAGTATATACCTACCTATAACTGCTAGTATAGCAGAGTATATAACTACCTATAACTGCTAGTATAACCAATTATATACCTACCTATAACTGCTGGTATATTATATTGTATATATCTACACATAACTACTGGTATAACATAGTCTATACCTAACTATAACTACTAGTATAGCAGAGTATATACCTACCTATAACTGCTAGCTTTACATAGTCAATATCTACCTATTACTGCTAGTATAACATAGTCTATATCTACCTATAACTACTAGTATAACATAGTATATGCCTACCTATAACTGCTAGTATAACATAATATATACCTACCTATTACTGCTAGGATAACAGACTCTATACCTACCTATAACCGCTAGTATAACATAGTATATACCTACCTATAACCTCTTTCCTAAAATAGTATATACCTACCTATATTTGCTAGTATAACACAGTCTATATCTACCTATAACTGCTAGTATAACATATCATAACTACCTATAACTGCTAAATAACAGAGTATATACCACCTAAACTGCTAGTTATAGCGAGTATATAACTACCTTATAACAGCTAATATACAGGTCGTATACCTACCTATAACTGCTAGTATAATGTAGGTCTATACTACATATAAATACTAGTATAACAAGTGTATACCTACCTGCATAACAGAGTCTATAGCTACCTATTACTGAAGTATAACAGACTTCTATACCTATCTAAAAATGCTAGTATAATCAAGTATATACCTACCTATATCTGCTGGTATAACAAAGTCAATACCTACCTATAACTGCTATTATAACATAATATATACCTAACTATAACTACTAGTATAGCAGAGTATATACCTACCTATAACTGATATCTTAACATAGTCAATACCTACCTATTACTGCTAGTATAACATAGTCTATATCTACCTATAAATACTAGTATACCATAGTCTATGCCTACCTATAACTGCTAGTATACATAATATTACATACCTATTACTGCTAGTATACAGATCTATACCTACCTATAACCGCTAGTATAACATAGTCTATACCTAACTTTTATAACCTCTTTCCTAAAATAGTATATACCTGCCTATATTTGCTGGTATAACATAGTCTATATCTACCTATAACTGCTAGTATAACATACTCTATACCTACCTATAACTGCTATTATAACAGAGTATATACCTACCTATAACTGCTAGTATAATGTAGTCTATATCTACATATAACTACTAGTATAACATAGTCTATACTTACCTGCATAATAGAGTCTATACCTACCTATTACTGCTAGTATAACAGACTCTATACCTACCTATAACTGCTAGTATAACATAGTATATACCTACCTATATCTGCTGGTATAACAAAGTCAATACCTACCTATAACTGGTAGTATATCAGAGTATATACCTACCTATAACTGCTAGTATAGCGAGTATATAACTATCTATAACTGCTAGTATAACAAATTCTATACCTACCTATAACTGCTAGTATAATATAGTCTATATCTACATATAACTGCTAGTATAACATAATATATACCTACCTATAACTACTAGTATAGCAGAGTATATACCTACCTATAACTGCTAGTTTAACATAGACTATACCTACCTATAACCGCTATTATAACATAGTCTATACCTACCTATAACTACTAGTATAACAGAGTATATACCTACCTATAACTGCTAGTAAAACAGAGTATATACCTACCTATAACTGCTAGTATAACAGAGTCTATACATATCTATAACTGCTAGTAAAATAGAGTATATACCTACCTATAACTGCTAGTATAACAGAGTATATATCTACCTATAACCGCTAGTATAACATAGTATATACCTACCTATAACTGCTAGTATAACATAGTATATACCTAACTATAAACGCTAGTATAACATAGTCCATACCTACCTATAACTGCTAGTATGACATAGACTATACCTACCTATAACCGCTATTATAACATAGTCTATACCTACCTATAACTACTAGTATAACATAGTCTATACCTACCTATAACTGCTAGTAAAACAGAGTATATACCTACCTATAAATGCTAGTATAACAGAGTCTATACATACCTATAACTGATAGTAAAACAGAGTATATACCTACCTATAACTGCTAGTATAAAAGAGTATATACCTACATATTACTGCTAGTATAACATACTCTATACCTACCTATAACCTCTATTTTAACATAGTGTATACCTACCTATAACCGCTAGTATAACATAGTCTATACCTAACTATAACATCTTTCCTAAAATAGTATATACCTGCCTATATTTGCTAGTATAACATAGTCTATATCTACCTATAACTGCTAGTATAACATACTCTATACCTACCTATAACTGCTAGTATAACAGAGTATATACCTACCTATAACTGCTAGTATAGCAGAGTATATAACTACCTATAACTGCTAGTATAACATAGTCTATACATATCTATAACTGCTAGTAAAACAGAGTATATACCTACCTATAACTGCTAGTATAAAATAGTATATACCTACCTATAACTACTAGTATAACATAGTCTATACCTACCTATAACTGCTAGTAAAACAGAGTATATACCTACCTATAAATGCTAGTATAACAGAGTCTATACATACCTATAACTGCTAGTAAAACAGAGTATATACCTACCTATAACTGCTAGTATAGCAGAGTATATAACTACCTATTACTGCTAGTATAACATAGTCTATACATATCTATAACTGCTAGTAAAACAGAGTATATACCTACCTATAACTGCTAGTATAAAATAGTCCATACCTACCTATTACTGCTAATATAACAGAGTATATATCTACCTATAACTACTAGTAAAACATAGTATATACCTACCTCTAACTGCTAGTATAACATAGTATATACATATCTATTACTGCTAGTATAACATAGTCTATACCTACCTATAACTGCTAGTATAACATAATATATACCTACCGATAACTGCTAGTATAACAGAGTATATACCTACCTATAACCACTAGTATAACATAGTGCATACCTACCTATATCTGCTGGTATGACATAGTCTATCCCTACCTATAACAGCTATTATAACATAGTCTATACCTACCTATTACTGCTAGTATAACATAGTATATACCTACCTATAACTTCTACTAATACAGAGTATATACCTACCTATGACTGCTAGTATAACATAGTCTATGCATATCTATAACTGCTAGTATAACAGAGTATATACCTACCTATAACTGCTAGTATTGCAGAGTGTATACCTACCTATAACTGCTAGTATAACATAGTATATAACTACCTATAACTGCTAGTATAACAGAGAATATATCTACCTATAACTGCTAGTATAACATGGTATATACCTACCTATAACCGCTAGTATAACCTAGTCCATACCTACCTATAACTGCTAGTATAACATAGACTATACCTACCTATAACCGCTATTATAACATAGTCTATACCTACCTATAACTACTAGTATAACAGAGTATATACCTACCTATAACTGCTAGTAAAACAGAGCATATACCTACATATAACTGCTAGTATAACAGAGTCTATACATATCTATAACTGCTAGTAAAATAGAGTATATACCTACCTATAACTGCTAGTATAACAGAGTATATATCTACATATAACCGCTAGTATAACATAGTATATACCTACCTATAACTGCTAGTATAACATAGTATATACCTAACTATAAACGCTAGTATAACATAGTCCATACCTACCTATAACTGCTAGTTTGACATAGACTATACCTACCTATAACGCTATTATAACATAGTATATACCTACCTATTACTACTAGTATAACATAGTCTATACCTACCTATAACTGCTAGTAAAACAGAGTATATACCTACATATAAATGCTAGTATAACAGAGTCTATACATACCTATAACTGCTAGTAAAACAGAGTATATACCTACCTATAACTGCTAGTATAAAAGAGTATATACCTACATATTACTGCTAGTATAACATACTCTATACCTACCTATAACCTCTATTTTAACATAGTATATACCTACCTATATTTGCTAGTATAACATAGTCTATATCTACCAATAACTGCTAGTATACCATACTCTATACCTACCTATAACTGCTAGTATAACATAGTCTATACCTACCTATAACTGATAGTTTAACACAATATATAACTACCTATAACTAGTAGTATAGCAGAGTATATACCTACCAATAACTGATAGTATAACAGAGTATATACCTACATTTAACTGCTAGTATTGCAGAGTATATAACTACCTATAACTGCTAGTATAACATAGTCTATACATATCTATAACTGCTAGTAAAACAGAAGATATATACCTACCTATAACTGCTAGTATAAAAGAGCCTATACCTACCTATTACTGCTAGTATAACATACTCTATACCTACCTATAACCGCTAGTATAACATAGTCCATACCTATCTATAACTGCTAGTATAACATAGTCTATACATATCTATAACTGCTAGTAAAACAGAGTATATACCTACCTATAACTGCTAGTATAAAATAGTCTATACCTACCTATTACTGCTAGTATAACATACTCTATACCTACCTATAACTGCTAGTATAACAGAGTATATACCTACCTATAACTGCTAGTATAGCAGAGTATATAACTACCTATATCTGCTAGTATAACATAGTCTATACATATATATAACTGCTAGTAAAACAGAGTATATACCTACCTATAACTGCTAGTATAAAATAGTCTATACCTACCTATTACTGCTAGTATAACATACTCTATACGTACCTATAATAGCTAGAAAAACAGAGTATAAACCTACTTATAACTGCTAGTATAACATACTCTATACGTACCTATAACTGCTACTATAACATAGTATATACCTACCTATAACTTCTAGTATAACATAATATAAACCAACCTATAACTGCTAGTACAACAGAGTATATACATACATCTAACCGCTAGTATAACATAATATATAACTACCTATGACTGCTAGTGTAACATAGTCTATACCTACCTATAACTGCTAGTGTAACAGAGTATATACCTACCTATAACTGCTAATACAAAAGAGTATATACATACATCTAACCGCTGGTATAGCACAGTTTATACCTACATATAACCGCTAGTATAACATAATGTATACCTAGCTATAACTGCTAGTACAACGTAGTCTGTACCTACCTATAACCGCTATTATCACATAGTCTATACCTACCTATGACTGCTAGCATAACATAGTATATATCTACCTATAACTGGTAGTATAACATAGTCTATACCTACCTATATCTGCTAGTATAACATAGTCTATACATATCTATAACTGCTAGTATAACAGTGTATATACCTACCTATAACTGCTAGCATAACATAGTCGATATCTACCTATAACTGGTAGTATAACATAGTCAATACCTACCTATAACTGCTAGTATAACATAGTCTATACATATCTATAACTGCTAGTATAACAGAGTATATAGCTACCTATATCTGCTAGTATAACGGAGTCAGTACCTACCTATAACTGCTAGTATAACAGAGTATATACCTACCTATAACTGCTAGTATAACAGAGTCCATACCTACCTATAACAGTTAGTATAACAGAATATATACCTACCTATAACTGCTAGCACAACAGAGTATATACATAAATCTAACCGCTAGTATGACATAATCTATAATTACCTATGACTGCTAGTGTAACAGAGTCTATACCTACCTATAACTGATAGTATAACAGAGTCCATACCTACCTATAACAGTTAGTATAACAGAATATATACCTACCTATAACAGCTAGTATGACAGAGTATATACCTAGTTATAACTGCTGGTATAACATACTCTATACCTACCTATAACTGCTATTATAACAGCGTATATGCCTACCTATAACTGTTAGTATAACGGAGTCAATACCTACCTATAACCGCTAGTATAACATAGTCTATACCTACCTATAATAGCTAGAAAAACAGAGTATATACCTACTTATAACTGCTAGTATAACATACTCTATACATACCTATAACTGCTAGTATAACAGTGTATATACCTACCTATTACTGCTAGTATAACAGAATCGATACATACCTATAACTGCTAGTATAATAGAGTATATACCTACCCATAACTGCTAGTATAGCAGAGTATATACCTACCTATAACCGCTAGTATAACATAGTCTATACTTACTCATAACTGCTAGTATAACATAGTATATACCTACATAAACATCTATTATAACATAGTCTATACCTAGCTATAACTGGTAGTATAACATAGTCTATACCTATATATAATTGCTAGTATAACAGAGTATATACCTACCTATATCTGCTAGTATAAAAGAGTATATACCTACCTATAACTGCTAGTATAACAGAGTATATACCTACCTATAACCGCTAGTATAACATATTCCATACCTACCTATAACTGCTAGTATAACATAGACTATACCTACCTATAACCGCTATTATAGCCTAGTCTATAGCTACCAATAACTGTTAGTATAACATAGTCTATACCTACCTATAACTGTTAGTAATTCAGAGTATATATCTACCTATAACTGTTAGTATTACAGAGTCTATACCTACCTATTACTGCTAGTATAACATATTTCAATACATACCAATATCCTCTACTATTACATAGTCAATACCTACCTATAACTGCTAGTATAACATAGTTTATACCTACCTATAACTGCTAGTAAAACAGAGTCTATACCTACCTATAACTGCAAGAATAACAGAGTATATACCTAACTATTACCGCTATTTTAACATAGTCTATACCTACCAATAACCGCTAGTATAACATAGTCTATACCTACCTATAACTGCTAGTATAAAACAATATATACCTACCTATAACTGCTAGTATAACATAGTCTATACCTATCTTTAACTGCTAGTATATACAGAGTATATACCTACCTATATCTGCTAGTATAACAAAGTATATACCTACCTATATCTGCAAGAATAACAGAGTATATACCTACCAATAAACGCTAGTATAACATAGTCTATATCTATCTATAACTGCTAGTATAGCATAGTCTATACCTACCTATAACCGCTATTATAACATAGTATATACATATCTATAACTGTTAGTATAACATAGTATATACCTACCTATTACTGCTAGTATAACATAGAATATACCTACCTATAACCGCTAGTATAACATAGTCTATACCTATCTATAACTGCTAGTATAACAGAGTATATACCTACCTATATCTGCTAGGATAACATAGTTTATACCAATCAATATCTGCTAGTATAACAGAGTATATACCTACTTATTACTGCTAGTATAACATAATCTATTCCTACCTATAACTGCTAGTATAACACAGTATATACCTACCTATAACTGCTAGCATATCAGAGTATATACCTACCTATAACTGCTAGTATAACATAGTCTATATCTACCCATAACTGCTAGTATAACAGAGTATAAATTTACCTTAAACCTATATTATAAAATAGTCTATTCCTACCTATAACTGATAGTATAACATAGTATATACCTATATATAACTGCTGGTATAACAGAGTATATACCTACCTATATCTGCTAGTATGACAGAGTCTATATCTACCTATAAATGCTAGTATAACATAGTCTATACATATCTATAACCACTAGTATAACAGAGTATATAGCTACCTATATCTGCTAGTATAACGGAGTCAGTACCTACCTATAACCGCTAGTATAACAGAGTAAATAACTAACTATAACTGCTAGTATAACAGAGTATATACCTACCTATAACTGCTAGTACAACAGAGTATATACATACATCTAACCGCTAGTATAACATAATATATAACTACCTATGACTGCTAGTGTAACAGAGTCTATACCTACCTATAACTGCTAGTATAACAGAGTATATACCTACCTATAACAGCTAGTATAACAGAGTATATACCTACCTATAACAGCTAGTATGACAGAGTATATAACTACTTATAACTGCTAGCATAAATTACTCTATACCTATCTATAACTGCTATTATAACAGAGTATATACCTACATATAACTGCTAGCATAACAGAGTATATACCTACCTATTACTGCTAGTATAACATAGTCTATACCTACCTAAACGGCTATTATAACATAGTCTGTACCTACCTCTAACTGCCAGTTTAACAAAGTCTATACCTACCTATAACTGCTAGTATAACAGAGTCAATACCTACCTATAACTGCTAGTATAACATAGTTAATACATATCTATAACTGCTAATATAACAGAGTATATAGTTACCTATATCTGCTAGTATAACGGAGTCAGTACCTACCTATAACCGCTAGTATAACAGAGTATATAACTACCTATAACTGCTAGTATAACAGAGTATATACCTACCTATAACTGCTACTACAACAGAGTATATACATACATCTAACCGCTAGCATAACATAATATATAACTACCTATGACTGCTAGTGTAACAGAGTCTATACCTACCTATAACTGCTAGTATAACAGAGTATATACCTACCTATAACAGCTAGTATAACAGAGTATATACCTACCAATAACAGCTAGTATGACAGAGTATATATCTACTTATAACTGCTAGCATAAATTACTCTATACCTATCTATAACTGCTATTATAACAGAGTATATACCTACATATAACTGCTAGCATAACAGAGTATATACCTACCTATTACTGCTAGTATAACATAGTCTATACCTACCTAAACGGCTATTATAACATAGTCTGTACCTACCTCTAACTGCTAGTTTAACATAGTCTATACCTACCTATAACTGCTAGTATAACATAGTCTATACCTACCTATAACTGCTAGTATAACATAGTCTATACATATATATAACTGCTAGTATAACAGAGTATATAGCTACCTATATCTGCTAGAATAACGGAGTCAGTACCTACCTATAACCGCTAGTATAACAGAGTATATAACTACCTATAACTGCTAGTATAACAGAGTATATAACTACCTATAACTGCTAGTACAACAGAGTATATACATACATCTAACCGCTAGTATAACATAATATATAACTACCTATGACTGCTAGTGTAAAAGAGTCTATACCTACCTATAACTGCTAGTATAACAGAGTATATACCTACCTATAACAGCTAGTAAAACAGAGTATATACCTACCTATAACAGCTAGTATGACAGAGTATATACCTACCTATAACTGCAATTATATCAGACTCTATACCTACCTACAGCTGCAAGAATAACAGAGTATATACCTAACTATTACCGCTATTTTAACATAGTCTATACCTACCTATAACTGCTAGTATAACATAGTCTATACCTACCTATAACTGCTAGTATAAAAGAATATATACCTACCTATAACTGCTAGTATAACATAGTCTATACCTATCTTTAACTGCTAGTATATACAGAGTATATACCTACCTATATCTGCTAGTATAACAAAGTATATACCTACCTATAACTGCAAGTATATCAGACTCTATACCTACCTACAACTGCAAGAATAACAGAGTATATACCTACCAATAAACGCTAGTATAAAATATATCTATATCTATCTATAACTGCTAGTATAGCATAGTCTATACCTACCTATAACCGCTATTATAACATAGTATATACATACCTATAAATGTTAGTATAACATAGTATATACCTACCTATTACTGCTAGTATAACATAGTATATACCCACCTATAACCTCTATTATTACATAGGCAATACCTACCTATGACTGCTAGTATAACATAGTCTATACCTATGTATAACTGCTAGTATAACAGAGTATATACCTACCTATATCTGCTAGGATAACATAGTTTATACCAATCAATATCTGCTAGTATAACAGAGTATATACCTACGTATTACTGCTAGTATAACAGAATCTATACCTACCGATAACTGCTAGTATAACAGAGTATATACCTACCTATAACTGCTAGCATAGCAGAGTATATACCTACCTATAACTGCTAGTATAACATAGTCTATATCTACCCATAACTGCTAGTATAACATAGTATAAAGTTACCTTAAACCTATATTATAACATAGTCTATACCTAACTATAACTGATAGTATAACATAGTATATACCTATATATAACTGCTGTTATAACAGAGTATATACCTACCTATATCTGCTAGTATGACAGAGTCTATATCTACCTATAACTGCTAGTATAACATAGTCTATACCTATCTATAACCGCTAGTATAACAGAGTATATAACTACCTATAACTGCTAGTATTACAGAGTATATACCTACCTATAACTGCTGGTATAACATAGTCTATACCTACCTAAACGGCTATTATAACATAGTCTGTACTTACCTCTAACTGCCAATTTAACATAGTCTATACCTACCTATAACTGCTAGTATAACAGAGTCTATACCTACCTATAACTGCTAGTATAACATAGTATATACATATCTATAACTGCTAATATAACAGAGTATATAGCTACCTATATCTGCTAGTATAACGGAGTCAGTACCTACCTATAACCGCTAGTATAACAGAGTATATAACTACCTATAACTGCTAGTATAACAGAGTATATACCTACCTATAACTGCTAGTACAACAGAGTATATACATACATCTAACCACTAGTATAACATAATATATAACTACCTATGACTGCTAGTGTAACAGAGTCTATACCTACCTATAACTGCTAGTATAACATAGTATATACCTACCTATAACAGCTAGTATAACAGAGTATATACCTACCTATAACAGCTAGTATGACAGAGTATATACCTACTTATAACTGCTAGCATATATTACTCTATATCTACCCATAACTGCTATTATAACAGAGTATATACCTACATATAACTGCTAGCATAACAGAGTATATACCTACCTATTACTGCTAGTATAACATAGTCTATACCTACCTAAACGGCTATTATAACATAGTCTGTACCTACCTCTAACTGCTAGTTTAACATAGTCTATACCTACCTATAACTGGTAGTATAATAGATTCTATACCTACCTATAACTGCTAGTATAACATAGTCTATACATATATATAACTGCTAGTATAACAGAGTATATAGCTACCTATATCTGCTAGAATAACGGAGTCAGTACCTACCTACAACCGCTAGTATAACAGAGTATATAACTACCTATAACTGCTAGTACAACAGAGTATATACATACATCTAACCGCTAGTATAACATAATATATAACTACCTATGACTGCTAGTGTAACAGAGTCTATACCTACCTATAACTGCTAGTATAACAGAGTATATACCTACCTATAACAGCAAGTATAACATAGTATATACCTACCTATAACAGCTAGTATGACAGAGTATATACCTACTTATAACTGCTAGCATAAATTACTCTATACCTACCTATAACTGCTATTATAACAGAGTATATACCTACATATAACTGCTAGCATAACAGAGTATATACCTACCTATTACTGCTAGTATAACATAGTCTATACCTACCTAAACGGCTATTATAACATAGTCTGTACCTACCTCTAACTGCTAGTTTAACATAGTCTATACCTACCTATAACTGCTAGTATAACAGAGTATATACCTACCTATAACTGCTAGTATAACATAGTCTATACATATATATAACTGCTAGTATAACAGAGTATATAGCTACCTATATCTGCTAGAATAACGGAGTCAGTACCTACCTACAACCGCTAGTATAACAGAGTATATAACTACCTATAACTGCTAGTATAACAGAGTATATACCTACCTATAACTGCTAGTACAAAAGGGTATATACATACATCTAACCGCTAGTATAACATAATATATAACTACCTATGACTGCTAGTGTAACAGAGTCTATACCTACCTATAACTGCTAGTATAACAGAGTATATACCTACCTATAACTGCAAGTATATCAGACTCTATACCTACCTACAGCTGCAAGAATAACAGAGTATATACCTAACTATTACCGCTATTTTAACATAGTCTATACCTACCTATAACTGCTAGTATAACATAGTCTATACCTACCTATAACTGCTAGTATAAAAGAATATATACCTACCTATAACTGCTAGTATAACATAGTATATACCTATCTTTAACTGCTAGTATATACAGAGTATATACCTACCTATATCTGCTAGTATAACAAAGTATATACCTACCTATAACTGCAAGTATATCAGACTCTATACCTACCTACAACTGCAAGAATAACAGAGTATATACCTACCAATAAACGCTAGTATAAAATATATCTATATCTATCTATAACTGCTAGTATAGCATAGTCTATACCTACCTATAACCGCTATTATAACATAGTATATACATACCTATAAATGTTAGTATAACATAGTATATACCTACCTATTACTGCTAGTATAACATAGTATATACCCACCTATAACCTCTATTATTACATAGGCAATACCTACCTATGACTGCTAGGATAACATAGTCTATACCTATGTATAACTGCTAGTATAACAGAGTATATACCTACCTATATCTGCTAGGATAACATAGTTTATACCAATCAATATCTGCTAGTATAACAGAGTATATACCTACGTATTACTGCTAGTATAACAGAATCTATACCTACCTATAACTGCTAGTATAACAGAGTATATACCTACCTATAACTGCTAGCATAGCAGAGAATATACCTACCTATAACTGCTAGTATAACATAGGCTATATCTACCCATAACTGCTAGTATAACATAGTATAAAGTTACCTTAAACCTATATTATAACATAGTCTATACCTAACTATAACTGATAGTATAACATAGTATATACCTATATATAACTGCTGTTATAACAGAGTATATACCTACCTATATCTGCTAGTATGACAGAGTCTATATCTACCTATAACTGCTAGTATAACATAGTCTATACATATCTATAACCGCTAGTATAACAGAGTATATAACTACCTATAACTGCTAGTATTACAGAGTATATACCTACCTATAACTGCTGGTATAACATAGTCTATACCTACCTAAACGGCTATTATAACATAGTCTGTACTTACCTCTAACTGCCAATTTAACATAGTCTATACCTACCTATAACTGCTAGTATAACAGAGTCTATACCTACCTATAACTGCTAGTATAACATAGTATATACCTACCTATAACTGCTAGTACAACAGAGTATATACATACATCTAACCACTAGTATAACATAATATATAACTACCTATGACTGCTAGTGTAACAGAGTCTATACCTACCTATAACTGCTAGTATAACAAAGTATATACCTACCTATAACAGCTAGTATAACAGAGTCTATACCTACCTATAACTGCTAGTATAACATAGTCTATACATATATATAACTGCTAGTATAACAGAGTATATAGCTACCTATATCTGCTAGAATAACGGAGTCATTACCTACCTACAACCGCTAGTATAACAGAGTATATAACTACCTATAACTGCTAGTATAACAGAGTATATACCTACCTATAACTGCTAGTACAACAGAGTATATACATACATCTAACCGCTAGTATAACATAATATATAACTACCTATGACTGCTAGTGTAACAGAGTCTATACCTACCTATAACTGCTAGTATAACATAGTATATACCTACCTATAACAGCTAGTATAACAGAGTATATACATACCTATAACAGCTAGTATGACAGAGTATATACCTACTTATAACTGCTAGCATAAATTACTCTATACCTATCTATAACTGCTATTATAACAGAGTATATACCTACATATAACTGCTAGCATAACAGAGTATATACCTACCTATTACTGCTAGTATAACATAGTCTATACCTACCTAAACGGCTATTATAACATAGTCTGTACCTACCTCTAACTGCTAGTTTAACATAGTCTATACCTACCTATAACTGGTAGTATAATAGATTCTATACCTACCTATAACTGCTAGTATAACATAGTCTATACATATATATAACTGCTAGTATAACAGAGTATATAGCTACCTATATCTGCTAGAATAACGGAGTCAGTACCTACCTACAACCGCTAGTATAACAGAGTATATAACTACCTATAACTGCTAGTACAACAGAGTATATACATACATCTAACCGCTAGTATAACATAATATATAACTACCTATGACTGCTAGTGTAACAGAGTCTATACCTACCTATAACTGCTAGTAAAACAGAGTATATACCTACCTATAACAGCAAGTATAACATAGTATATACCTACCTATAACAGCTAGTATGACAGAGTATATACCTACTTATAACTGCTAGCATAAATTACTCTATACCTACCTATAACTGCTATTATAACAGAGTATATACCTACATATAACTGCTAGCATAACAGAGTATATACCTACCTATTACTGCTAGTATAACATAGTCTATACCTACCTAAACGGCTATTATAACATAGTATGTACCTACCTCTAACTGCTAGTTTAACATAGTCTATACCTACCTATAACTGCTAGTATAACAGAGTATATAGCTACCTATATCTGCTAGAATAACGGAGTCAGTACCTACCTACAACCGCTAGTATAACAGAGTATATAACTACCTATAACTGCTAGTATAACAGAGTATATACCTACCTATAACTGCTAGTACAAAAGGGTATATACATACATCTAACCGCTAGTATAACATAATATATAACTACCTATGACTGCTAGTGTAACAGAGTCTATACCTACCTACAACCGCTAGTATAACAGAGTATATAACTACCTATAACTGCTAGTATAACAGAGTAAATACCTACCTATAACTGCTAGTACAACAGAGTATAAACATACATCTAACTGCTAGTATAACATAATATATAACTACCTATAACAGCTATTATGACAGAGTATATACCTACTTATAACTGCTAGTATAAATTACTCTATACCTATCTATAACTGCTATTATAACAGAGTATATACCTACATATAACTGCTAGCATAACAGAGTATATACCTACCTATTACTGCTAGTATAACATAGTATATACCTACCTAAACGGCTATTATAACATAGTCTGTACCTACCTCTAACTGCTAGTTTAACATAGTCTATACCTACCTATAACTGCTAGTATAACAGAGTCTATACCTACCTATAACTGCTAGTATAACATAGTCTATACATATATATAACTGCTAGTATAACAGAGTATATAGCTACCTATATCTGCTAGAATAACGGAGTCAGTACCTACCTACAACCGCTAGTATAACAGAGTATATAACTACCTATAACTGCTAGTATAACAGAGTATATACCTACCTATAACTGCTAGTACAACAGAGTATATACATACATCTAACCGCTAGTATAACATAATATATAACTACCTATGACTGCTAGTGTAACAGAGTCTATACCTACCTATAACTGCTAGTATAACAGAGTATATACCTACCTATAACAGCTAGTATAACAGAGTATATACCTACCTATAACAGCTAGTATGACAGAGTATATACCTACTTATAACTGCTAGCATAAATTACTCTATACCTATCTATAACTGCTATTATAACAGAGTATATACCTACATATAACTGCTAGCATAACAGAGTATATACCTACCTATTACTGCTAGTATAACATAGTCTATACCTACCTAAACGGCTATTATAACATAGTCTGTACCTACCTCTAACTGCTAGTTTAACATAGTCTATACCTACCTATAACTGCTAGTATAACAGAGTATATACCTACCTATAACAGCTAGTATAACATAGTATATACCTACCTATAACTGCTAGTATAACAGAGTATATACCTACCTCTAACTGCTAGTATAACATAGTCTATACCTACCTATAACTGCTAGTATAACAGAGTCTATACCTACCTATAACTGCTAGTATAACAGAGTATATACCTACCTATAACTGCTAGTATAACATAGTCTATACATATATATAACTGCTAGTATAACAGAGTATATAGCTACCTATATCTGCTAGAATAACGGAGTCAGTACCTACCTACAACCGCTAGTATAACAGAGTATATAACTACCTATAACTGCTAGTATAACAGAGTATATACCTACCTATAACTGCTAGTATAACATAATATATACTACCTATGACTGCTAGTGTAACAGAGTCTATACCTACCTATAACTGCTAGTATAACAGAGTATATACCTACCTATAACAGCTAGTATAACAGAGTATATACCTACCTATAACAGCTAGTATGACAGAGTATATACCTACTTATAACTGCTAGCATAAATTACTCTATACCTACCTATAACTGCTATTATAACAGAGTATATACCTACATATAACTGCTAGCATAACAGAGTATATACCTACCTATTACTGCTAGTATAACATAGTCTATACCTACCTAAACTG
Organism: Archivesica marissinica; assembly: GCA_014843695.1. Taxonomy (NCBI): domain Eukaryota; kingdom Metazoa; phylum Mollusca; class Bivalvia; order Venerida; family Vesicomyidae; genus Archivesica; species Archivesica marissinica. The sequence continues at coordinate 1,835,911 of CM026388.1, read as the reverse complement.
CTATTATAACATAGTCTGTACCTACCTCTAACTGCTAGTTTAACATAGTCTATACCTACCTATAACTGCTAGTATAACAGAGTCTATACCTACCTATAACTGCTAGTATAACATAGTCTATACATATATATAACTGCTAGTATAACAGAGTATATAGCTACCTATATCTGCTAGAATAACGGATCAGTACCTACCTACAACCGCTAGTATAACAGAGTATATAACTACCTATAACTGCTAGTATAACAGAGTATATACCTACCTATAACTGCTAGTACAACAGAGTATATACATACATCTAACTGCTAGTATAACATAATATATAACTACCTATGACTGCTAGTGTAACAGAGTCTATACCTACCTATAACTGCTAGTATAACAGAGTATATACCTACCTATAACAGCTAGTATAACAGAGTATATACCTACCTATAACAGCTAGTATGACAGAGTATATACCTACTTATAACTGCTAGTATAAATTACTCTATACCTATCTATAACTGCTATTATAACAGAGTATATACCTACATATAACTGCTAGCATAACAGAGTATATACCTACCTATTACTGCTAGTATAACATAGTCTATACCTACCTAACGGCTATTATAACATAGTCTGTACCTACCTCTAACTGCTAGTTTAACATAGTCTATACCTACCTATAACTGCTAGTATAACAGAGTCTATACCTACCTATAACTGCTAGTATAACATAGTCTATACATATATATAACTGCTAGTATAACAGAGTATATAGCTACCTATATCTGCTAGAATAACGGAGTCAGTCCCTACCTACAACCGCTAGTATAACAGAGTAAATAACTACCTATACTGCTAGTATAACAGAGTATATACCTACCTATAACTGCTATTACAACAGAGTATATACATACATCTAACCGCTAGTATAACATAATATATAACTACCTATGACTGCTAGTGTAACAGAGTCTATAACTACCTATAACTGCTATTATAAAGAGTATATAACTACCTATAACTGCTAGTATAACATAGTATATACATACTGTGCAAAACCCCAATTTGCACGAAATATTTATTATTGTTATATATAAATAGTAATGTATTATATAAATACATTAAACTGTTTCTATATATGGCCAAATGTTTACCATGTAATATATATATATTTGTTTTATGCATAATCGTCTGCTATTATTTTCGCGCCTAAAATTATCAATCTCGCTTCGCGCGGGAAATGACTTAAGATGTTAGGCCTAATCTCAGTTTATCAAGGCCGTGGTTGCAGGTGTCCAGTTATGTAATACAAAGGCACCGAACTGGTTTGACTACCTATAACAGCTAGTATGACAGAGTATATACCTACTTATAACTGCTAGCATAAATTACTCTATACCTACCTATAACTGCTATTATAACAGAGTATATACCTACATATAACTGCTAGCATAACAGAGTATATACCTACCTATTACTGCTAGTATAACATAGTCTATACCTACCTAAACGGCTATTATAACATAGTCTGTACCTAACTCTAACTGCTAGTTTAACATAGTCTATACCTACCTATAACTGCTAGTATAACAGAATATATACCTACCTATAACTGCTAGTATAACATAGTCTATACATATATATAACTGCTAGTATAACAGAGTATATAGCTACCTATATCTGCTAGAATAACGGAGTCAGTACCTACCTACAACCGCTAGTATAACAGAGTATATAACTACCTATAACTGCTAGTATAACAGAGTATATACCTACCTATAACTGCTAGTACAACAGAGTATATACATACATCTAACCGCTAGTATAACATAATATATAACTACCTATGACTGCTAGTGTAACAGAGTCTATACCTACTTATAACAGCTAGTATGACAGAGTATATACCTACTTATAACTGCTAGTATAAAATACTCTATACCTACCTATAACTGCTAGTATAACAGAGTATATACGTACCTATAACTGATAGTACAACAGAGTATATACATACATCTAACCGCTGGTATAACATAGTTTATGCCTACAAATAACCGCTAATATAACATAATTTATACCTACCTATAACTTCTAGTATAACAGAGTATATACATACATATAACTGCTAGTATAACAGAGTATATACCTACCTATAACTGCTAGCATAACATATTCTATACCTACCAATAACTGCTAGTATAACAGAGTATATACCTACCTATAACTGCTAGCATAACATATTCTATACCTACCAATAACTGCTAGTATAACATAGTATATACCTACCTATAACTGCTAGTACAACAGAGTATATACATACATCTAACCGCTAGTATAACATAATATATAACTACCAATGACTGCTAGTGTAACAGAGTCTATACCTACCAATAACTGCTAGTATAACAGAGTATATACCTACCTATAACAGCTAGTATAACTGAGTATATACCTACCTATAACCGCTAGTATAACATAATCTTTACATACCTATAACTGCTAGTATAACATAGACTATAACTATCTAAACTGCTATTATAACATAGTATGTACCTACCTCTAACTGCTAGTATGACAGAGTATATACCTACTTATAACTGCTAGCATAAATTACTCTATACCTATCTATAACTGCTATTATAACAGAGTATATACCTACATATAACTGCTAGCATAACAGAGTATATACCTACCTATTACTGCTAGTATAACATAGTCTATACCTACCTAAACGGCTATTATAACATAGTCTGTACCTACCTCTAACTGCTAGTTAACATAGTCTATACCTACCTATATACTGCTAGTATAACAGAGTATATACCTACCTATAACTGCTAGTATAACATAGTCTATACATATATATAACTGCTAGTATAACAGAGTATATAGCTACCTATATCTGCTAGAATAACGGAGTCAGTACCTACCTACAACCGCTAGTATAACAGAGTATATAACTACCTATAACTGCTAGTATAACAGAGTATATACCTACCTATAACTGCTAGTACAACAGAGTATATACATACATCTAACCGCTAGTATAACATAATATATAACTACCTATGACTGCTAGTGTAACAGAGTCTATACCTACCTATAACTGCTAGTATAACAAAGTATATACCTACCTATAACAGCTAGTATAACAGAGTATATACCTACCTATAACAGCTAGTATGACAGAGTATATACCTACTTATAACTGCTAGCATAAATTACTCTATACCTACCTATTACTGCTATTATAACAGAGTATATACCTACATATAACTGCTAGCATAACAGAGTATATACCTACCTATTACTGCTAGTATAACATAGTCTATACCTACCTAAACGGATATTATAACATAGTCTGTACCTACCTCTAACTGCTAGTTTAACATAGTCTATACCTACCTATAACTGCTATTATAACAGAGTATATACCTACATATAACTGCTAGCATAACATAGTCTATACCTACCTATAACTGCTAGTATAACATAGTCTATACATATATATAACTGCTAGTATAACAGAGTATATATCTACCTATATCTGCTAGAATAACGGAGTCAGTACCTACCTACAACCGCTAGTATAACAGAGTATATAACTACCTATAACTGCTAGTATAACAGAGTATATACCTACCTATAACTGCTAGTACAACAGAGTATATACATACATCTAACTGCTAGTATAACATAATATATAACTACCTATGACTGCTAGTGTAACAGAGTCTATACCTACCTATAACTGCTAGTATAACAGAGTATATACCTACCTATAACAGCTAGTATAACAGAGTATATACCTACCTATAACAGCTAGTATGACAGAGTATATACCTACTTATAACTGCTAGTATAAATTACTCTATACCTATCTATAACTGCTATTATAACAGAGTATATACCTACATATAACTGCTAGCATAACAGAGTATATACCTACCTATTACTGCTAGTATAACATAGTATATACCTACCTAAACGGCTATTATAACATAGTCTGTACCTACCTCTAACTGCTAGTTTAACATAGTCTATACCTACCTATAACTGCTAGTATAACAGAGTCTATACCTACCTATAACTGCTAGTATAACATAGTCTATACATATATATAACTGCTAGTATAACAGAGTATATAGCTACCTATATCTGCTAGAATAACGTAGTCAGTCTCTACCTACAACCGCTAGTATAACAGAGTATATAACTACCTATAACTGCTAGTATAACAGAGTATATACCTACCTATTACTGCTAGTACAACAGAGTATACACATACATCTAACCTCTAGTATAACATAATATATAACTACCTATGACTGCTGGTGTAACAGAGTCTATACCTACCTATAACTGCTAGTATAACAGAGTATATACCTACCTATAACAGCTAGTTTAACAGAGTATATACCTACCTATAACAGCTAGTATGACAGAGTATATACCTACTTATAACTGCTAGCATAAATTACTCTATACCTACCTATAACTGCTATTATAACAGAGTATATACCTACATATAACTGCTAGCATAACAGAGTATATACTTACCTATTACTGCTAGTATAACATAGTCTATACCTACCTAAACGGCTATTATAACATAGTCTGTACCTACCTCTAACTGCTAGTTTAACATAGTCTATACCTACCTATAACTGCTAGTATAACAGAGTCTATGCCTACCTATAACTGCTAGTATAACATAGACTATACCTACCTATAACCGCTATTATAGCCTAGTCTATATCTACCAATAAATGTTAGTATAACATAGTCTATAGCTACCTATAACTGTTAGTAATTCAGAGTATATATCTACTTATAACTGTTAGTATAACATAGTATATACATATCTATAACTGCTAATATAACAGAGTATATACCTACCTATAACTGCTAGTATTACAGAGTCTATACATAACATCTAAACGCTAGTATAACATAATATAAACTACCTATGACTGCTAGTGTAACAGACTCTATACCTACCTATAACTGCTAGTATAACAGAGTATATACCTACCTATAACAGCTAGTATAACAGAGTATATACCTACCTATAACAGCTAGTATGACAGAGTATATACCTACTTATAACTGCTAGCATAAATTACTCTATACCTACCTATTACTGCTATTATAACAGAGTATATACCTACATATAACTGCTAGCATAACAGAGTATATACCTACCTATTACTGCTAGTATAACATAGTCTATACCTATCTAAACGGATATTATAACATAGTCTATACCTACCTATAACTGCTATTATAACAGAGTATATACCTACATATAACTGCTAGTATAACAGAGTATATACCTACCTATAACTGCTAGTATAACATAGTCTATACATATATATAACTGCTAGTATAACAGAGTATATAGCTACCTATATCTGCTAGAATAACGGAGTCAGTACCTACTACAACCGCTAGTATAACAGAGTATATAACTACCTATAACTGCTAGTATAACAGAGTATATACCTACCTATAACTGCTAGTACAACAGAGTATATACATACATCTAACTGCTAGTATAACATAATTTATAACGACCTATGACTGCTAGTGTAACAGAGTCTATACCTACCTATAACTGCTAGTATAACAGAGTATATACCTACCTATAACAGCTAGTATAACAGAGTATATACCTACCTATAACAGCTAGTATGACAGAGTATATACCTACTTATAACTGCTATTATAAATTACTCTATACCTATCTATAACTGCTATTATAACAGAGTATATACCTACATATAACTGCTAGCATAACAGAGTATATACCTACCTATTACTGCTAGTATAACATAGTCTATACCTACCTAAACGGATATTATAACATAGTCTGTACCTACCTCTAACTGCTAGTTTAACATAGTCTATACCTACCTATAACTGCTATTATAACAGAGTATATACCTACATATAACTGCTAGTATAACAGAGTCTATACATATATATAACTGCTAGTATAACAGAGTATATAGCTACCTATATCTGCTAGAATAACGGAGTCAGTACCTACCTACAACCGCTAGTATAACAGAGTATATAACTACCTATAACTGCTAGTACAACAGAGTATATACATACATCTAACCGCTAGTATAACATAATATATAACTACCTATGACTGCTAGTGTAACAGAGTCTATACCTACCTATAACTGCTAGTATAACAGAGTATATACCTACCTATAACAGCTAGTATAACAGAGTATATACCTACCTATAACAGCTAGTATTACAGAGTATATACCTACCTATAACAGCTAGTATGACAGAGTATATACCTACTTATAACTGCTAGCATAAATTACTCTATACCTACCTATAACTGCTATTATAACAGAGTATATACCTACATATAACTGCTAGTATAACATAGTATATACCTACCTAAACGGCTATTATAACATAGTCTGTACCTACCTCTAACTGCTAGTTTAACATAGTCTATACCTACCTATAACTGCTAGTATAACAGAGTATATACCTACCTATAACTGCTAGTATAAAATAGTCTATACATATATATAACTGCTAGTATAACAGAGTATATAGCTACCTATATCTGCTAGAATAACGGAGTCAGTACCTACCTACAACCGCTAGTATAACAGAGTATATAACTACCTATAACTGCTAGTATAACAGAGTATATACCTACCTATAACTGCTAGTACAACAGAGTATATACATACATCTAACCGCTAGTATAACATAATATATAACTACCTATGACTGCTAGTGTAACAGAGTCAATACCTACCTATAACTGCTAGTATAACAGAGTATATACCTACATATAACAGCTAGTATAACAGAGTATATACCTACCTATAACAGCTAGTATG